>SJYQ01001657.1:294624-319889 GCA_006410935.1 Redunca redunca
TAAAAGGCAGAGTTTGAGCAGGTTGGATAAAAAACAAGACACTCAACTGTATGCTGTCTACAAGAAACACACTTAACCATAAACACCCAGATTAGGTTAAAATTGGAAGGATGGAAGAAGACATACCATGTTAACATTAGTCAAAAGGAAGCTAGAGAGACTCTATCAATATCAGATAAAGTAGGTTTTAGAGCAAAGAATATTACCAAATATAAAAAAGTCATTTCATGATGTTAAAGGGGTCAGTTTATCAGAGGACATAACAATCCGAAACATTTATGTACCTAATAATAGAGCTTCAAATTACTGAAGTAAATCTGAATAACTGCAAGGAGAAACAGAAAAGTCCACAATTACTGCCTGAGGTTTTTTAATGGTGGTAGTTTAATCTCTAAGTCATGTCCTACTCTTGTATCCCCATGGACTGGAGCCTGCCATGGGATTTCCCAGGCAAGAATGCTGGAGTGAATTGCCATTTTCTCCTCCTTGGGATATTCCCGACCTGGGGATGAATCTGGGTCTCCTTCATCGCACGCAGATTTTTTACCAACTGAGCCACCCCCTTTCCAAACACTTACAGAGTACTTACACAGAACAATCAGTAAGAATGGAGAAGATATGACTATGACTATCAGTCAACTGGACCCAATGGACATTTGTAGAACACTCCCCCAGACAAAACCAGATATGTGTTCTTTTCAGATGCCTGAAGAACACTTACTAAGATAAATCATATTTGGGGCCATAAAGCAAGTCTCAATAGACATGATTCAAATCACAGTTTATTCTCTAATCACCGTGGAATTGATTTAGCAATCAATATAAAAGATATCTGGAGAATTCCTAAATATTTGGAATGGAATAAAACATTTCTAAACAATCCATCTCAAAGAAGAGATGAAAGAGCAATTAGAAATTACTTTGACCGGAATGAAATTAAAAACACAAAATATTAGAAATTGTGAGATGCTGCTAAAATAGCACACAGGGGGAAATTTATATAACTAATCAACTATAAAGACAAAAAAGTTCTCAAATCAGTAACCTCAGCTTTCCACCATAAAGAACTAGAAAGAGAACAGTGATTAAACTCAAAGTAAGAAGAAAGGAAATAATAAAGATCAAAGCAGAAACCTGTAAAGTAGAAACAGAAAAACTATAAAGGAAACCATTTCTTCCAAAAGTTGGTTCTTTGAACGATCAATGAAATGAATAAATCTTGAACCAGAATCATTAGAGAAAAAAATTGAAGACATAAATGATCATTATCAGGAGACAGAGTGCTAACATCACCACAGATTCTGTAGATATTAATAAGGATAAAAGAATATTATGAATTCTTTATTCTTATAAATTCAACAACTAAGATGAAAAAGACAAATCATCTGAAAGATACAAACTACCAAAGCTCACTTAAAAAGAAATAGATAACCTGAATATTCTATGTTTATTAAAGAAATAGAATTTGTAGTTAAAAACCTTCCTGGAAAGACAACTCCTGATGGCTTTTCTGATGAATTCTTATAAGCGTTTAAGGAAGAAAATAGTACTAATTTTACACAAACTCTTCTGGAAAATTGAAGGGGAGGAGAACTTCCCAACCCATTCTATGAGACCAGCATTACATACCAAAGACAAATAAAGATGTTAAGAGATAAGAAAATTATAGATGGTTGTTCATAATGAACATAGATACAAAAGCTTGAATTAAAATTTTAGCAAATTAAATCCAATGTTATAAGAAATGATATGCATCATGAATAAGTGAGCTTTATTCCAAGCATTCAAGTTTGGTTTAACATTTAGAAACGAACTAGTATACAAACTAAAAAAGAAAAGTCATATGGCTACCTCCTTAAATGCAGAGAATTTTTTGACAAAATCTGATCTCCATTCCTGATAAAAACTCTCAGCAAAGTAGAAATAAAAGGAAACTTGATTTAACCTGATAAAGGACATTTCCTTAAAACCTATAGCTAATGACAGAGGATGAGAGTGGATGGCATCACCAGTCCGATGGACATGAACTTGGTCAAATTCCAGGAGATGGTGAGGGACAAGGAAGCCTGGAATGCTGCCGTCCACGGGGTCACAAAGAGTCGGACACGACTTAGCGACATAACAGCAACAACAACAACCATTCTTCATGGTGAAGGACTGAATGTTTTCCTTCTAAGATCAAGAAAAGACAATGATATTTTCCGTCACCACTTCTTTTTTTATGCTTATATATTTATTGATTTGGGCTGTGCTGGGTCTTCGTTGCTGTGCAAGCTTTCCTCTAGTTGTGGCCAGCAGGGACTCCTCTCCGGTTGTGGTGCGCGGGCTTCTCTAGTTGCGGAGCACGGGCGCTGGGGCGTGCATGCTTCAGGAGCGGTGGCACACGGGCTCAGTGGTTCGGTTCCTCGGCTAGAGCATAGGCTCGCTGGTTGCAGCACAGAGGCTTGGCTGCTCCACAGCGTGTGGGATCTTCCAGGATCAGGAATTGAACCCGGTCTCCTGTGTTGGCAGGGGATTCCCTACTACTAAACCAGCAGGGAAGCGCCCTCACTGATTCCACTGTGCACAGGACTGGAGGCTCTGCAGTCGTGTCCGACTCCATGCGACCCCATAGGCGGCAGCCCACCAGGCTTCCCCATCCCTGGGACTCTCCAGGCAAGAACACTGGAGTGGGGTGCCATTTCCTTCTCCAGTGCATGAAAGTGAAAAGTGAAAGGGAAGTCGTTCAGTCGTGTCTGACTCTTCGTGACCCCATGGACTGTAGCCCACTAGGCTCGTCCATCCATGGGATTTTCCAGGCAAGAGTACTGGAGTGGGTTGCCATTGCCTTCTCCATTGGAGGCGTTAACCAATGCATTCAGGCAATGGCAAGAAACAAGATGTATACAGATTGGAAAGAAGTAAACCTGTCTTTATTTTCAGACAGCAGAATTGTCTGTAGAAAATCTGATAATATGTAAAAAAGACCATAAGTGAGTTTAGCTAAATTATTGATATAAGATCAATATGCAAAGAATTAATTGTATTTCTATAAATGCCAATGAATAACAGAAAATTAAATTTAAAAAGAAATCATTTACAAAAGCTGACAAAAGATGTGAAAGATCTATACATTTATACCTATAAAACGTTGAGAGAAATTAGAGTTAAATGGAGAAATATACTATTTTTATGAGTAGGGAACTCAATATTATTAAGATGATCATCTCCCAAACTTGATCTATAGATGTAACACAATTCCAATAAAATTCCCAGAAGACTTTTTACAAAAATTAATAGATATATTTAAAAACCCTTTTTGAAATGCAGAGGACCTTGAATAGCCAAAGCAAATTTCAAGAAAAGGAACAAAATCCCAGGAGCTACACTGTCTAATATTTGCATTATTATAAAGCTACAGTCAGGAAGTGAAGTGAAAGTCGCTTAGTGGTCACTGACTACTAAGTCAGCGGGTTGCTTAGTCGCTGACCCCTGGCAACCCCATGGACTGTAGCCTGCCAGGCTCCTCTGTCCATGGAATTCTTCAGGCAAGAATACTGGAATGAGTAGCCATTCCCTTCTCCAGGGGATCTTCCCAACCCAAGAATTGAACTCAGGTCTCCAACACTGCAGGTGGATTCTTTACCATCTGAGCCACAGGGGAAGCCCAAGGTTTTTGGCATCAAGGTAGATAAACAGTATAACAGAATATAGAAATAAATCCACAATTATATGGTCAACTGATTTTTGGGAAGAAATGCAAAGGTAATTCAGTGGAAAAAGGGTAATATCTCAATAAATAATCCTGGGACAATTGGGTATCCACATGCAAAAGAGTGAATAGTCAATCCATACCTTGTTCAATATGCAAAAATTAACTCAAAATGAATCATAAATCTAAATGTAAAACCTAAGTCTTTAAAACTTCTAAAAGGAAACAAAGGAGAAAATATCTGTGACTAGAACTAGCTAGAGATTTTATTTTTTAGATGCATCCTCAAAGTCATGACCCATAAAAGAAAGAGTTGATTGGTTAAAGTTTTCAAAACTACTAACTTCTACTCTTTTAAGAAGGGAAAGACAAGCCACAGACTGAGAGAAAATATTTACGAAGCATATATTGATACAGTACTTGTGCTCAGTATATATAAGGAGCACTCAACCCCAATAATAAGGGAAAACAACCTGATACAAGAGTAAGCAAGGGATGTGAAATGATGCTTCATTAAGGAAGGTACCCAGCTGGCAAATAAGCTCAGGAAAAGATGCTCAACATCTTTAGTTATTCAGTTCAGTGCAGTTGCTCAGTCGTGTCCGACTCTGCGACCCCATGAATCGCAGCACGCCAGGCCTCCCTGTCCATCACCAACTCCCAGAGTTCACCCAAACTCTTGTCCATCCAGTCAGTGATGCCATCCAGCTATCTCATCCTCTGTCATCCCCTTCTTCTCCTGCCACCAATCCCTCCCAGCAGCAGAGTCTTTTCCAAGGAGTCAACTCGTCGCATGAGCTGGCCCAAGTATTAGAGTTTCAGTTTCAGCATCAGTCCTTCCAATGAACACCTAGGACTGATCTCCTTCAGAATGGACTGGTTGGATCTCCTTGCAGTCCAAGGGACTCTCAAGAGTCTTCCCCAACACCACAGTTCAAAAGCATCAATTCTTCGGCACTCAGCTTTCTTCACAGTCCAACTCTCACATCCATACATGACCACTGGAAAAACCATAGCCTTGACTAGACGGACCTTAGTCAGCAAAGTAATGTCTCTGCTTTTGAATATGCTATCTAGGTTGGTCATAACTTTTCTTCCAAGGAGTAAGCGTCTNAAGAGGAACTAAAAAGCCTCTTGATGAAAGTGAAAAAGTTGTCTTAAAGCTCAACAGTCAGAAAACAAAGATCATGGCATCTGGTCCCATTACTTCATGGGAAATAGATAGGAAAACAGTGGAAACAGTGTCAGACTTTAATTTTGGGGGCTCCAAAATCACTGCAGATGGTGATTGCAGCCATGAAATTAAAACACACTTACTCCTTGGAAGAAAAGTTATGACCAACCTAGATAGCATATTGAAAAGCAGAGACATTACTTTGCNCCAGTGGTCATGTATGGATGTGAGAGTTGGACTGTGAAGAAAGCTGAGTGCCAAGGAATTGATGCTTTTGAACTGTGGTGTTGGAGAAGACTCTTGAGAGTCTCTTGGACTGCAAGGAGATCCAACCAGTCCATTCTAAAGGAGATCAGCCCTGGGTGTTCTTTGGAAGGACTGATGCTAAAGCTGAAACTCCAGTACTTTGGCCATCTCACGCGACGAGTTGACTCATTGGAAAAGACTATCGTGATGCTGGGAGGGATTGGGGGCAGGAGGAGAAGGGGACGACAGGATGAGATGGCTGGATGGCATCACTGACTCGATGGACAGGGGTTTGGGTGAACTCCGGGAGTTGGTGATGGACAGGGAGGCCTGGCGTGCTGCGATTCATGGGGTCGCAAAGAGTCGGACACGACCGAGCGACTGAACTGAACTGAACTGAAGAAGGTGAGGAAGGGAAGATGATCACGTGATACAAAGAAAACTTTGGGGTGATCTGTATGTGCATTATCTTGATGATGGTGATGATTTCATGGGTGAATATATATGAGCAATCTTATCAAACTGTACACTTCAAGTATGTTTGATTCATTGTGTGTCAATTATACTTCAGTAAAGTTGTTAATAATAACCTATTCATATAAGCCCCAACTGGGTAAATTTCTCATGAATTCCATTCACTGAATATGTTTTTCTTACTGACTCTAAGATACCAGACACAAAAGTACCTGCAGTATAAGTCCATTTATATTTAGCTCAAGAACAGGCAAAGCTAAAAGACTGTAAAAGTAAAATCAGAATAGTGGAAACCTTTGAAGAGGGTGGGATTGACTAGTAAGGGGCATGAGGAAGCCTTCCAGGATGCAGGGAATATTCTCAATCTTGAGCTCAGTGCTAGTTATTTAGGCCTTAAATGTGTCAGGAGCCATACATTCATCATGAGCCCACTTGATGTGCTTCTTATAATAATACATTATACCTCAATAAAGAAAAGGATAAAGAAAATGCAGTTCATTCAATACCAGTACTGAAATGGCACTGAAAGTCTTTGGAGCAGTGTGGGATTGTCCTTTGAGTGTTACCAGGAAACAAAGATGCTCTTCAAAGCACAGCATAAGGCGCATTCTCATTCGCTATTGACTGTCCAGCACAGAACCCTTGCCGAGTTGGAAGCTGACTCTAAAGCAGGCACTGTGTCTTTTCCAGCTGGTATTTGTCAGACCTTCTGTTTCTAATGGCATAAATATAACTGACTGCTTCTGAAAAATTAAGAGTACTTCTACTTATGAGAAATGAAGAAATTAAAGTAAAAAGACCTTATTAAGGACTGGGAAGAATGTCAATGTTCATTAATTCATGCTTTGCCAAATCTCTTGGATTCTAATCCAACAGCCGAAAAATCAAATTTGCTTCTATTACAAATGGAACAGCAAGCGTAAGACTGCATGTTCAGAAAGCCCTTGACAACACAGCAGAAAGAGCACATCTTCAGCTTTTAGTCTGGGCATAATGGGGCATTCCTGGCCTCTTAGCCTTTTCTGGTTTAAGGCCAGAATTCCCTACCAGATCTCCATTTTTTTTTTTTTTCCTGAGTGTGCATTTTGCCCATGGGTAGATGGGACAAAGTGGAATGTAGAGGAAACCACTCTGCCTGGAACCTGGCTTTCCCTGGGTTGGCCAATGCTTGCTGACTTCCTCGACTGCACATGGGGTCTGCCTGCCCAGCCCTTTGGCCCTTCTTTGCCTTCTCTTGCCTTGGTTGACTTAACTTGGGTGGGTCCTCCATCCTCCCAGCCTTGGGGTATCTCCCGGGTCTCTCCTGTGGAGGAGTCTTTGTCCCATCTATCCTGATATCACTGCCCATGCCTGGAGCCAGGAAGACAGTCACAGCTGTCACGTATTCTATTTGTAGAAGTCTGTGAAGATGATGCGGGCCCATCAGAGGAAGCAGCCACTGGGATAGTGTAACCTTGGGAAAGCAAGGCATTTTTAATGGCAAAAATTATATCCGTTGAGTTTTGAGTGTTCCTTCCCTAATGATGCCCTCTACCCTGGCATATTTAAAAACTGCTTTTAGTATGTAATTTGTACTAAGTTCGGGGACAAAAAAAAGCTTTATTTTTCTATATTGTGAGTATTTCTTTTGTTCTGAGTGATTTTCCTGCTTTCCAGAAACACATACAACCCAAGTTTATAAATTCCTTCCTTTGGAAGTTTGTGGTTCCATTTGTAAGGGTATTTAAAAATAAATACATTATAAATTTTTTATTATTGTCTGAGCAAACTCTAGTCTAATACCCATATCTCAAATGTGATATTACTACAAACAAGCCAAATTATACAGAATAGATTTGTTTCTTGTATGTGTTGACCCCAACAAAGTTACTTTGAGACTATAAATAGTTATAAGAAAAAAGGAGTATTTTATGTACTTTAAGTTTTACTTGAAATTTCCATTCCCTCCCACACTTATACACACAAAACTCGAACCATAAAAAGGTGTTTTTAAAATAACTTCTAAATTCCCCACTATGTTATGTTTCCAGGCCAAATTACAGTTAAAACAAAGTTTTGACAGACAGAACAACTTATCACTTAGGCCACAAATCTTGGTCTTCGGAAAAGAAAATGAACAGTACAGTCTTAAGGCCACTGCCCTTGTGGAGTCCTCACCTGCCAGCCAGTTTCCAGCCCCTCCACAGGATGCTCACTCCTTGGTTGCTTGGAGAAATAGAGGATAAGACAGTATCCTTTTGCTTCGAATTTTATTCTTTTTATATTGCTTCTCTTATATAGTTCATGCATGCTTTTACTTATGGCCAAGTTCACCTTTTTTTCCCCCATTAATTCATCAAACACCTACCAAATGCCTACTATGTGAACTTAGACCCTGAAGCCAGACTGCCTAGTTGATACCTGTTCTGCTGCATACTAATTTTGGACGTTGGGCAAGGTCCTGTGCCTCAGTTTTGTCATCTGTGAAATGGGGCTGGAAATAGTACCCATTGCATAGGCTGTTCTGAGGATGATATGAATTTAGGATGTTTCGGATGATATTTGACCCACTAATTGCTATGTTGGTGTTGCTGTCATTGTTTGCTATTGTTGTGATGACAAATGCCAGCCTTGAGCTAAGTGCTGCATACCCAGATGGGTTGCTTTTCACGGAACTTCCCTTCTAATGTCACCTTCAGGATTTCTATCCAAGTCTGATGTCTCCAGAGTTTCTCAGTCTCAAAACTATTGGCATTTTGGGTGGGGTAATTCTTTGCTGTGGGACCGTGCTATGCACTGTTAGAAGTTTAGCAGCATCTCTGGTCTCTACCCCACTAGATGCCAATAAGATGCTCTTCCAGTTCAAACAATGTCTCCAGATGTTTCCAGATGCTCCTTGGGGGACAGAATTGCCTGAAGTGGAGGACTGTCTATTTAGGTGGTAAATTTGCCTGCAGAGGCAGCACTGTGGCTCCCCCTGCTTTCTAGGGAGTCCCCCGGGGCTTCCCTCAAAGTTCAGCTGGTAAAGAATCCTCCTGCAATGCAGGAGACCGTGGTTCAATTCCTGGGTCGGGAAGTTCCCCTGGAGAAGGGATAGGCTACCCACTCCAGTATTCTTGGGCTTCCCTGGTGGCTTAAACAATAGAGAATCCACCTGCAATGTGGGAGACCTGAGTTCGATCCCTGGGTTGGGAAGATACCCTGGAGGAAGGGATGGCAACCCACTCTAGTATTCTTACCTAGAGAATCCCCATGGACAGAGGAGCCTGGAGGGCTACAGTCCATGGGGTCGCAAAGAGTCGGATACGACTGAGCAACTAAGCACAGCACGCAGTAGTGGTTACCTGCAGTTGTCCTCCCCCTGAGCATGTTTTTGAAGATCCATGTTATATGTTACAGGTGCCTCTAACCACGTGTCTGGAACCATAGGAACATTTCTGCTGTGACCACTGTGGCCTTCTTAGTAGGAGGGGCTCCTCTTTAAAATGGACTTCTTTATTTTTTAAAATTTATTTGGCTGTGCTGGATCTTAGCTGTGGCACACAGAATCCTTGTTGTCACATGCAGGCTGTTAGTTGCGGCATGTGGGATTTAGTTCCCTGATCAGGGATCGAACCCGGGCCCCCTGTACTGGGAGTGCAGAGTCTTAACCATTTGACTGCCAGGGAAGTCCCTCTTTAGAAGAGAGGAGGAGAGACATAATCATCCTAGCACTTCAGTCCAAGGCTCCCTGTGAAAGCCAGTCCCCTGACCCTGTACAGCTGAAGGAATTTACTGCTTATCACTATGGGGAACAAGCAGAGGTCACAAGACCACATATGGGCTATCTCACTATGGGAGTTTGCGTGATGTGGTCCTTGGTCCTCACCGGGTGAGCCCTGATGGTTAACACTGAGAGACTGATCATCCCATGCCAGACTGAGCTAAGTACGTGATGAATATTGCTCACATTCACTGTTGAAAGCAGATATTTTTGTCCCCATTTTATAGGCTGGGAAACTTTAGCTTAGAGACGTTAAGATCACAGAATCAGGATTCAAATCCAGGCTACCGATTCCAAAGTTCTTAATCCCATTGACACTTATCCTCAGAAGCACTGCCTCCATAAAAAGCAGCGTCTCACTCTTGGAATGTCCCCTGTCTGTGCCCTAGTTAGATTTTGGTTCCCAAATTCCATCCTGGTCACATAAAACTATCCATCAGTAGCTTCATGCTGACCTGAGATGTGACAGGAGTGACATCATTTTGTTTTGTTTGCAGGTAATAATGTCACAGCTGAGACATACCATGTCCCCCACTCTTATTTTTTACTCTCCTTATGCTGAGAGTCCCGGAGAAGGGAATGGCTACCCACTCCAGTATTCTTGCCTGAAGAATCCCATGGACAGAGGAGCCTGGCGGGCTACAATCCACAGGATTGCAAAGAGGCAGACACGACTGAACTACTAACACTACTGCTAAGAACCAAATCTTCTTCTTCCTTGTGTTTAAGCTGTGTGCTTCTGCTAACTGACAAGTCACTGTGATGTAAACCAACCTTTAAGTTAGACTTTCCAGATGACTCTCAGGTCACAGAACTTATCTTGCTGGCACCAGTTGTCCTCACATCTAAATTTCTCCAGGGTGAACCTCTTTAAAACTATTAATTCTGTAAGCAGAAAGCAATTACTTTTAATATACTTCCATTTCTGTCCCAGACACAGAACTTCATACAAGCCCCAAAGAAAGAACTTAGGGTAGAAAAAGAGTTATACCTAATTTCAAGGGCCTTTACTAGAATTGTTTTTGTATAGAATATTGTTCAAAATACATTGGCCATTGAAGGTAAGGTGACTTTTCCCCCCTTTACAATGATATTTTATGCTAACAGGCTGTGGTTTGGACCATAAGTCTATCTGTTACCTGGTGCCTCTTTGGCCTACCTTGGTTTCCTTCTGCTGAGGCGACATGGGTCTGCTTTACTCTTCCACTTTGTATTAAAACCCCTGGCTTTAGGATCATTGTCCTTATAGTTTTAGTAAAATCATCAGCATCTGCAGAAAGCACTCAGAGAAAATGAAGGTCATAAACTGTCAAAGTACAGATGAATTATGTAGAATCTTTGCCTTAGAATATTTCTGAGTACAATCAAGAACATCTCGTTCTTTTTCTCTAGTCTCCTCCTTCGCCTTTCACAGGGAGGACGCTCTATGTCCATGCATGAAACGATAGGAGGAGGGCGGAGAGTTCAGTCTGGAATTAATCACTGATGCAAAAACATGTGGGAGGTTTACTGAGTACTTGCTGTGGGCCAGACACTATACAAGCTCCTGGGGATATGATGGGGAGGTACTGGCCTCTCCCTAGAAGATCTCAGAGCCTAATAGGGGTGGCAAGAATTAAATGATCACAGTGCAGTCGAGGAGATGCTGTGATCTAGTCTGGCTGTTGAATTTGGGATCACAGAGAATGGTACCTGACATTGAGCACTTTCTACATGCACTGTACTTTCTATTATTGTTGTTCAGTTACTCAGTCGTGTCCAACTCTTTGCAACCCCATGGGCTGCAGCACGCCAGTCTTCCCTGTCCTTCACCATCTCCTGGACCTTGCTCAAATTCGTGTCCATTGAGTTGGTGATGCCATCCAACCATCTCATCCTCTGTCATCCCCTTCTCCTCCTGCCTTCAATCTTTCCCAGCATCAGGGTCTTTTCTGAGTCGGCTCTAAGCATCAGGCGGCCAAAGTGCTTTCTACACATCATCTATTTTTTTAACTCTCACAACAACTGTGTGAAGTTGAAGCTACTCTTATACCCGTTTTATAGATGGGGAAATTGAGACTCAAAGGTAAATTCCCTGAGTCTTAAAAGCCAAGTAGGAAGTATCCAGAGGGAAGAAGGAGGAGGTAGAAATTCTGGAATGAGGGAAAAGCAAGTATAGAAGCACAAAGGCAAATGGATGAGATGACCTCTGTGTATCAAGAGGGCACTGGGAGCTGGGGGTTACACCATCCAGTTCTGCCCACAGTTAAGTGATTTCAAACTTGTGACTTGTTTTTTCATTGAAGAGCAACCTGTGCTTCCTCAAGTGATGAGCCACTTGATTATGTAATTCACCCACGTGATCAGGGTGAACTCCTCAACCTTGAAGTGGTTGTTCAAATGCCTCTGATTTTATGCTTGGGGGAAATAACAGCTGGGAAAGTCGCTGGGCTGGCAGGGTCCCCCAGGGGTATTGGGTTCTCAGGCTTTCAAGCTGGGCTTCAAGTGGCCTTAGGCAACTCACTTAACCTCTGTGGCATTTGCTTTGTCCCTCACATGCTCAAGTCTGTGTCCCCAGAACCTACCGCAGAGCCTCTGTGTGTGTCTGTGTGCACACATGCACAGTCATGTCTGAACTGTTTGTGACCCTATGGACTGTAGCCTGGCAGCCTCCACTGTTCCTGGGATTCTCCAGGCAAGAATACTGGAGTGAGTTGCCATGCCCTTCTCCAGGGGATCTTCCCAACCCAGGGACTGAACCGCATCTCCCGCATTGGCAGTTGGGTTCTTTACCACTGTGCCCCCTGGGAAGCCCTACTTCAGAGCCTGACCTGCATAATCCATAATATGGGGGTACTAGTGAAGGGAAGGCATTTCAGGTGAATAATTATAGTTCACATGAAAGCCTTTAAACTATTCAATGAAGAGTAAGCAATAAATGGGCTTCCCAGGTGGTGGGAGGCCTGGGTTCAATACCTGGGTTGGGAAGATCCCCTGGAGAAGGAAAGGGCTACCCACTCCAATGTTCTTTCCTGGAGAATTCCATGGACAGAGGAGCCTGCCAGGCTACAGTTCATGGACTCACAAAGCATTGGACGTGACTGAGCGACTCACTTTCAGGTGGCTCTAAGTGGTAAAGAACCCTCCAGCCAATGCAGGCGATATGAGACGCAGGTTCGATCCCTGGGTGGAAAATATTCCCTGGAGGAGAGCATGGCTCCAGTATTCTTGCCTGGAGAATCCTGCCTGGAGGGCTGTAGTCCATGGGGTCACAAAAAGTCAGACACGACTGAAGCAACTGAGCATGCAAGGAATAAATAATCCCACTTCACAAGAGATTCCTTCATTAACTACTCACCAGCGATCTGAGTCCTTATATGCAGAGCTGGCAGATGTTAGATGTACTAGGAAAACTGGCTTGGCCTCTGCTCTGTGCAATTTTAGTTCGCAGCGGGTGGGTACAAATAAGAGCAAACCAGAGGTGGAATTTTTTTCCATACAAGGGGCATGCCTAGTGGAAAAGCAGCCCTTTCATCAGGGGAAGGCAGGTCGAGCAGGACAGAAAAACCTGCAACCTCCGATTGTGCCTCATCTGATGGCTTCTCCTTTGTAAGGGCTGATCCCTAACATTGAGTTGGGGGAGGGTGATGATTGCATTGAAATGTCTGCTCCTAGGCAAGACCCTGCCTTCCTCCACACCCTCTCTTCTCCAAAGACCTTCTGGAAAACAGAGCAAAAACAATGAGGCAACCCCAAGGGTTGATGAGAATTGCACTCTCTGTGCAGCCCCGATTACCCCGTGCCTTTGTCCCCGTGGACTCCGTGAAGGGCACGGCTGTCAGGTGTCGCTCCTCCCTGGGCCGGGTAATCTGCGCTGATTGACTTGTCCATTGTCCTTCCCCTGGAGCTAAAAACAAAACAGGAAAGGCTGCTTGTTGGGGAGAGAGGAGAGCTTGGTGGCCAAATGCTGTTGCTTTCCCCGCATTGGACACAGGCTCGCTCTCTCTGAACATACTTATCCAGAGGCAGTGACTTTGAAAGGACTGTGGCTGTGGAATTAGAGACAGATGCTTAGCTGGCCATGAGCAGATATTAAATTGTATTAAACTATGCAAACCGCATTTCTCATGCAAGGCTTGTTTCAACCTTACATCAGCCCTTGGGCTGCATTTGCATCTCTATAGAGAAGGAAATAAAAGCAGCATGTCACTTATTCATTTCTATTCATAACTGTGAGCTGTTATTATTCTAGCTCTTGTCTCCCCTACACAGCACGGGCTAGATTAATCTTTCTCAACCTCCATCAAGAGCTTGTTCCCAGCATTTCACTTTATCCACTCCTGTTTATAAGGCCCAGGTGCTGAGAAGGGTATAAGGATATGGAAGACAGGACTAATTTTAAAGACATCCTGCTATGTCTGGGACAATCCTTGTGTATGCCTGTTATTCTGATATAATTTAATAGGACCCCCTTCTGCTTTCAGAAGTGATCCAGTCTTCATAATGAATTACATGGTCACCCTGCTCATGTGCTCATAAGCTAGAAGGGGTGGAAAGGATGAAGAGAAATACAATAGTTACAGAACAAGGTAGGGAGACTGGAGGCAGAGGAGGTCGATGGCTGGAGAAGGAAGGGAGGCGCCCCAGGGCTCAGGTTGACCAAGACCTAGGTGTCAAAGGAAGAGAATGATCGAAGCAGAGGGGGAAGGAGGCCTGGGTGAAGGTGGGGGACCAGAACCATGAAGACGAGTGCGTGTTCAGGGTTCTCAAGGGGCCACGTGGGAGTGAAAGTATTAGTCGTTCCGTCGTGTCTGACTCTTTGCGACCCCATGGCCTGTAGCCTGCCAGGCTCCTCTGTCCATGGGATTCTCCAGGCAAGAATACTGAGTGGGTTGCCCCAAGAGACCACACAGATGAAGGTTTCTTCTGAGAAGACAAAGTGGACTGGAGAGGTGGGAAGGATGCCTGTGGAGGTCTTGAAAGGTAGCGGGGGATCTTGTGCTTTACCTTGGAGCCGGCAGAAAGCCACAGGTACTGGCATGAGAGCCTCAAGGTGAATAGGAGGTTTCAGCTGCTCCTGGTCTAGGCCTGGTCACCCGAGTACTGACTGTGGATATAGGATTTGAACGGCGGAGGCCGCTTCTGAACCGTGCTCTTTGCTGTCATGCCCTTCTGCCTGTCTGTCTCCCATGTCCCGCACGATTAACTAGGCAAATTAAAATTTTCCACACATGACAGGGCGAGGCAAATGGATGTTCTGGTGTCTTTGGTTTCCTCTAAGCAGAAGCCTCCAGCCAAGAGTTGACATGAGCTTGCTGTTTGAACACTGGTTAAAATAATGATTTTAGCATGATTTTTTGACAGGAAAAAACCAAAAGCATACGTTTACAGGAGCAGACCATGCAGTTTGGACAGGTAGGACCCTTCAGGGGGCTGTCAGAGAATGACTCGCCCTGGGGTGTTTCTGTGTTCCGTGGGGTTAATCATCTTCTTAGTAATTCTGCTCGACTGAAGTCAGAGCTAAGGTTACACATGTGCAGTGAAGCTATTTGTTTCGCCTGTGTCATTTCTTTTCTTCATCCATTTTTCCTTTCCTTCAATTAAAACCATCTATCAGGTGTCCCAAACTCTAAGCTGATTGCCCTCACTTCACTGTCACAACAACCATCCAATCCTCTGAGATCAGAGCATGCCCATTCTACAGATGAAGAAAGTGAGATCTGTTGAGGTTGAGTGCTACTCGAAAGGAGACCTGCTGTGTGTGTTGTTGAACACATTCCCAGGGCGTGCATTGTCCAGCAGGGCTCTGGAAATAGTCTGATTATTTCCAGGGATGCTGTTGAGGAAATTAAATGCCATATAGAAGGCAGTACTAAATTAGTGGTACCCAAACCAGAACATGCATCAGCACCATTTAAGGAGCTTTAAAGATGCAGGGCTGGGCATCTTTAAAGATGTAGTGCCTGGGCTCTACCCCCAGAGATCCTATTTAGTGGGTCCTGGTGAGCTTAGGAATCTGTGTGTCTTTGTGTGTGGTGTGTTTTACATTCTGTGAAGCACTGGTTCTCAGACTGTGTGTGCAACAGCATCTTGCATCTGGCAAGGCTTGTTAAAACGAAGATAATGGGCAGCCCCCCTCCCTGATTCAGGAAGGTTCTGATTCAGGAGATCTTGGGTGGAACCTGAGAGTTGCATTTCAGGTGGTGCTAATGCTACTGGAGTAGGAACAGTCTGAGAACCACTGCCCTAGCAGTTGGGGATGCTCATCCAGGCTAGGGACTGCTGGCCTGGGGGCTCATGGTCTCTGACTGATGCTTAAATTGTGGAGACTGTGATAGGATTAGAAAAACCTGACCCAGGATGCCTACAGAACCAGCACTCCCGCTTCTTCCTCACCTGGAAGGATCACTGTGCTCTTTTTATGTGAGTCTGGATGTGGGCTTAGTATCTCTCTCACCTCTTTGCAGCAGGCAGACCCAAATCAAACAGAGTTGGCTCACAAAACAAATGTGTTTTTGTTCACTAAGCTAGAGAGTCTAATTGGTACTTCCCAGATCAATAATTTTATGTCTGTGAAACGTGTGCCTTATGTATTCATTAAAGGAAACCCCTTGGGGAGTAAGTGGTTAACCTTGGTTGCACAGTAGGATCACCTAAGACGTTAAAAAAAAATCACACAAAAATTACTGATGCTGGGCTCCCTTCCTCACTCTGCCTGTCTGGCAGTGGCTGCTGGTGTTGGTAGCTTTGTGAGCATCACCTCCTATGCAGTCAGTGGTGGGAGCTGGTGACCAGAGGCATCAGTGCTGTGCGGGCACCTACCTATCCAGATGCCACGTGGGCTCCTAAAACCGCCTGTGGATTCCCTTTTAGGGCATCCCTTCTCTCCCCACCCGCTTCCATGTACCTCTTTATTTTTCTGCCAAACAAAATAGAAGGGAAAACAGCCAAAGGCCTGCTGATATCCATCACTGTCCTGGAGGTTCCCTGACAGGAGGCTGAAATGGGTGAGAGCCACTGTCCCAGAACAGCAGGAAGGAAGCCGTGTTCCCGGAGCAATGCCAAAGGAGCAGAGTTCTGGCCACAGAGTGTCTCTTTGCTCCCTTTTGTGAATGCTGGGATGCACAGGGTCCCACCAAGAGGAAACATTTCCATGTGGGGACTCCCCAAATCTCAGTCCCGTGGTTTTCCCTCTCCACTCAGTGCCAGGCTGCTGGCGCCACCTTTGCCAAGACTCATTCCATCACCACTGCCCGCTGTGCTTTGTGAAAACTGCCCTAGTCTGAAGCCACCAGGGCTTCCTAAGGGACACTTCTCATTCTCTGTTCTTCCTGAACCACCTGACGGAGTTGGTCCCCCTCTCCTCTCCGGGCATCTTCACTGTCCTGCCTTCTGTTTCCTTTGCTGACATCTCTGCCCTCTCTCACCCTGTCAATGGGAGCCTTTCCCCACTGCCGCCGTCTTTGTCCCTCAGCACTTCTCCCCCAATCTTCTTTCCCTTGGGATTCCTTTTCCAGCTCCAAGGGACCAGCCTGGCATGCTGAGTCCCAGTCTCCCAACAGCATCTACTCACAGAACTTCCTCTGTGTTCGCTGAACTCGCCCTGTCTCTGGGATCCTCTTTTATTCCGGGCACCACCATCTCTTCTGATTTCCCCCGTGTAGGAGCTGAGCTGCACTAAGCGGCATTACCCAGGCAATGCCCGCGTCTGGGCATTCCTTTCTGATGCTTCTCAGGATGGCCATTCTCGCTCCCTGGTGCCGGGTTGTGGTGAGAACTTTCCAGGGAACCACCAGTTTCCAGTCTCACTCTCCTCACGTTTACACATCACCCTCAGAGTCTTCCTTTCAATCTGCTCTTACTTCTCTCCCTGCAAACATCCATGGATCTCACGCCATGTGCCTGGCACAGTGCTAAGGATGTCTGTTATCAACCCGACGACAACCTTATGAATCCATAAACACTATTATTTTCCCTCTTTTACCTGTAAGGAGGCAGAAGTGGAGATGGTTGGGAACTTAGCCAAGGCTCATAACCAAGGACAAGTGGTGGAACAGAAATTCTGACTTTCTCTGAGCCTCTGAACTAGACTCTGTTATTTCTCCCTTTGCGCCCAGCCCTCAGGGGCTGCCCAGCCCCTGCAGAATAAACACCAAGATCCTTGGATCCCCCGTAGGCTTTTCCAGATCTACTTCACCTTTGCAGTCTTCTCTTCTTTCATCCTTCTGTGTAGGACTTAGCACCACGTGGACCGTTTCCTCCTGGGCCCCCAGGTCTCTTCACTTTGCCCCTGTTCTAGTAATACTTTTTTGCCCAAATCCTCGGTGACATCCAGTCCCCCAGGAGCACTGCCGCTCCTTGAAGCTTAGTCATCTTGGCCTTCCAAACCTTCTGGGTTTCAAAAGCCTTTTTTGGTGCCCTCTCTTGTGTTTTACATTCCTTTCATTACTTTTAATGTGAAACCGCTTTGGACTCCTTTTCAGGTATTTCAGTGTTATTTTCCTAGATGGGTTATAAACCCTGGAGGGTAGAACTGAGTCATAAACTTAGTTCGGTGTCCTGAGTTCTCAAGGATGCAGTGGTCTCTCAAGTCCATGACTTCTGCTCTTGTCCATCACAGGGGCTCACGCTGCGTGATGTGAATGAGGCTGTGAGAGGCCGGCCCACCCCCGGGAGCTGTTCTGCTAAGGTGCCCTGATCCCCTTGCAGCCCTCAGCACAGCCGGAATCATTTGTTAGATTAGTTTTCCATCCTTCCTGAGAATCATTTTTCTTCGTACATTTCTGTTTTTAAAGTTGAATAAAATGGAGACTTGGCTGGACACCAGGGAGGTTTAGGAGAGAAATGAGCACTGGGACGTCCCCAGCCAAACCTGGCTGCACACCGCTGACTGCGCAGGAATACAGATGACTTGTAGCGGAATGGGCGGGACTCCGTGGGGACGCACTGCGGGTCCTGCTTTTGATCAGAGGCTGGGCTGGTGTTGGGAATCTGAGCACAGTCGTCCCTCGGTATCTGCAGTATCCGGTATCCGCGGGGATTGGTTCCAGGACACCCCTGGATACCAAAACCTGCAGATGCTCAAGTCCCTTGTATAAAATGGCATCGTATTTGCATATAATCTATGTACATCCTCCTGCCGCTGCTGCTGCTGCTAAGTTGCTTCCGTCGTGTCCGACTCTGTGCGACCCCATAGACGGCAGCCCACCAGGCTCCCCCATCCCTGGGATTCTCTAGGCAAGAATACTGGAGTGGGTTGCCATTTCCTTCTCCTGCTGCTAAGTCGCTTTAGTCGTGTCCGACTCTGTGCGACCCCATAGACAGCAGCCCACCAGGCTCCCCCGTCCCTGGGATTCTCCAGGCAAGAACGCTGGAGTGGGTTGCCATTTCCTTCTCCATTCCTTCTCCTCGGATACTTTAAATCTTCTGTAGATTACTTACACCTAATCCCACTCCAGTACTCTTGCCTGGAAAATCCCATGGACGGAGGAGCCTGGTAGGCTGCCGTCCATGGGGTCGCTAAGAGTCGGACATGACTGAGCGGCTTCACTTTGACTTTTCACTTTCATGCATTGGAGAAGGAAATGGCAACCCACTCCAGTATTCTTGCCTAGAGAATCCCAGGGATGGGGGAGGCCAGTGGCTACCATCTGTGGGGTCGCACAGAGTCGGACACGACTGAAGCGACTTAGCAGCAGCAGCAATGCAATGTAAATCCTATATAAATAGTTGTAAATACAATGTAAATGCTATGGAAATAGTTGCTGTTATTGTTCAGTCGCTAAGTTGTGTCCAAGTCTTGGCAACCCCATGGGCTGCAGCACACAAAGCTCCCCTGTCCCTCACTGTCTCCCAGAGTTGCTCAAATTCATGTCCATTGAGTGGGTGATACTATCTAACAATCTCATCCTCTGTTGCCCCTTCTCCTTTTGCCTTCAATCTTTCCCAGCATCAGGGTCTTTTCCAATGTGTTGTCTCTTCTCATCATGTGGCAAAAGTATTGGTGCTTCAGCAACAAGCCTTCCAATGAATATTAAGAGTTGATGTCCTTTAGGATTAACTGGTTTGGTCTTCTTGCTGTTCAAGGGACTCTCAAGAGTCTTCACCAGCACCAACTGGCAAGTAGCAAATTCAAGTTTTGCATTTTGGAAATCTCTTGAGTTTTTTTTTTTTTTTTTTTAATATTTTAAATTTGAGGTTGACTGAATCTGCAGATGTGGTACTCATGGGTACAGAAGGCAGGCTTTCATTGCAGCCCTCCACTGGGTTCCCTGCTCTGTATCTTCTGGGATGAACTTGGTGTCCACAGTCAAAAAGGACCTTTTCTGTTTCAAACCTGCCTCTTGCTGACTGAAACAAGTTGGTGTTTGGGATGGCAACTCGTGATGTGCCTCATACAGAATCATGTGAATAACAGTAAGAAGCTCTGAAACAGAATGACATGTAACATGGCAATGAAATAAACATCTAAGCACAATCAGTACAATTAATTTTTGTGGAGAAGGCAATGGCAACCCACTCCAGTACTCTTGCCTGGAAAGTCCCAGGGACGGGGGAGCCTGCTGGGCTGCTGTCTATGGGGTCGCACAGGGCCAGACACGACTGAAGCGACTTCACTTTCACTTTTCACTTTCATGCATTGATGAAGGAAATGGCAACTCATTCCAGTGTTCTTGCCTGGAGAATCCCAGGGAAGGGGGAGCCTGGTGGGCTGCCGTCTATGGGGTTGCACAGAGTCGGACACGACTGAAGCGATGTAGCAGCAGCAGCAGCATTTTTGCGGAGAGTATAATTACTTTACCATGTTGTGTTAGTTTCTACTGTATGATGAAGTGAATCAGCTATATGTATACGTATATCCCCTCCTTCTTGGATCTCTCTCCCCGCCTCTATACCACCCATCTATTATAGTTCATCACAGAGCACTGAGCTGAGCTCCCTGTACTATACAGTAGGTTCTCACTAACTATTTTATACATGGGTTATGCAGTTCAGTTCAGGTCAGTTGCTCAGTCATGGCTGACTCTTTGCGACCCCATGGACTGCAGCACACCAGGCCTCCCTGTCCATCACCATCTCCCGGAGTTTACTCAAACTCCTATCTATCAAGCTGGTGATACCATCCAACCATCTCATCCTCTGTCATCCCCTTCTCCTCCTGCCTTCAATCTTTCCCAGCATCAGGGTCTTTTCAAATGAGTCAGTTCTTGGCAGCAGCTGGCCAAAGTACTGAAAAAAGCAAATCAAAACTACAGTGAAGTATCACCTCACACTGGTCAGAATGGCCATCATCAAAAATCTACAAACAATAAATGCTGGAGATGGAGAGGTTATGGAGAAAAGGGAACTGAACTGGAACAATTCTAATGGTTCATAACTTCTAGAAACTCCAGGATCTCCTGCTGCCGCCTGGGTTATTGTTCTAGGCCAGCATCACATAATCTGGGTTACCTAAAGGAAGAACTGCAGTCATCCTCTACCACATGGAATGTGCCCTTCACGCTCACAGGGGCCACTACTTTCTTCAATCAGTAAATATTTATTGACCACTTTTATGTGCAAGGCATTGCATTAATTCATTGTAGAAGATAGAAAACCAATAATGTTTGTGAATGTACCTAACAGTACTCAGTCCATGGAAGAGGCTAAGAAATGTTAAAAATCTTTAGGTATGTATGTGTGTGCATGCATGTGAAGTCACTTCAGTTGTGTCCAACTCTTTGTGACCCTATGAACTGTAGCCTGTCAGGCTCCTGTCCATGGGATTCTCCAGACAAGAATACTGAAGTGGATTGCCATGACCTCCTCCAGGGGATCTTCCTGACCCAGGGATAGAACCTACTTCTCCTGTGGCTCCTGCCTGGCAGGTGGAGTCTTTATTGCTGAATCACCAGGGAAGCCCTAGGTATGTGCATTCTATTGCAAAAGATAAACAGACAACTGAGCATTATTGAGTTGAAGGACAGCCTCTTTGCTAGGGTCCAGAGGGTTTGGGAAGGGAGAACTGGGGAGAGTTTAATAGAGGGAGGCTGATAGGGAGGACATTTCTCTTGTCAGCTGGAGTGTGCGTAGGGTGGATGGAGATGGGGAGACACTGGTGGCAGGGAAACCAGCTTGTAATAATAATAGTATTATTAATAATAACAGTAACAACCACCACCAATTATTGAGCATACCCTAGGCGCTAGATACTGTACACATATGATTTCTGTCTTACACAACAAACCTACAAAGTGAGTGCATTCAACTAATGAGGAAACTAAGACTTATCCATGTTGAATAGCCCACCGAGTGTCATAGAGTTTGTAAATGGCAGGACCAGCATTTGAACTCCAGGCTGCTTTCCTTCAAAGGCCAGGCTAGGGACTTCCCTGGTGGTCCAGTGGCTAAGACTCCGCACTCCCAATGCAGGGGGCCCAGGGTCAATCCCTGGTCAGGGAACTAGATCCTGTATTCCACAACTAAGTCCTAGTGCAGCCAAATAAAAGCAAAAACATACAAACAAAAACCCAAATCCCAGGCTGGAGTAGGTGGGTCGGGGGGTGTTATTATGAATTTGGAATCCAAATTAGGGGAGTGACAATTAAATTGAAAGGAAGGGTCAGGTGAAAGACATAATTGGAAGAGGTAAGAAAACTTGACAACAGGACCAGGTTTGGAGGGCAAAAGAGACTCAAGGAAAAATAATGAGTCCATTTTGTGACTTCGAATATTGGGAGAGAGCGTTGCCATGCCCTCACCAGATGTCATGAACAGGAGGTGATCTTGAGTGAACGAGGCAAGAGGGTACTGTGATGAGTTTCAGAGATGTGACAATCAATGACATCACTGGAGTCCAAAAAATAATGCAAATGAATGTATACACAAAACAGAAACAGGCATAGAGAGGAATAGAAAACAAGCTAGTGCTTGCCAGAGGGGAGAGAGAGGGAAGGAGGGGCAGATTAGGGGTAGAGGATTGAGAGATACAAACTACTGTGTATCAAATAGGTCAGCAACAAGGATGTACAGCAAAGGGACCTATAGCCATTACCTTGTAATAACTTTTAAAGGAGTATACCTGTAAAAATATTGAATCATAATGCTGGACATCTGAAATGAATGTAATATTGTAGATTAACTATACTTCAACTAAAAGGAGAAAGAAATATGGCAATCAAAATAGAAGCAGAGATGCCAGTAGTGGGTCAGTCATCTCCGACTTGGATTGTAAACAAGCTGTGAGGATGGATGAATAGGAACATGGAAAGGAGAAAGACTCTTAAGTTAGCAGTAGATTCTGGAGGAAGTTAGAATGAGGAATGACAGAGGACATAGCTTTCAGAGATGTAGGACGAGGAACAAGGATGGTGTCATGGTGAGCATGGCAGAAACCGGCAGTGGAGTTGGTCCCAAGTGAGTTGTCAAGGTGCCATGCATGTCAGAGAAGATACTTGCTCCTGCCTGAACGCGGGAGGGTGCAGTTCAACTGACCACACACTCAAAATGTAGTTTCTTTAGGCTGGCCTTGTGTTTGGTGCAGAGGATAGAAAAAGACGAGACCCTACTTTGGAAAGGCTCAGGAAACCTCGAAACAGACCTGAGTTGCAGTGTGGCTCTTCCACTTACCGAGACTGTTATTCTCTGAGTTTATTCCCTTATGTGTAGAATGAATGTATTTAATACCTGCCCCTGAGCAGGTAGTGCCGCTGGGTGTTTTTCTGGGATTCAGAAATTATGCCTGTACAGCACTCACCCAGTACCTGGAGCTTCGTGGTACTTGCCTGGTGGTGCCTGGAACTCAGCGTGACACATGGGAGAATGAAGGGCAGCTTCTGGGGATCTGCCTGCCAGCCTCAGGGAAGCCTGCCTTCTTTGGGAGGGCATCGTTTCTTCAGTGGTTTGTGCCGTTCAGTCAATCAGACCTGATCTCTGCTGCCTCGTGTGGCTTTTCAGGACTGAGAGGAATCTCCTGTTTCTAGAGCTTCCCGTCCTTTCATGTGTGTTTTGGCCCAGATGTTCCAACAGAGCTCCTTTTCATTTTTCTTTCCCAAGTTCAGAGCAGAGACAGAGCCCCCTTCTGTTGGCGGGTGGCGTTTTTGCTGGCCACGTCCCGGGAAAGCAAATAGAGTGCTCCGTGGCAGATGGAAGGGTCCTCAGGGGCTCTGAAGGTTGACAGCACAGATGCACTGGCTGCATCCAGGGCTGAGTGGACTGGCTCGAGGGCTGCAGGACTCTATGTTTATCTGCCTGAGCACCTTGCTGCCTCCAGCACAGCCTTCCTGGGGGCTGGTAGGTGGGGGGAGGAGGGGCTTAGGAGTATGGCCCTATATGTGTTTGGCACCATTGGGAGAGTAGGGAATAGAGGTTGGAGGTGGGGGATTGATGCCACAAAGATACAGGCTCCTGGAAAAATCCTTATGTGACCTCAAAACTGAAAGTTGTATGTGTGGAAGGGGAAGAGATCAAAGCAGGGACAGAAAAGGCCAACCCGGTGACCTGTGAGGCTGCACAGGAAGGCTGTGGCCCAGACACCGCCTCCTTCACCCGCTTCCTGGTGGGCAGCTCTGTCCCATTTCTTTGCGATCGGTCTCCCTTGCATCTATATCCAAGGCATGGAGATTTTTACATATCAGGCTGTAGGGCCTTCGAGGGTCACCCATTCCTTCTCCTCCCCCCACCTTCCCCACCAGGTGACTGTTGCCTCTGTTTCCCCAAAGATTGGAGGAATGTAAAGCACAGGTGTTTCGGTGTCATGGGTGTAGCTTTGGGCATGGAGGGCAGAAGGGGTCAAAAGGGATCCAGGGTAAGGGGCTTGGTACCCTGGCAGTCTACTTCTTCTATCTGCCCAGGTGTGCCCAGCGTCTGAGAAGGCCAGCGGGGAGGCATGGGCTCTGGGTTAGCTATCTTAGCAGTGCATATGTGGCCACACCACCCCCCACTGATATGGATGACCCAGGCACCTTTAAATAAAAACTCACTTACAGCTTGATCAATCCAAGGGCCCGGCCGCAACCATTTAAAGAGTCAGAGCAGCATTCCTTTTCATTCCAGACTGACCAATCTCAGTCTGGGTATCTTTCCTATTTAACCTCAGTAGTATCAAGTTTAATCAACTGGCATAAGCAGTTCCCCTATTAATAGATTCACTGGAAATCCCCTGATGTGTCATTTATTTGTGACCTTGTTTAAAATTAGCCCATATCAACATCCACTAGCTAGGCACCCAGGGTCAAACTGCCTGCCTGGCTCTTTGCACCAGTGCTGTGAGACATCAGAAGCAAGGCTAAGGGCAGGTCTCGGGGTCCCTGACACATGCGCTGCCACATCCCCATTCCCTCTGGGCCTTTTCCTTTTGAACTGTTGTTCCCTCTCATCTTGTACGCCACCCCCTCGCTCCTCTCAGTCACAGTGCTAGTGCTCTGGGGGACCAGATTCCTTAGCTGTGCACAAGCCAGAGACAGAACTCTGTAGAGAGCAAGGCTGAGTGGAGTCAGGGTATCCCTGGCTCATTCCAGAGCACAAATTTTCATCCTCAGGGCCATTGACATTTGGGCCCAAGAACTGAAGATCTCAGGGGCGGTGGGTGCGGAGATGACTGTCTCATGGATTGCAGCTGCTGGCAGCATCCCTGACTTCCACCCACTAGATACTAAAGCATCCCCCACACCCTCAACTATGAAAACCAAAAATGTGTCCAGGCGTTCTCTAATGTCCCCTGGTCGGCAAAATGGCCTCTGATTGAGAACCATTGTTCTAGAAACCACAGTAGCAGTAAGTATTTCAAGCGCCTCTGGAACTTGCCCCAGTTTCTCTTTCAGTCGGGAGTTTTGGAGGCTGTGGGGGACATAGGGCATGTCCCAGCTCCCTCCACATTCCTGGGCCTGGTGTGTTCCTCCTTCATTTCTGTGGCTGTTCTCCCAGCCAGAACCCGATCACTCCTCACATTGGTCTGCGGTTTGCTGAGCCCCTGCTGGCTG
>SJYQ01001657.1:319978-494143 GCA_006410935.1 Redunca redunca
CCGGAAAACACTTTACCTGGGTCAGTGCCTAATGGGTCCCAGTGCAGAGTTCTGACAAAGCATAAGTGGGTTATATAGCTTGGATGTGAGGCCTAAATGGAACCTTCTGTCTCTGTGAGCCCTAAGCAGTGACCAGCACTTTCAAGAACTTGTAAGAAAAAAGAGGTGGAGGACCCCTTGCTATGGAAGAAAGAGCCAGAGGATGGAAGCTTTCAAAGTGGTACTTCTGCTCGCCAGTAAATGTGGTCCAGGCAGCATAAGGGATTCTAACCAATTAGATTAATGACTCTCCTGTGGATAAATTGAGGATGCTAACCTCCCAGGATTAGGGTGTGGATTAAATACATTTATACGAATGCAGTGTTCTTACCATCCAACACACTGGATCTCAAGCCTCAAGCAGTTGGAAAATCCAAAGGTGCCTCTGGTTCCTCCACATTGTCCTGCCCTAAATGTGGCAGAACCTGCCTGCGCTCCCAGCACCTTTGGTCTCCTGCATAATCGTCTGTGAGCCTTGGAAATAGCTGTGGTTTTTAATACAGTGATATTTCCTCTTCAGGGACTCTAGCCCCTGGTCTGGTTTCAACAACTGCTAGCACGGTCCCAAAACGTGGTTCTTGTTTCTTCCTTGTCTAATGGAGAGAGTGTTTGCATTTGCACAGGGTTTTTAATGGGCTGTATGCTGTTGGCTCTGAGAGGGATTCTTGGTTCACAGCCAGGGAGAGTTTAAATGTTTGGGGAAGCCTATGAGTGCTGCAGAGGAGGCCCTTTCGGGGCTGTCCACATGACCCACATCTGCATGGACAGGGGCGTCCCGGTTCCCCTGGCAGGCAGGCTCTTCTGACCTCCAGGGAATATGTGCTGCTCTGTTCCTCTCCTGAGCAAGGATGTTGCATCAGGCAAAGTTTTCCATGGCTGTCTGGGGCAGAAGCTTCAGATCAAGCCAGAGTCTGTTAAGAATCCACCCCCTCACCCCCACCTTTTTATCATTCCAAAAAAAAAGTGGTAGGAGCTTCTAATTTGGCTGTTGCTGGTGGGTCTAGACCATAGCATTCTCGGAATGGAAATAAATTCCAGAGATTGTCTCTTCCGGGCAAGACCATCCCAGAAAGACAAGCCTGTTTTATTTTGACCCATTCTGGAAAGGAGGCTTTGCAACCATCCTTGCAACAGAGTCTCTTTCAAATAATGTCTGTGCTTTTGCTTTCTCACCTAAACCACTTTAGATGAGGTCTGTTGACCTTTCTCTCTCTAGCACCATCTTTCCTTACCTCGAACATCATTGTTTAGGATTGTTATCCCTCAGCTACCTTTTTTTCTGCTAAATCATTTCAACTCCAGCACTTCTGAGTGGTGGCCAGTACAGTGTGGGTCTTCCCAAATGTCTCCAAATGTCCCATTAGAAGAGTGTGAACATTTGCACACACGCCCATGCAGGCAAATAATCAAGCAGAATACAACCTTTGGAGTGGCCTAGAATGGCCTACTGAGAGCTCAATGTTTCCTTGAAGTCTACTGTTTTCTTTAAACATTCTTGGAAATGTAACATTCTGTCCCCAAGTACAACTGATCGTTTTAATTTTAAAACAATGTTCTAAATTATTTAACATCAGGGATGTTCACATACACATACGTCCTGAGGAGACTGGTTTTTGGGGAAGGTCCCACATCTTTTTTTTTTGCCCCTGGGATGTCTGGTGCACTGCTAACAACCCCAGTTAGAGAAGGTGGAGGAGCGAGCGTCTTGGCTCCTGGAGCAGGTAGACTGAAGTTTCCATTCTGACTGTATCACTTTCCAGCAGCCTAAACCTAAGCAGAATATATAAGCTTCTCAGTTATATTAGAGGGATGATGTTTCCTACTGAGTAGAGTATATTCATTCAACAACCACTCAGCATCTACTATGTGGCAGGCTCTGCTCCTAGGGCCTGGGAATAGAGCTGAAAACACAAGATCCTCACATATAAGGAGGCATTTCTAGTCTAGATGGGAGCAATAGAAAATAAACAAGCAAGCAAATAAGAGTATTTCAGACTGTAATAACTGCTATGAGGGAAACGAAACAGCACAATGGAATAGTGACTGTGTGTGACTATACGTCTGTGTATGTTTGTGTCTGTGTGTGTATAAGCGTGTACATGTGTGCCCATGTACACTTGCTACTTTAGATGATGTGGCCAGGGAAGCCTCGTTGAGATGACATTTGAATTAAGGTATAATTGGCAGTGGGACTTCCCTGATGGCTCCGTGGTAAAGAGCCTACCTGCCAATGCAGGAGAGTGGGTTCTGTCTCTTGGTCTGGAAGGTTCCCTGGAGAAGGAAATGGCCATCCACTCCAGTATTCTTGCCTGGGAAATCCCATGGATGGAGGAGTCTGGCAGGCTACAGTTTATGGGTTCAAAGAAGAGTTGAACACGACTTAGTGACTAAACAATAACAACAGCTGATGAGTGTGGGGAAGCTAGCTTTAGAATTCAGTCAAGTAGGTTGGTAATGTGCCTGTCTGGCACATGGTTGGAGCTTAGTAGACATTACTTGCCTCTCTTTTTAGAAGAATCAAAGAAAGGCTGTGTAAACACAAGGAGATAGATTTTTATAGGTCATTGGATGTGATGAGAAGAATCTCAAAGGTAACCAAGGAATTCACCTGGACCATGGAAATAATAGGGTCAGAAGATTTGTTTGCATCCCAGATGATTGCACTTCTCCCAGGAATGGCTGCTCCTGGGTGTTCCTGGCTTAGCAGCAGTTTTCCAGTTGCATTTGCACCTACGCCCCTGATAATCAGCATCTTTTCCTTTGTTGGGAGGCCCCAGTTTTCTACTCACCTGCTCCCATGGTACATGTAAATAGTAACTTTACCTCCTTAATAAAACAATATCAGATTTGAGTTGTAACCTGTTAAATATATGGAGAGAACTGATATAAATATTATCTCCTTAAAGAGGCATCAAATTGTGCAAGACAGAACACTTCCTAAAATAGGCCTGTTCCTTTTCTGAAGTATTTTCCTTTGACCTATATAAATAATAATAAACTAACCCTCAACTAACCATCATATAGCGTTTTATGGGGCTTCCCTGGTGGCTAGTGGTTTAGAACCCGCATGCCAATGCAGGAGACATGGGTTCGATCTCTGGGTCAGGAAGATCCCCTGGAGAAGGAAATGGCAACTCACTCCAGTATTCTTTCCTGGGAAATCTGATTGACAGAGGAACCTGGTGGACTACAATCCATGGAGTTGCAAAAGAGTTGGACATGGCTTATCAACTAAACAACAAAAGGGCTTTATGGCTTCTGAAGCTCTTTGGTGCCCAGTAGTCGGGTCTCAGAGCATTCTTGAGAATTAAACACCAGGGGCAGAGAGAGAAGACTCTGAACTTTGGAATCAGCCCAGCCTGGAGTCAAATCCTGGCTTTCAGCCTCATCATTTTTCTTTAATATTAAAACAGTGTTTTATAAGCCAACAACCCATAGATCCCTGGGGTCTTTTGTGTATGCTTGGTGATATGCATCTTAAACTAGATTTTTTTAGTTGAGAATTTTCATTTTGATGATAACCTAAAAATATTAATATAAGTCTATTCTGGGTAATCTGAATGACAGTTTATAGCTTCCTTTTAGTGAAGAAAGATTTAAAATTTTTTCAGTCCATAAAAGGGTGGAGATACACATGATACCATCTGGGTATCAATCTCCAAAGATCCCATCTTGTAGAAATGCAGAAGCAGGTCCACCTTCAGCTATATCCATAGGTTCTGTCTTTCATGACCCAGCTCACACTCATTCCTAATAAGTCCAGTGGTAAATAATACTGAATATTTTTAATTAAGCAGGATTTAAAATGTTCTTCAGCCTTATACATAGACCTTTCTCTGTGATGGATTGGTGGTTTAAAATAAATTCATTTTTCAACAGAAAAAAATAGCTCAAATGATAGTTCATTATGCTCAAATTCAGAAGAATGTAGTCAATAAGTAAAATTTCAAAATTTTAGATATATCCTAGTCACATTCTACAATGTCTTGTTTCATTAACCATCCATCACATTAAATTAATATTGTTAATTTGATTTTTTGTTGTTGTTCTCAGTTTTATACTTATTCCATTTGTAGATGAGCACAAGAAATTTATATCTGGTTTTCTTTCACAACTTGGGGTATGAGACACATCAAGAAGTTATAATGGAATATAGTAAAGTGTGCTTAAAATTCTCTGAGTGCCTAAAGAACAGAGCAGCCATCCTTGCCTCGAGAGTTAGGGTTGTCTGGAAAGAGGGTGTGACATCCAGGAGGTCTAGAAGAATGAGCAGGAACTTATCAGGTGAAGTAAAGGTGGGAGCGAGGGCTTTAGAGCCCAGGAGCATGGGCTGTACTCTTTGCGACCACATGGACTGCAGCCTACCAGGCTCCTCTGTCCATGGGATTTTCCAGGCAAGAGTACTGGAGTGGGGTGCCATCGCCTTCTCCGATATTAGGCACAGAGTGGTGTAAAGACTTGGGGCAGCTGAGTGAGAAGTTAAGAATAGGGAAGTGCTAGCAGGGGAGGCTGCAGGTCCAGGAAGAAGCCAAAGAGTGAGGGGGACTTATGAGCCAGGCTGGGGGACTAGTTCTGGAGGCAGAGGGGAGCTCCAGGAAGTCAATAAACATGAGACTTGGATGCGTGATTTTTAGGACTGTAATTCTGGAAGTGGAAGGAAGCAGGGTTGAATGGATAGAGACCAGGTAAGAGCAAATGAAAGTGAAACCTTGCCCCAGCCATGGGCCCTGGGGTGGGGGAAATGAGATGGAGTCCAGAAACATTTTTGAGGTCAAGCTGTCATATTTTATAACCAGTTGGATGAATCAGAAGGTGGAACAGGTATTCAGGTCCTGGTTAGATGACATATTGAGTGTGAGAAGCCCATGTGTGGGTAAGTAGAGTTGGTGATTTAGAATATAAATCTGGTGCTTGGGAGAGAGTTGGGGGCTACTCATTAATAAGGGAAATAACATCATGAAAGATCATTGCTGATGCTACAGTATTTCCCTGTAAGAAGAGTTAGATAAGATTGGAAAGCCAAGAGTGGAGCCCTAACATTTGAAGGGCAAATAAAAGAGAAGCCAGCAGATAGAAGAAGACCTAGGTAACAGAAGAGAAGAGAGCTGTAAGTTTAGGAGGAAATCTAGGACAGCATGGTGTCCTGGAGTCAAGGAGAGAGAAAGTTTCAAAAGGCAGGAGATAATCAGGGAATCGAATCCTGAGTGCCTTACTTTGAAGAGATAGGAGAGCGGGCATGCTGTTCTGGGGAGAGGAGAAGCAGAGGTACATTCGTCATTCATTCATCCCTGTGCCCATTCATCCTTCCATCAAACATTCTCCGAGGGCCTTGCCAGGTGACAGACACTGTAAGAGGTGCTGTTGCTGTTGCTGCTGCTGCTAAGTCGCTTCAGTGTCGCTTCGTGTCTGACTCTGTGTGACCCCAGAGATGGCAACCCACCAGGCTCCCCTGTCCCTGGGATTCTCCAGGCAAGAACACTGGAGTGGGTTGCCATTTCCTTCTCCAATGCATGAAAGTGAAAAGTGAAAGTGAAGTCGCTCAGTCATGTCTGACTCCTAGCGACCCCATGGACTGCAGCCTACCAGGCTTCTCTGTCCTTGGGATTTTCCAGGCAAGAGTACTGGAGTGGGTTGCCATTGCCTTCTCCAAGAGATGCTGTTAGAGAGAGTAAATGGAAGACAAAGATAAATAGGCATAATCCCTGCCTTGTGGGCTCACGGTGTTGGGGAGACAGATAATTATAGTTACGTACACAGATAATTATAGTGCCAGGTGGTAAGTGCTATAGAGAGGGATGTGGGTAATGACCCTGCAGCATGGGAGAGAGACCATTAAACCTGGAAGGGAAAGGTCTTTGGAGCTGAGTATGAGTTCCCAGGCAGAGGAGGAAAGGAGAAGGGAGAGGCATTTGAGCTGTGAGCTTAGCAGGGTGAAGGCAGAAGGGGAGAAGCATGTGTCCTCCTTCTCAACTTCATCCATGCCATGAGCACAGTGCGGGAATAGGAGAGAGGGCAGCAGAGGAGTTGAAGCTGGAACGGAAGGGTGAGGCTGGTTTATGAGGTTTATGAAAAGCTTCAAATGCCATGGCACAAAGTAAGTTTGGATCTCATCTCCTGGAGATGAGAACTCAAGAGACATTGGTAAGCAAGAGAGTATTGCAGTCGGGCTAGATCTGGAGAAAACAGCTTTGATGGCACGAGGAGGAGTGAGTGGGCAAGGGAAGGACTTGAAGTTGGGAATCCAGGTAGGGCCCATCTCAACCCATCTGCAGCCTCCTTCATCCCGCAGAGTGTTTACTGAGTGCCTCCTGTGTGCTCTGCTCTGCGTGGGATGCTGCCAATTTCCAGGGGATGCTTTCAAATTGCCTTCCTTCTAGGAGCCTGCTGATCCCAGCTGCTTCCCAGTGAGTGCTGGCTATTGACTCAGATACAAATGGCCAAATCACCAGGCAGAAGTCTCTACTGGAAGGTTCCGAGTCAACCTCCGGTCCAGAAGCCAGCACTCTTTATTGTGTGAATTACTCACTATTTTGACTTGTCCCGGTTGGCTTGGGTTGCAGGTAGTGGATTGCTGTTGAGAGAATGAGGCCAAATGGACCAGCCACCGAACAAAAGAACACACCCAGGCTCTGCACACAGAGAAGACATCTGCTTGTGTTTTCCGAGTAACTGTGCAGCCACACAGGGCGGCCTGGGGACCCAGGCACATGCTCCGTGTTATTTTCTAGTTACAACCAAGGATGATTTCCATGTGGCTGGTGATGAAAGAGTCAGGTCCATTTCAGAAGGGGGAGTGTTTCCGATTATGCAGATCACATTCAAATATTCACCTCATTCCATCCTTTTGGCTGGGCCGCCTTTGAATACTATGAGAAGGCATCCAGGCCTCCTTTGCACCACATTTAGGGAAGATCTTCTGTGCTGAAAGCCTGCTCTTGGCTGGCAGTGGGGACCCCTGGGCACAACCTGTGGGACTGCCTCTCTGTTGTGGTACTTGAAGCGAATCCATACGTGGCAAGGAATGTCAGCTCTCTTCCAGGAAAAATCAGAGCCTGTTAGCACTGGAAGGGACCCCAGCCCTCATCAAACCCAACCGGCTCATTTTACTGATATGGAAACTGAGGTCCAGAGCCACAGACCAACGTGCCCCAAATCAGAAAGTGAGTTACAGCGGACTTGGGACCAGAACAAGGAGCCAGTCCAGGGTTTCCCACGAGTCTTCCTTTCCCTTCTCTTTCATCTCCCTACAGTTCCGATTGCTGTTGTACTTCCTTTCTTAAAAGTACATTTCAAATGGAGGCTGCTTAGTGTGGATCCCATGTTAGGTAGACATCCTTCTGTGGATGCTTTCCTGTCTCATTTGATAAACTCTAGGTTGTCATCAAATTGAATGACACAAGTGAAAAGGGTGGGATGAAAAGCAGGGAATTTGAGCGTAATAAAATAGTGTGGCTAGAGCATTTGGGGATTAGGAATTAGCAGTGTGTAGTAGAGCCCCAAACCCCAGAGGGTAAGTCAGTTGGATGCTTTCCATCACAGAGGTCCCCAACCTCTGGGCTGGGAACCAGTACCTCCTGTCAGATCAGCATTAGATTAGAAATAAAGTGCACAATAAATATACTGTGTTTGAATCACCCCAAAACTATTCCCCCCACCCAGGTCCATGGAAAAATTGTCTTCCACAAAATTGGTTCCTGGTGCCCAAAAGGTTGGGGACCACTGCTCTAGAGGCATCCAGGGACCAGTGATTCTCAAACCAGAGGATGCATTCAAATCACTGGGGAAACTTGTTTAAAATGCATATTCTTGGGCCTCACCCAAGAGATTCTTATTCACTAGGTTTGGTGTGAGATCCAGGGATCTGTGTGTCTCCAGCAGATGTGAGGTTGATGATGTTGTGGGTACCAGGTGGGTCACACATGGAGAAGCAACACAGGACTAGGACTAGGAGGACAAGGGTATATCTGTCTTGTTCTGCAGTGTTTGGGTCAGACTGTGGTGCTGGAGAAGACTCCTGAAAGTCCCTTAGACAGTAGGAAGATCAAACCAGTCAATCTTGAGGGAGATCAACCCAGAATATTCACTGGAAGGACTGATGGTGAAGCTGAAGCTCCAGTATTTTGGTCATCTTTGGCAAACATAGATGCTGGGAAAGACTGAGGGCAGAAGGAGAAGAGGCAACAGAGGATGAGATGGCTGGATGGCATCACTGAGACAATGAACATGAACTTGGGCAAACTCCAGGAGATGGTGAGGGACAGGGAAGCCTGGCGTGCTGCAGTCCATGGGGTCACGAAGAGTCAGACATGATGGGGTGACTGAACTACAACATATACTCAAGTATCATATTTATGGATGGATATGATGGAGTTTGATGAATTTAAGATCATTTACTGTCAGGATTCATCAACTCAATGAACACAGGTGTTAAGACAGGGCCCAAGGGCCTGGCAGGTAGACTTGGAATCTGCAGGGCAACAAAACTCATACTTACTTAGCTTTCGGGTGGCTCCCTGTCAATGGGTTTTCCTCTGTATGGTTCATGCTTTAGCTGAGGCTTGGTATTCCTCTTTCCACACATCTCCTTCTCTCTCTCCCTTGGCTTCCACCCACTCCTCCCCCTTTATGATGGTTTTGTGCAAATGCATCCTTTTAAAATGCATTTGTAGAGCTCTCTTATGTATAAACATTTGACGTGATAATCAAGGTTGAGTGTGTTTTGCTCCAGTCTCCCATTTTTGTGAGATTCTTACATTCATTTTGCAGCTGCTGGCCTTGACATTACGCTGAAAGGTAAGAGTAGGGGCTTTTGCAGTCTGTGTTGTAGCAGAGTCAAGATAGCTGATGAAAATGTAAGGCTGAATTTGTGTCCCTGAGAAAACCATCATGGAGGTCTTTCATTTATATCTGGCTTGAGTTTGGAGCGTCTTCATCACGGTGCACCACCTCCCAGGACTCTTGCACAGGTAACAAATACCCTAGCTGAGGGCCAGCTCGACGTGCCTGCTTCTGTGTGCTCTCAGAGTTCCAAAGCTTTGCTCACTGGGATGAAACTTCAAGGTGTGTTTTTGCCATGTTTGCTTTAGGGTGTTGATTTGGTTATGTGGCTAAAACCAAAGTCTTATTTTCCAGTCTCTTCTAGAACAAGACTTTAGAATGTCAGACTTTGCATGTGACTCCCTTTCTATGAAGAACAGATGGTGGGTTTAATTTTGTAGAAAGAAAATTAGAAGCCAGTGAAATCTTACATGATTTCACATTAGTACCGAAACCAAATACATTGAAAACATTCAGAACTGTTCCTAGTTATGGATCTACTGGTGGCAATGAGAAATTCCCAGGGCTTTCTGTGAGGAGGACTTCCACCAACACTCGGTTTATTCCATACCTCTCCCCATCCCCCAGCAGTCTGTTCTGAATCTTTCTCCATTTAATCTATTTATTTTTATTTATTGAGCAAGCAGTATTATAACCATGACTGAACTTTTTTAAATTACAAGAAAACTTACCCTGGGTCCAGCTTGAGTAACAGATCGTATGTTTTCATTTTTCCATGTCCCCTTCCAGGCTTTGTTCATATGCCTACAGAGTCTTTGCATTTTTATAATCACAGTATAGTTACAAGTTTGTATTTGGCATTTTTCACTTAGCATTATATTACAGGACTCTTCGCATTGCTCTGTATTATTCATGATGATGATATTTCATTGAGTCACGAAGCCCCAGTTTATTTGACCATCCTATTTTAGTCATATATGTTCATCCGCCTTAAAAAGATGATGATGAAATAAGACACAGCCACCATCGTTCAGATTGTTGCTTCTCCAGCTCTTCTCTAAGCTCACTTGCTATCTGTCCCTGTGAACCTCCTGTTCACTTAGTGCCTCCTATTCCATGGCGGCCTTGGTTCTCTGGTTACACTGACCGTGATCAACTGTTGTCTCCATATGAAGCCTCCAGCCTTGGACTGTTTTAATCCTGAGGCTTCTGCCAAGTCGGGACCACCTTTGGTCATCCCAGTCATTGCTTTCTCTCCAGGTCGTATGCCAAAGGCAGACCCAGCTTTTTTCATCTTATCTTGGTTGCCACATATTATCTTATTTTCAATCATTTAGATATCATTTGGGCTTCCCTGGTGGCTCAGATGGTAAAGAATCCACCTGCAATGCGGGAGACCTGGGTTCGATCCCTGAGTTGGGAAGATCCCCTTGAGGAGGGCATGGCAACCCACTCCAGTATTCTTGCCTGGAGAAACCCCATGGACAGAGGAACCTGGCAGGCTACAGTCCATGAGGTCGCAAAGAATCAGACACGACTGAGCACCTAAACACACACAGATATCATTTAGGATTCTTATCTGCAAGCCACAGAAACTAACATAAGCATTGGGGAACTCAGTGTAACCAGCCTAGGAAGCAGATAGGCACTGAGGCACTCCAGAGAGCAACAGGAATGGTCTCAGAGCACAAGTGATGGGATCAGGATGAAGGACCCAAAGCTGTCTGTGGTCTTTTGGCCACTTTACTGGAGATTTCAGATTCCAGGGATTGTTCAGTTGGCTCACACTGCTTACCTTGGCTTCAGCTGTCAGGGTCCCTGAATACATTCCTATTATACTTCATCCAGCGTGGAGGGGGATTTCCTAAAGGACCCAGGGAAAAGGTAATGATTGCCAGGCTGCCCTGTGCATATATCCTACCATCAGTATACATTTACACATCGCTCCCTAACGTTAACTTCCATACAACGGATCCCAAAGTGTTGTTCATTACAGCATCCAGCTCCAAACCAAAACCTTTGGGGGATTTTAATCCCCCTACTACCATCCGTTCTTTTGCACAGGTCAAGTTAAAATAGGGATGTGACTACCTTGATTCTCCTACTTCTCTGAATGCCTTCCATTTTTTCTGCTCCCTGGCTCATGCCCAACAGTGACTATTTAGAAAAATACTGTAATAACAAGCAGTTTTTTAAAGTTAACTAATTAATTTGATTGCCCTGGATCTTGGCTGCTGTGTGCGGGCTTTCTCTAGTTGCGGTGCACGAGACTGTTATGTTGGTAGGTTCTTTTTGCACGGGCCCAAGGGCAAGTGGGCTCCATAGTTGTGGCGCACGGGCTTAGTTGCTCCTCGGCATGTAGAATCTTCCCAGACCAGGGACTGAACCTGTGTCCCCCGCATTGGCAGGCGGATTCTTAAACACTGGACCACCAGGGAAGTCCCAAGCAGTTGTTTTTTATATGAGGAAGGGGACTATTAGAAGCCTGGAGGATTTTATCCAAAGTGTACATCTCCTTGGATCCTAGCCTCATCCCAGGCAAGACCTATCATAACCTCTGGGGAAAAGGCATGGCATTGTAAGTGTACTTTGAAAAATCTTCTCTTTCAATTCTCTTCTCTTGCTTCTACATCCACCCTCCCCCATTCTCGAAAACCTCCAGTGGAATAGAGAGGACACCAGTTTGATTTGACAGCTGGATCTGCTTCTTACACATTATAAAACTCGCGTCGAATGGTTTAAGTTCTTCCGGTGGAGGGACAAAATGGAGCTCTCTTGTGCTCCTGCTTAGTGACTGCTAGCATGTTTGCGACTATACTTCATTCTTTTATTTCATTACCCAGTGACACTGTCAGATCTACATTATAGTCAATCCTTGGATATGAGGAATGTGGGCTCCAGGACCCCCAAGGATACCAAAGTCTGTGGATGCTCAAGTCTCTTATTTATATAAGATGGTATGGTATTGTGTATAACCTATGTGCCTCTCCCCAGAAACTTTAAATAATCTCTGGATTACTTATAATACCTCATACAATGTAAATGATATATAAATAGTTGTATAATATAAATGTTATGGGCTTCCCAGGTGGTGCTAGTGGTAAAGAACCGACCTGCCAATGCAGGAGAAATAAGAGATGTGGATTCAGTCCCCGGGTTGGGAAGATTCCCTGGAGGAGGGCATGGCAACCCACTCCAGTATTCTTGCCTGGAGAATCCCATGGTCAGAGGAGCCTGGTGGGCTACAGACCATGGGGTCATAAAAGAGTCAGACACGACTTAGCAACCTAACAACAACAACAGTGATGGTATCTATAAATAGGTTTACATTCCACATACTGTTCTACTTCTTGTTTTTTTTTTTTTCCTGATTAATATATTACGGAGAGTTGTCCAATTTAACAGATATATATATCCACCTCATTCTAACAGATGAGTTGTATTCCATTGCTTGAATGGATTAGATTTGAGAGGATTTAACCAAGCTCCTGTTCATGGATATTCAGGTTGTTTCCAGAGTTTTTGGTTTTGTTCTTACGAAAAGTATTGCTATAAAAGTTTTTCTATATACAACTTTATTCACTGATTTTGAGTATATCTAGTCAAGGTTATGGTTTTTCCAGTGATCATGTATGGATGTGAGAGTTGGACTGTGAACAAAGCTGAGCACCGACGAATTGATGCTTTTGAACTGTGGTGTTGGAGAAGACTCTTGAGAGTCCCTTGGACTGCAAGGAGATCCAACCAGTCCATTCTGAAGGAGATCAGCCCTGGGATTTCTTTGGAAGGAATGATGCTAAAGCTGAAACTCCAGTACTTTCGCCACCTCATGCGAAGAGTTAATTCATTGGAAAAGACTCTGATGCTGGGAGGGATTGGGGACAGGAGGAGAAGGGGACGACAGAGGATGAGATAGCTGGATGGCATCACCGACTCGATGGACGTGAGTCTGAGTGAACTCCGGGAGTTGGTGATGGACAGGGAAGCCTAGCGTGCTGCGATTCATGGGGTCGCAAAGTCGGACACGACTGAGCGACTGAACTGAACGGAACGGGTGAACTACTGAAAGCAGAGCTGCTGGGCTCAAGGGTTTGTGCATTTAAAATTTGGTAGGTCCTGCAAAGTTCCCTATTAAGAACTGCCCTAGTTTAGACTCCCATCAACAGTGAACATTCTTGCCGTATTGATATTGTCAAACTTTATAATCTTTACCAGTCTGATAGGGATAAGTGGAATTCTGTTGTTTTAGTTTGCATTTATTTGATTACATGGAACATTATACAGTTTTCATATATATGTTGTATTTCTCTGCTATACTAGTCAGCTTGGGCTGCTAAAACAAAATATCATTGACAGGGTGGCTTAAACAACAGGAATTTATTTATCATGGTTCTGGAGGCTGGGGAAAGTCCACAATCAAGGCACTGGCAGATTTGATGCCCCAGTGAAGACTCTTTTCCTGGCTTGAAGACAGCTGGCTTCTCACTATATCCTTAGATGGTAGAGAGAAAAACAGAAAGTGCTGGTGTTTCTTCCTCTTCTGATAAGGATACTAATCCAGTTAATCCTAAAGGAAATCAAGACTGAACATTCATTGGAAGCACTGATGCTGAAGCTGAAGCTCCAATCCTTTGGCCACCTGAAGCGAAGAGCAGACTCATTGGAAAAGACACTGATGCTGGGAAAGATTGAGGACAGGAGAAGGGGGTGATAGAGAATGAGATTGTTGGATGGCATCACTGACTCAATGGACCTGAGTTTGAGCAAACTCTGGGAGATAGGGAAGGACAGGGAAGCTTGGTGTCCTGCAAGTTTGTTATATGACCACGGGGTTGCAAAGAGTAGGACACGAACAACAACAATCCCATGAGGGGAGAGATCCCATCACATGACATCATCGAAACCTAATTAACTCCCAAAGGTGCCATGTCCAAATACCACCACATTGGGGTTAGGGCTTTAAGACATGAACTTACGAAATGTCTGTAAACTACCCATTCATGCCCTTTAAACCTACTTCCGTTGGGTTGTTTGTTTTTTTTTCTTACTGATTTGTTAAAACTCTTAATAAGTGAGAGAAATCAGCAGTTTGGGGTCATTTGAGAAGCGCCTCATGTTTTTCTTCTTTAGTTCTGATATGTCGTGTGTATCCTGGGGAAGGGACAATGGGCTAGCCATTGACAGAGCTTTGAGCTTCTATTACTTGTTTTTACCTCTCACTATGATTTATTCTTTGGTTTAGCTTATTCTTTGGTTTAGCTCTTGTTTGTCACCAACCAAGGTCCTAATTTTAGGAATAGTGTGTTTAAGAACATTTGGAATTTTTCCCATCCTGCCTCACTCCTTGATCATCGGAAAAGAAGGAGAGAGGAGGGTCGTCAGGAGGACTGGAAGGAGAAGTGGGCAGGCGGGAGGCTGATGGAACTAGGAGGCTGATATCCAAAGCTCTCCTCCCTTTATTTTTTCCTTTGATAGTTCTTTCTTTCTCTGTATTTCCCCTCCTTCTTTCCTTTCTGTTTCTCTGTTTCCCCCTTTGTTTCTGGCTGTGTACTATAAAAATACAATTCTGGAGCTTGTGGTTGGATTCTCACCATGGGGACCAAGATGGAATTTCAAGTCACTCACCATAATTCAACTTTATAAATTAGAGAATTCTTATGAATAGAAGAGGATGGAATGTGGTTTCATGTTTTCTTTCCCCAGGGACCCTGCCCAGCTGGGCAATAGGAAACTAAGTTAAGGGTGGGATTAGTTCTAGGAAGTGGATTTTTAGCTGCACGTCTAAGCTAGACATCATAGACAATGCCTTAGTTATCTGTGTTCATGATAAATCAGGAAGTGATGGGTAACTGAAGTCCCCAAATGTGCCAGAAATATACTTCCTCTCTTTGATTATCCCTATTATCTTTCTACTAGGACTATCAAAGTGGATTTATTTCTATTCATTTTACTCGTTTTCCACTAGAAACACAGACAGGGAGGCAACATGCTGCATGAAAAAAAAAGTGCTCGAGCAGGAGTCATGTGTGTGCCTCAGTTGCTTAGTCTAACTCTTTGTGACCCCATGGACTGTAGCCCGCCAGGCTCTTCTATTTGTGGAATTTTCCAGGCAAGAATACTGGGGTGTGTTGCCATGCCCTCCTCCAAGGTATCTTTCCAACCCAGGGATTGGACCTGAGTCCTCTGCATCAACAGATGGATTCTTTACCACTGAGCCACCAGGGAAGCCCAGAGTAGGGGTTAGGAGACCTCAATTTTAGTCCTGTCTGTGCCCCTCACTAGCCAGAGACTGTGGGCGAGTCATACAGCTTCTCTGAGCCTCAGTTTCTTCCTGTAAAAGAGACAAAATAATCAATCTCCCAGAGTGGCCCAGGGGCCCTATAAAGTGTGACCTGGGGTTAGTGGTGCCAGTGCCACACAACCTGTCCCCATGCTTGTGAGCTGTCTGCACAGCGCTCGGCACAGAGAAGGAGCCTGACAAATGTCTGTATGCTTTTCTTCCTTGTCCTGGAAGGACCAACAGACTGTGTTAACTTCCTATGGCCATTGTAATAAGTAACTACAAACTTAATGGCTTAAAGCAACAGAAATTTATTCCCCCACAATTCTGGAAGCCAGACACTCAAAATCAAGGTATTTTCAGGACTGTGCTTCTTCTAGTCGCCAGGCGTGAATTCTCCTTCTTCTTTCAGCTCGTGCTGTACCTCTTCCAGCTCCTGGCCTGTGGCTGCTCAACCCAGTCGCTGCCTCTGTGGTCACGTGGCCTTCTCCTCTGTCTTCTAAGGACACTTGTTATTGGGTTTAGGGCCCCCTCCTCCTCCCAGAAGAGGATGATCTCATCTCATCCTTTAATTACATCGACATTGACCCTTTTCCCCAATAAGGTCACATTTACAAGTTCTCAGGGTTAGGGTATGGACATATCTTTTGGGGAAAGCCACCATTCAAACCACCCCCCACACACTAGGGATTACTTTATATATCAAGCCTGCAACCTGATTCGACACTTTTTTTTTATAACCACCCAGTGAATCCATCATCAGTTTATTAATAAATCAGGATATGTAAGGGAGGAGAAGAAAGAACAAAAGCTTGTTTTCAATTTGCTGTGTTTTGTATTTACAAATAGGAGAAAAGCCTTCTCTCCTGGGTCCCAGGCTTAGGACTGATGGGTTGACTGTATTTGCCACTCGTGTGGCCATCCCCGTCTTCTGTTCACATCTGGTGATTAGGAAACTGCAGCCCATCAGTCACAGAACCTTCTGTCCTGACCTTGCTCTAACCATGTCTCCTGCTGGCTCCGCCCACATGATCTCTGACCTCTCACCGCAGCTCTCCGAACATGGTGCCCGTACACTGACAGGCTGACATCCAGCTCTGGGCTCGAATCTCTGATTAGATGGTTCTTTGCTGAGCTGCTCAGCCGTCTCACTCATCCTGCCTTAGTCACTCTCTGAACCTTCAGGGACCCAGTTTAAACTCTCAGGGTCATCCAGAGACCCCTCTGTGCCCTGGAATGTAGTTGAGTGACAGTGACAGCGCTTAGCCACTCAGTTGTGTCCAGCTCTTTGTGACCCCATGGACTGCAGCCCGCCAGACTCCTCGGTCCATGGGATTTCCCAGGGATGCTGGAGTGAGTTGCTATTTCCTCCTCCAGGGTAGTTTCCCATGGAGGGAAGGTCAAACTCGTGTCTCCCACCCATTGCGGGTAGATTCCTTACCACTGCACCACCTAGGAAGGCTGTAGTTGAAGGAAGGAGGCCTCAGCTGAACAAGCCCCAAGGTGTCAGGGTAACTGAGTGCCAGGACTCTACCCTGAAGCTGAGAACCGGAGGACTTTTAATGACCACAGTGTGCTACAGCAGCGGCTTACACTCACTCCCTGAGCACTCACTCGCCTTAAGCACTTGGGTGGGTTTCCTCAAAGAGTCCTCACACCACCCTCTGAGGTAGTCTTGGCTCCATGTCTCCAGGTGCTGTGAAGGAGTTCAACCTTACTGGGTTTGTTCTACACAAAGGGGAAGACAGTCCCTGTACCTCTCACCTCTCAGGAGTATCCTGGGGACAGAGGAGTATAACTGTGAAAGGTCTTCAAACTCTTGGACCTTTGGGCAAACAATGCTACCTAAAACCAATATCTAAAAAAAAATTAAAAAAAAAAAGCTGAGGTAGTCTGGAGGCATTTATGCATGTCATATAGAAGCCTGAGGTTCACTGAAAAACCCTCCTTTTAAGGAAAGCCATAGTGTTGCTCAGGGCTTCCCCAGTGGCTCAGTGGTAAAGAATCTCCCTGCAATGCAGGAGACCCTGGTTCATTTCCTGGGTTGGGAAGATCCACTGGAGAAGGGATAGGCTACCCACTCCAGTATTCTTGGGCCTCCCTTGTGGCTCAGCTGGTAGAGAATCCACCTGCAATGCGGGAGACCTGGGTTCAATCTCTGGGCTGGGAAGATCCCCTAGAGAATGGAACGGCTTCCGACTCCAGTACTCTGGCCTGGAGAATTCCATGGACTGTATAGTCAGACCACAGGGTTGCAGAGTCGGACAGGACAACTGAGTGACTTTCACAAAGTGTTGCTCTGTGTCCCGAGGGTAGGAAGGACATTCCAGGGGAATGATTCAGAAGCTCAAGAGCAGTCTGCTGGAGAGAGCGCAGGCAGTGCTGGAACTGCCTATACTGGGGGCTGAGGAGACTCGAGTCCAACCTCTGCTGCAGCCACGTGACTGAGGCAGGTCACAGGTCTCTGATCCTTGGGTGGGAAACTTCATCTCTGAAAGGTGAGAATGTTTGTAACCAGGGATGCCGAGAGGACTAGAAATTACATGTGCTATCTGGCACCAAGTGGATACCAGAATAATTACAGCTATTTTACTGTGATTCCTCCTCTGAGGACTTCTCAACCCATACCCTACCCAGGCAGGCAGCCGGTTCCCCAGGAGACTCCCCTAGACTTGTCTTAGCTGCATAAAGCTCTTTACTGCTAGGTCCAGTCCATTTGTACAACCTGGGGTGCTTCTCTCCTTGTTCTCAGGGCCTAGCTCAACACTGGTATACAGCTGGTACTCAGAGCCTGTCTGCATCATGAAGAAACAGAAGGGTACCCATGCTTAGCACTCTGCTTGGATGATAGCTCTCTGTGAAAGGGCCAGTTAAATGCATGGGAATGTCGAATCACCTTCAGGATAGAACTTTAACTTTCTGACCTTTTTAATCTCTCCTGATTCACCATGGAAGCAGAAAAGATGAAAAGCAGAAAAGATGATTATGGTTTTACCAAGCACGTATTTAGTGCCTGCTCTCTGCTGTGTGTGTAGATATCCTAACTTAAATCTTCTTAGAGCCTGTGAAATAGGTAGGTAGGTACCATCCCTCTTTAGGACACAGAGAGCTTCAGAAACTTTCTGGTTGTACTGGTAGAAGTGGCAGGGGTGTGATAGGGCATCTGCTTCTGGAGCAGGGCCTCTAAACTGCATTGCCTTTACTGCATGGAGACACTGGGCCTTGGCCTCCTCACCAACTTGAGGGAAGCCCTGTCCTTCTAGCCTGGACTCCAAGGACCTGAGGGGTAAGCCTCAGTTAAGATGTGAGAACAGTGCATTGTACTCTCCAAGGCCATGGTCCCCAAAGCCAGGGTCACATAAGTGAGCCCTATGCACTTGTGCCTTTGTGTGTCCCTTCCTTTATTAAAAATAAAAAATATATATATATATATACACGCATATAATATATATAAAAAATTATATAAATATAAAACTTTATAAAATATGTATAGTATACATATACAGTTGTGCCTTTGTATGTCTCTTCCTTTATATATATATATGTATGTGTGTGTGTGTGTGTGTGGATATATGTTCATTCTATTTTATTACTTCGTCTGTATGAGGATGAGTATAACCTAAGCTGGGTTCTATTTTGTTTTCAGATTTTAACACAGGCCCTGTGCCAACTTGTGTCTAATGGATAAGCCTTTTGGGTTATCCACGGCCTATGCGGGTTAAGCAGGAGCGGGTATTGCCGTCCCCTAACGGGCCTCTGTCTCCACAGGTCCCGCAGCGGATGGCTGTGGCCGAGGGCGCCCCGGAGGACGGCGGTGGGGGCGCCCCGGGCGTGTGGGGCTCCTGGGGCCCCTGGTCCGCCTGCTCGCGCAGCTGCAGCGGCGGCGTGATGGAGCAGACGCGGCCCTGCCTGCCCAGCTCGTACCGCGCACGCGGGGGACCACGGCCCGGAGCCCCCGCGCGCGCCTTCACGGGCCACGTGGTGTCAGCCGTTCGCACATCGGTGCCGCTGCACCGGAGCCGCGAGGAGACACGCGCCCCTGCCAGCCTCAACTCCAGTCGCCAGGGCCCGGCGCTGCGAGGCAGCCGACACCCGCAGGCCCGGGGCCGCGAACCCACGGCGGAGAGAAGGTACCTGCCCTCCCGAACCCCGAGCGCCCTCCCGCTATCGTCCCTGTACCTGCTGGGATGCGCCACGCTCGCCACTCTTCATCCTAGATCTCGCGGTTAAAGCTTTGCTTCTGCCAGGTGGGGAGGAATTCTTGGTTCCACGGATCTCCTTCCATCCTTTGATTTATTTTGCAGCCTTTTACAGCATTGAGGCCACTCCCACCCACTCTGTGATTCTGAACTGTCTTCCAAGTGAAGCTGAGTTTAAGAATGTCCTTAAGCTCAACTTTAGGGAGGGCCTGAGGAGGACTGAAAGAGCTACCTGGAGCCGGGAAATCTTGCTAGTGCCCCTCTAGTGCTGGGGGAAAGGGAGCATCCTGGCTGCAGGCTGTGTGGATTTGAGCTAAGAACACAAAACAGGGGGCTTTTTAAAGCCAAGAGCTGACATGAGTTTGGAATCCCTGAACAGGTTGGGTGTCTGGAGTCTAACTTGCTCCCAGCCTGTAGGTTTCAGGAGTCTGAATTTTTCTCTAAAGTATTTTGAGTGAACTCACAACTGTGAGAATATGTCTAATTAATTAACATATTCTAATTAGATCTAGACATTTTTTTGGAGTCAACAAAATATAAACTCTAGCAATGGCATAGAGGTATCAGAATAGCTGTATAACTCTCCAAAGCCTTAGGTGGTTAGGCTAGCATAAATAAGCCAAAATAGGCAGTGCCCATGGCAAGGTAGGAATACAGATGCTGAGAAAAACTTGTTAGTGAATTAATCAACCAACATTCACAAATTATTCAGTTTTCCTTCTGCAGCATTTGTTGGGCACCCAAGGTTCATGATAAATTCTGAGAGAATATTCCTATGAAAGCAATTTTTTGTTCAGTTGTATAGTCCTTTCTGACTCTTTACAACCCCATGGACCACAGCACACCACGCGTCCCTGTCCTTCGCTATCTCCTGGAGTTTTCTAAAACTCATGTCCATTGAATCAGTGATGCCATCCCACCATCTCGTCCTCTGTCAGAGAATGAAAGCAATAAACAACAAACATTTACAGGAAGAATAGCAAGTATAAGGTGTGCTCACTGTGCTTAACGAAAGTGAAAGTCTTTGTCGTTCAGTTGTGTCAGACTCTTTTCGATCCCATGGACTACAGGGGATCCTCTGTCCATGAAATTCTCCAGGCAAGAATACTGGAGTGGGTAGCATTTCCTTCTCCAAGGTTATCTTCCTGACCCAGGGATTGAACCTGGATCTCCTACATTGCAGGCAGATTCTTCACCATCTGAGCCACCTGGGAATCCCTGCTGCGCTTAAGAAATACTTAGTTTAGTCATTAAGCCAAATTAATGCCCAGTTCAGGGAGGGTGCAAGTGTATAAGATGGGCTGCCTGGCCCCTCTTGTCACTTGCAGTTCAGACATTAGCATCGATGGCCACTGTGGTTAACACTGCCTGAGTCCTTTTCCACTGCCAGCCACCTAGAAATAGAGAGGAGTTACAACCCATCCACCCTTGCTTGCACAGGTCTTTCTTGACCCGATTGTTAGGATTTTGGAGAGAAAGGGCCATTTCACAGAGAAGATGCTTTGGCCAAATCCTGAATTGATAAACCAAATTTGAGCTAATAGAAGGGAAAGTTTGGAGGCCTGGCTGGCCTGCCAGTGGGAGAGTAAAAGAGAGACCACCTGGGAGAAGGTGCTTCCTTCTTTCTCTGTTCTGCATATAGACCCGAGGACCCCCCAGTATCACTCTGGGACTGAGAGGCTGCTGCTTCTAAAGCCAAGGGTTTGGTTTGTCTTATCTCTCTTCATCCTGACCACAACCCCATAATAACATAGCTCTCCAGTCCCTTATCTGAAATGCTTATGGCAGTGGGCATTTTAGAATTCAGAACTGTTCGGAGTTCAGCAAGGTGATTCAGGGCATATTTCACATGTTAATGGCATTCCTTCCATGGCATGGGGCAGCACCCCATCAGCAAACACATTACTATTGCTGCAGTGAAACCTGCAAATGTTCACATCAGCTGGGAAGGGAAAAAAGACCATAAAAAGCCTTATGTCAGTTAAGGCGAGGCTTGGTGCCCAAAGAGTTTTGGTACCAAACAGAAAAATGCAAAAAGGAAAGGAAAGACAAAAAGTTGGTTTTCCAAACGCTTGGTTTCAAAATTGCAGATTTATAACAGCTTATGGAATGCCTGTTCTGTACCAGCCACTGTTCTTGTCTCTTTTCATGGACAACCCTATGAGATAGGTACTAATATCATCCTCATTTTAGAGGTGAGGGAACAGAGGCCCAGAGAAGGGGCGTAACCTGCCCAAGGTCACACAGCTAGTCTGTGAAGAGTCAGGATTGGAACTCAGGCAGTCCTGGCTCTAAGGATGTGATGAAGTGTTGTTACACTTGAGGATCTAAGGCCTGCCTGAAGAGGTTTAAGTGATTGCTCAGATTCCTGAGCATCACTCAGAGTCATGAGAAAGCTGAGATTTGAAGGTGCTCCTGACTCCAACCTCAGATATGCAGATGACACCACCCTTATGGCAGAAAGTGAAGAGGAACTAAAGAGCCTCCTGATGAAAGTGAAAGAGGAGAGTGAAAAAGTTGGCTTAAAGCTCAACATTCAGAAAACGAAGACCATGGCATCTGGTCCCATCACTTCATGGCAAATAGATGGGGAAACAGTGGAAACAGTGTCAGACTTTATTTTGGGGGGCTCCAAAATCACTGCAGATGGTGACTGAAGCCATGAAATTAAAAGACACTGCTTGAAAGGAAAGTTATGACCAACCTAGATAGCATATTCAAAAGCAGAGACATTACTTTGCCAACAAAGGTCCGTCTAGTCAAGGCTATGGTTTTTCCAGTAGTCATGTATGGATGTGAGAGTTGGACTGTGAAGAAAGCTGAGACCCGAAGAATTGATGCTTTTGAACTGTGGCATTGGAGAAGACTCTTGAGAATCCTTTGGACTGCAAGGAGATCCAACCAATCCATTCTAAAAGAGATCGGTCCTGGGTGTTCTTTGGAAGGAATGATGCTAAAGCTGAAACTCCAGTACTTTGGCCTCCTCATGCGAAGAGTTGACTCATTGAAAAAGACTCTGATGCTGGGAGGGATTGGGGGCAGGAGGAGAAGGGGACAACAGGGAATAAGATGGCTGGATGGCATCACCGACTGGATGGACATGAGCTTGAGTGAACTCCGGGAGTTGGTGATGGACAGGAAGGCCTGGTGTGCTGCAATTCATGGGATCGCAAAGAGTCGGACAGGACTGAGCGACTGAACTGAACTGAACTGAACTGACTCCCAGATCCCTGGAGTACTAGGGACTTCTCTTCCAGCCTCTGTGGTTGAGAACCCAGGAGAGCTGCCTGGGGAACAAGCTCCAGTTGGCTGTAGGCCTGGGCTGCAGGCATTCCAGCCCATGCATTTTGGCAGCAGGAATTTTTTTTTCTTCTAACTTATTGACAAGGGGCCAATTACTGTTTACTATGAAGTTCCTACAAGTTTCTATCATGCTTTTGTAATTTGACAGTTTCAGATGAAACAATCCAAATATTAGCCTAGAAGACCCACACTGCTGACAAATGTTGAGCTCTTCCTAGCTGACGAAAATCACATTTGCTTATATTTATTAGTCATTAGGAACTTGCATAGCATATGTGACCCCAGAAGAGATGTCAGTGTGTTCTCTGGATGGCTGTCTGCCTCACTCTCTGTTTCAGGTTCAAGGTTTGAAGCAAAGGCCATTGGGGGTTTAGATGTTTAAGAAACTGTTAGATTGTTATGCTAGCCAACTGAAAACCTAACTGGAGCCAGATAACAAATAAAACAAAATGATACAACCTTCTAACAAATATTTATTAAGCATCTAATAGGTTGTAAGGCCTCAGACACAAAGGTATAAAAACCAAATTAGGGATGCTCCAGGTTCTTACTGACAGTTAGAGCAGTTGTTTGCAAATGTAACTTTTTTTGTATTCTTAAAAAAATTTTTTTTTAAATTGGAGAATAATTTCTTTACAATGTTTTTATTTCTGCTGTATAATAATGTGAGTCAGCTGTAAGTATACATATTCCCTCCTTGAGCCTCTGCGTGCCATCTCGCCCTGCTAGGTCATCACAGGACACTGAGCTGAGCTCTCTGTTATACAGTTGCTTCCCACTAGCTGTCAGTTTACACATGGTAGAGTGTATATGTCAGCGCTACTCTCTCAGTTTGTCTTGCCTTCTCCTTCCCACGCTGTGTCCACCAAGTCCGTTTTCTACAGCTGCCTCTCCATTCCTCTCCTGTGAATAGGTTCATCTGTACCATTTTTCTAGACTCTATATATATGCATTAATCATGATACTTGTTTTTCTCCCTCTGTATGACAGATTCCAAACTTTTTTTTTTAAGTTTATTTTTAATTGGAGGAAAATTGCTTTGCAATATCGTGTTGGTTTCTGCCATACCAAACTTAACTATTTTTTGAAGTGTAACAATCCTGTCTGCAAAATCAGTCTTAGGTAGAGGCTCAGTTTGTCACACAGACAAAAGCTGAGCTGCTCTGGTTGAAGCCTCATAGGCCTTGCTGTAGAAATCCAGGGTCTAGATCCAAATGCCGCAATGGTTTTCAACCTCTGTTGACCATAAGAATCCTTTGCCCATCTTTTAGAAGTCTTGACACCCTGTTTACATCCCAGATGAACATCTGGATCTCAGAGGGTTATGCTCAGATATCTATTTAATGTCAATCCAGCCAAGGTTGGGAATCACTGATCTGGAAGTATGTCTTTGGAACCTCAAGGTTCCGTGGTAACTGATTTAGGAATCAGTATTGTCCCGCAGAATTTTCCAGGTTTGGTGAGTACCTGGAATCACTTGCAGTGGGGTGGGGAGGTTTGTTAAAAGTGGGGTTGCCCATAGGTATAAAATAGATAATTAATGAGAACCAACTATATAGCCCAGGGAACTGTACTCAGTGCTCTGTGGCGACCTAAATGGGAAGGAAAACCAAAAGAGAGGGGCTATATGTATAGCAGATGCAGTTTGCCCTAGGAACTAGCACAAATTTGTAAAGCAACTACCAGTTCAGTTCAGTCGCTCAGTCGTGTCCGACTCTTTGCGACCCCATGAGTCGCAGCACGCCAGGCCTCCCTGTCCATCACCAACTCCCGGAGTTCACTCAGACTCACGTCCATCGAGTCAGTGATGCCATCCAGCCATCTCATCCTCTGTCGTCCCCTTCTCCTCCTGCCCCTAATCCCTCCAGGCATGAGAGTCTTTTCCAATGAGTCAACTATTGGCATGAGGAGGCCAAAGTACTGGAGTTTCAGCTTTAGCATCATCCCTTCCAAAGAACACCCAGGGCTGATCTCCTTTAGAATGGACTGGTTGGATCTCCTTGCAGTCCAAGGGACTCTCAAGAGTCTTCTCCAACACCACAGTTCAAAAGCATCAATTCTTCGGGTCTCAGCTTTCTTCACATCCAACTCTCACATCCATACATGACTACTGGAAAAACCATAGCCTTGACTAGATGGACCTTTGTTGGCAAAGTAAGATCTCTGCCTTTTAATATGCTATCTAGGTTGGTCATAACTTTCCTTCCAAGGAGTAAGCGTCTTTTAATTTCATGGCATCATGAAAATCACCATCTGCAGTGATTTTGGAGCCCCCCAAAATAAAGTCTGACACTGTTTCCACTGTTTCCCCATCTATTTGCCATGAAGTGATGGGACCAGATGCCATGGTCTTCGTTTTCTGAATGTTGAGCTTTAAGCCAACTTTTTTACTCTCCTCTTTCACTTTCCTCAAGAGGCTTTCTAGTTCCTCTTCACTTTCTGCCATTAAACAATTATACTCCAGTAAAAATTAATTTAAAAATAGCATAAAGAAGTTCTAAAATAAAGTGGAGTTGCCCAACCCCCACTCTCTCCCTCGCTTAATGAGGACTTTATTTTGTAGGTCTGTGCTGTGTCCTGTATAGCTTTATTTTAAATGATTTTGGTATGCTCCAGAGTTTGAGAACCACTGCTCTAAAAAGTTGGGAAGCACGTGAGTGTAAATGCCTTCCGGACAAGGCAGTGTGTTGAAATAGTCATGGTAATGATGATGGCTGCCATTTTGGAGCTTTCATATGTACACATGCTATGTCGAATGCACTGTAATACTGGCTTGGCCCAAGAGTTAGTTCGGGCTTTTCCATAAGATGGTACAGAAAAGCCCAAATGAACTTTTTGGTGAACCCAATGTTTACAGCTCACACAGCCCTATGAGGAGGTTGCAAAGACTCACATTTTACAAATGAGGAAACTGAGACTCTGAGGAATGAAGTGACTCCACCAAGGTCACCCACTTCAGAAGCAGCGGAACCAGAATTCTCAGTAGGTCTGTCAGAGTCCAACAGTAAAGCTCTTATCTCTGAAATAAGTATTTTTCAAATGGGTGTTTTGAAAGTGAGGCTTCTCGTTTCCAGCAGGTGTGGTCCAGAAAAGCTAAGTGGAGGTTAGAGACATGTCTTGAAAAGTGGGTGAGGTTTGGTAGTTGAGATTTAAAAGAACTGCTTCTCTTCCTTGCAGTGTTCAGCTCTCTTAACAGGGAAATCTTTGCATGTAGTCCTGGGCACCAGAGGGGTTCAAAAAAGTTGGAAGCCGTGGTCCTTGTCCTTGTGGGCCTGACACTGAGTCTGGGGATGAGGGGCAAACCCACAGAGCACTGAAAGGGCCAGAAAACAGTGAAGATGTGACCAGAGTTTAGGAAGATTGGAAAGTCCTTGTGGGATGGAGCTGTCAGGAAGTACTGCACAGAACAGATAGAATTTGAACCCAACCTTGGTGAATAAATACAATTTACTTGGCTGGAATTATGTGGAAACGTCTTGAGTCTACCATTTGTTTGCCATATCAGATCTTTGACTCATTAAAACACACACACTCACACTTTAAAAAACCTTAGAAATCGTGTCATTACTGATTGGTGCTCTCTCAAGCATCCTAAAGTTACTTAACTCCTCTGAACCGCAGGGGCTTCATCTTTCAGATAAGAGCAGCATATGATAATATCCATGTTCCAATGCTATTCTCTCAAATCATCCCACCCTTGCCTTCTCCCACAGAGTCCAAAAGACACATGTAGATCCATGGCTGATTCATGTCAATGTATGGCAAAACCACTACAATATTGTAAAGTAATTAACCTCCAATTAAAATAAATAAATTTAAAAACCAAAACAAAAAACAAATAAGAGCAGCAATAGTAATACCTATCATATGGGATTGTTTAGTCTTGAAATGAATAATATTTGCATTGCCTGGTCCATAGTAGTTGCTCAGTAAATTATAGATCTAATTCCCATTATGAATTTAGAGGCTGGGCAGTAGTGTGTTAGATAGTTCCAATTAGAACTCTCATTAAAGTCATCTGTACTTAGCATATTCCTCTCAGACTTGCCCTTCTAGAGAGCCTTTTTCAAAGTTAAAGGTAATACTCATGACTTAAACTAAGTTTGGTAAACTAATACTTCTCTGTTTGAGATGAAAAATGAAAAATTTCTCCAATATTTACCCCAAAATTATTAGTAATAAGTTACATATATAATGACTGTATATAATGTTACATATTGGGTTGGCCAAAAAATTCATTTGGGTTTTCTGTAACATGGAAAAATCCAAACTTTTTGGCCAACCCAATATCTAGTAACACTGAAACCATCTCTACCGTGAACTCTAAAACCTGTGTGGGATCACAGGGGAAACCAACTAGCCATGGTCAACAGCTGGCCTTGCAAAAGTTTTTACATAAAGTATTTGCTTTTAAAGGCTTCCTCTGATTATAGGGCTTAATTCAACAAGATGACCTGGGCATTACCGTTTTGTGTTTCATTTTTGTTTAAATTGAGTCAATGTTCCTTGTGTATTTGTTATGAACCAGGCCCTGTGCTAAATACAGAGGGAAAGTCAGGGAAAGGAGGTGTGGTTTTCAAGGACCTCCACACCTAATGAGCAAACAGCCCAGGGATAACCACCAGAATGCAGGGTAGTGGGTATCCTGCCTGTGGGGTGAGTGAAGGGATGCAGGAACACAGAGGTGGAGCTCCTTCTTGGAGAAGTAAGATACCTGGTGGTGGAAGTACTGCCTTGCAGGGTGAGTTTGCATTACTCAGGTGGGAAAGAGCTGGGAAGTACTTGGTATAGATGGGAGATGGCAGTGGTTTGGTGACGCAAAAGGAACAGAGTCTCCTTGACCTCAAGGAGTGCATGTTGGTGGGGTGGGGGAGGGAGACAAGCAGACATTGGCAAGACCAAGTTCTCTCTTAAGAGGGATACTCAGGGTGTGGGGAAGGAAGGGAGGGGCAGAAGGAGGCCTGGGGAGCCCAAGAAGGCATCACAAAGGCAGGGATGACTGAACTGAATTTTGAAGAAGAAAGATTTTAGCAGAGGTCATTCCCCGAAAAGTAAACTGCGAGGGCATGGTGAGCCTGTCACGTTCTGGAAGTTCTCAGTGGTCTGATGGGGCTAGAGCACAGGCTGTATATGAGGGTGTGTGCAGGCGAGACGGGTTAAGTCCACAGGCTCCTTTCCAAGGAGGGGTTATCAGGCAGTCCTAAGGGGACTGAAATAGAATTTCTTTGAGAGAGGAAGTCCCTGTAAACATGGAAAACTAACTCTTTTCCATCTTAAAGCAAGATGGTGTCTCCATTGTATAGTTGGTTTAAATCTCTTCTTAATGCTCTTGGGATTTTTCAAAATATTTGGCTCTACCACCCCCTGCCCCATCTCTGCAAAGCTTAGGAAGCTAGGGTTTACTGCCTGGGAGCTTGGGCTTGCTCCTCCGGTTTTTCGATAGGTGTTTCAGTCTCCTATTGATGCTGTAACACTGACCACATATTTGGTGGAGAAAAACAGCACAAATTTTTCTCTTACCGCCTGGAACTCAGAAGTCTAAAATCGAGGTATCGGAAGGGCTATTTTCCTTCTTGGGGCTTCAGAGGAGGATTTTTTTCCTTCTCTTTTCCAGCCTGTGGAGTCAGCCTGCCTTCCTTGGCCTGAGGATTTTTCCTCCCGTCACTCTGCCCTCTTGCCTCTGTCATCTCATCTCCTTCTCTAACTCTTATCCACTGATCTTCTCCTTTTGTAAGGACCTTTGTAATTACATGGCACCCACTCAGATAATCCAGGATAATCTCCCCCTTCCAAAATCTTTAGCACACCTGCAAAAATCCCCTTGCCACATAAAGTTACTTTTCACACGTTCTGGGGATAAGTATATGGGCATCTTGGGATGGAGTGGAGTGGGGTGGGGAGCATTAGCCAGCTACCATAATGTACATGCATTTGGGGGTCTTAAGAATACCCTAGTAACAGGACAGTTTCTGTGCTAGCAGAACCACCAGCCACTTCCGCACATCATGCCTGGTAGCTGTCTATGGGAAATCCAGCAGCACGGGTTCCAGCCGAACAAAGAACAGGAAGGATGCATTCCCCATCGAGTCCTCATGTGCTCTTCTTTGGACAGGCGGTGTTAATCAGGACAGTGATAATGAAGTTAAACGTAATAGTTGCCCAGGGCGGCTGGCATAGAATAAAGAACTCTGTATTCCAGTCCAGGGTCCAGTCCCCAGCTCTCGCTAACGCTTTGATCTTGGGGAAGTCACCTCATTTCTCTGAGCCTTGGTTTACATGTTTATAAAATAGAGGGATTTTATCCAGTCATTAAGGTCTCTGGCCTGATGGTGATGTGTTGTTGTGGTCCGATTGGATTGCTCTTTTAAATGCTCCCACCATCCTTCTGCCATCTGGAGTGATGGAGGGATGGTGGCTGGGAGGAGGGATGGAGGGATGGTGGCTGGGAGGCACGGCTCTCAGACCTGTTTTCCAACATGTTCAGGAATGCCATGTCTTTCTCTCTCTCTCTGAATCCACAACATAACCCACGGTTCAGACTTCAGCCCCATCACATGAGTTTTTCTTAAAAGTGCCGTCCACACGTTAGAGCCCCTCTTCTTGGTCTCCCCCTGGGCCTTTTCGTTGGAGGCATCTGCATGTGTTTCCTCGCCTGGAAAAGCTCCGGGCTGGGAGTCATTACACCCTGCTTCCTGTCTCGTGGCCATCATTTGCTAACTGGACGACCTTCGGGAATCACTTCATCTAATCTATAAAATCTGCATAATTTTTTGTCCTGTCTTCCATACAGTCCTGCAGAGAGGGTCGGTTGAGGTAACAACTGTAAAAGTACTTCAGAAATACAAGACACTGTTCAAAACCAACATGGCTTGATAATTTTGTTATCACTGACCAGATCACCTTTGGGTTTTTAGAGCCTTGTATCTTTTTCTGTAACATCTTGTCTGTGCATGCACGTGTGTGTGCATGTAGTGTATATGTGTGTGTGTTTGCTTGAAAGATCTATTGTTTTGAAACAGGACAGACAGGATCAGCCCTAGGTCCTAGGCTGTCCCTCCATTTCCTACCTCTTTGGGGAATTGTCTTTGGCTTATGAGTAAGAATCGTTTGTTTTTTTTAGCTCCTCTTTTCCTGCTCACTTTCTTGGAGGCCATTTGCATTTCATCATCAATAACTCTGGAGCAATATGTTATTTCAGTCCCAAGGGCCCCTGGAGCCAAGTGGGCCCCTTCATGATGCTAGATAGGAAATTTTGCTGTTAATTAAACTTCACAAAGCCACATGCCATTTTCCTGACCCTCTGTTGAAACTTAGGGAGTCTTGTTACATCCAAGGGGGGCAAAAACCACACAGCAAAAGACGGGAAAGCTTTTGGCCTTGACTGTGTTTCTCCTTGGAAAATCTCCCTGATAATCTGGGCAGTTAGCAGAACAAGCAGGTACATCTGTTTTTAAAATGCAGACTACGTTTTCGGTATTTTTTGTTTTCTTCCTGCAAGGAAAGTTTGGTTTCTTTTCCTCCTTTTGAAGCAGGATTTCCACTTAGTCCCTGAATTGTTTGACATGAAGTTACCTGTTGATGCTAACCAGATAGACGGTGTTTTAATATGCTTTGGTTTCTGAATCTGAAACCTTAGCCCCTTTTCGGTGCGAGCGTTTGTAACAGAGCCGGGCCCGCTGGTATGTATGCTTCTGCCTGTAGGTTAGGAGAGATTGGAGCCAGATTTTAAGCTTGAGTGACTCTGCTCTCAGACAAGGTTCCAAAGAGCCCTTGTTCCTTTCTTGTGGCATTTCATTAAGTGTCAGAAGTATTTCATTAGTTATCAGAACAAAGATCACATTTGCCATAAGAATGCTGCATTGAATCCCCTCCAAGTCATTCATAACTCAGGGTTCCAGAAGAGAAGGGTGATGGGCTCTGGAAAAAGCCTGACAGCAATATGTGTGTCCCAGAAGGGGATCTCAACCTTGCATCCGGGACCCCTAGGGCCTCTCCTTGGATGCTCGCCTGGTAGCAGTCAGAGATGCCTTTGTGCGAGGATGGTTGGGGGGTGGGTGGGCACATCTTGTACATGTGGCGTTACTGTCATTTTCTTTAGTCACCCCCTTCCTGCACACATTGCTGATTTAGTTGTAGTGAAGAAAATTATTTTTGTAGCACCTGCTATGTGCCACATTAGTCACATGTGTATTTGAACCATAAGCAGCCCTGTGTTACAGTTGAGACCACTGAACTGAGGTCGAAAGATCCCCCGCGTCCTGCTCCTTTAAGGGGTGGAGCAGATCAGAGTGCAGGATTGCCTGACCCCAGCCGCTTCACTCTTCCCACTCCAAGCCTGTAATGTGGATGCAGGTAATTTACCTGTGACGGAGTTTGGAATACAGAGGCTATAGCCTCACTGTTGGTTTTCATGGTTAAGTACTAACAGCCCCTCAAGAGCATTTTGAGTCCTTACTTTCTTACCTTAACTATGTGCACTTTCCTGGGCATATGGCTCTTCTGGCTCATCTCTGTTAATTGTAACAAGGGCAGCCACAGTGGATGTTTATTGAGGGTTTACTGTGTGTAACAGGCTGAATACAGCTCTCTCCCTCTACCCACCCCAAAGGTATGGAGTCCCCTAGAGCCTGAAAATGCTAACTTATTTAGAAATGAAAAAGACTTTGCAGATATAATGAAGGATCTTGAGATGGAGAGATTATCCTGGTGGGCCCTGCGTGCAACCATGAGTGTCCTTATAAGAGATGGGCAGATGGAAATTTGACACCCAGACACACAGAGGAGAGGTGAATAGAGAGCGATTTGAAGGTGCTGTTCTTGAAAATGGGAGGGATGGGGCCACAAGCCAAGGAAAGGTGGCTGCCACCAGAAGCCAAAAGAGGCCAGGAAAGAGACTCCTCAGAGCTTCCTGAGGGAGCACAGCTCTGCCAACAACTCCATTTTGGTCCATGGACCCTAATCTCAAACTTCTGGCCTTCAAGACCCTTGAGAAAATCAATTTCTGTTGTTTTTAGCCACCGAGTTTGTGGTAGTTTGCACAGCAGCGACAGGAAACATATGCAGCATTGAAGGCTCTGAGCTAAAGTAATCCATATTATCCTTCTTTTATAAGTACAAGAACTCTGCACTCAGAGAGATGAAGTAATGAGCCTTGGGGCCCAGAGCTAATAGGTTGGAGAACAGGGCTTTGAAACGGAGTTTGGCTCTAAGCCTCTGCTCTTAACCGCTGTATACTTCTTTCTTCCTGTCCCCTGACTTATTTCTCGGCCTCATGCCCTCTACATCAGGCCTAGGTCAAGATCAGGCCTTGCCCCAGAGACTTCCTTTCCCTCTTTCTGGTTTGACTTCCAGGCATGCATTATTTTCTTTTTCCTATAGAAACACTTAGTCCCTCGTGGGCCTTGGGGATCCAGCAGCAGTTAGCTAAGATTTCCCTTTTCCTCAGTGATGAGAACATGTGGGCTAGTGCTAAAAATGTTTTCTTTCTGGATTTGGAGGGAAGCAGTAATTTCCCCCACCCTGTTTTCCAGTAAATTCTCATTCCAAGCAGTCCATCTCTGTAATCCTTGGTGAATGGCATTTGCTATTTATAAGCTGTACTCTGTTGCAGCAGTTTAAGCTCCTTAAGAGCTTACCATTCATTCATTCGTTCAGTAACATTTGTTAATATCACAGTAATATCCATTCAAGTAGACTTTCTATCTTGGAAAGTTGTTTAATATCATTTAGACTCAGTTTCCTTATGTATAAAATTGGAATAATGACCCACTTTATTGTTTGCAGTGAGAGTTAATGGATAACATGTATAAACCATTTGGCAGGTGTTCAGTAAGTTGCTGTGATCTGAATACTGAATTTATGTAAGTACATGATGCTATTTGAGGGGATGGAGTAAAGTCTAGGACAAATCCCTTTTTCCTTCAATTAACTCAGGGTAACAGACCTGCATCTAAAAAAAAGAAAAAAACACTTCTCTAATGCAAGTAAGAATGTTATGAATTTTTTTCACACATGACTTTTATAATAGAAATATTCATATTTAAAATAAAGAAAAAATATACATGGTACATGGGTACACATTAAGTGGTACGTGTAAAAGAGGAGACATTCAGAGTATGAGAGAGACACTGTTGCTTCCTCCGTGGACGATTCACGTAAAAAATGCTCAAGAAATGTAAGTTGCATTATGAACACATTACTGTTCCATTATTAAACTCAGCAGCATGTACAGAAAATAGTCCTTCAGTTTGCTTCAACCTGCTGGGGGTCAGCCTCTGGGGCAGAGAGCACTGTTTGAGAGGCCCCGGGGAGAGGGGTTAGGAGCTCGTGTTTGCTCAGCGCGTGCCTGGCCAGGTACTGTGCCCCACAGGTAATCTCATTTGGTTTCCCTTTTAAGCCCCTGAGTCCCCCAGGGCTGCTCAGGTTCAGATCACAACACACACCAGCAACAGGTTTGATTCTCGAGAGGGCTCCTCTCAGTTAAGCTGGAGAAAGGAATGCATTTACTGTTCTTTCGTGCAGATCCAGGCTGCACCTCCCAGCCCCCATTTGGCTGTCTGCCTCTGCAGTGACCCTCATGTGTGAAGGTTGCGGGCTCTGTGTCTCTCTTTTTGGGGACAGTTCAGCTGTCATGGTAACCACCATTTACAGAGAGTCCACAGGGCTAGGCCCTTTACCTTCACTATTTTGTTTAACCCTCACGGCAGCCACTGATGAGGTAGGTACCATTATTCCATTTTGCCACTGGAGACGGGAAATGTGGCCTGGCTGACCCAGGATCACAGGGTCAGTGGCTGACCTGGATGGTTGGATGGAATACCCAGGACCTCTCTATTTCCCCAGTTACCACTCCTGTCCCAGTTGATCTCTTAGTTTCCTCATCTTCAGGGACGCCCTGCCCAGCGTGAAACAGGGTGGGGCCATCATCTTTCTCTGAGCAATCGAATGTTAACTTAGTCTCGACTGGAATGGTCTCTTTGGTAAACCTCCACCAGCTCATCTTTTGCCTTTGTGTGAATCCAAAACAGATGCCTCTCCCTCTGGTTAGGTCCATCCCCTCACTGGGAAGACACACTGCATTTCAACACCAGGTGTCCTGGTGCAGTGGCAGGTGTCCTACAAGTGGCAGCGTGCAGGCAGTGGTACTATTGCTTTCTATTGGTCTGAAGTTGGTTTCCTTGAAGACTGCGCCCCCTCCCGCCACGCCCTTATTCCACCCCTCGGGGCCCATACTGCACAAGCACCTGGAGATCAGTCCTGGAAACCCAGTATCATTCAGATGTGCAGCGGCACCAGGGAGCACTGTGGTGACTTGTCCTTAGGGCTGCTTGGCTGGCCACCAAACACCATCCTTTAGACAAGGAGAAGCAGCCTGATGGCAAGATCTGCTAATAAATCAGAGTCCAGATCTCTCCTGAGATCCTTACCCCAGAAGGACTGGGTCTGTTCTGAAGGCTGTTTTATATTTGGGGTGTGTGGAGGTTGGGGGGGGACAGTGCTCACTGTCCGGGATGCCAGCAGTTGGGTGGGGTCACTGAGAAGAAGGTTTTCTCAGGGCTTGGCTTCCTGGCACAAAGAAGGCCTTTTAAACTCAGTTGCTCCAAAACCACCATTCTACTTCCTTTGCTAGATTTCAGGTATCTTGGTTCCTGCTAGTGCCCCTGAATCCATTGGTGAAAAGACTTCGTTCCTTTTCTTTTATTAAAACAAATTCGTCATTTCCTCTCACTCCCTCTGCCTCCCCAACTCCCCGACCTGTAAGCCTTTGAGATCCTTCTTCCCTGAGGGCTCAGAGCAAACCTGTCCGATGATTCTTCCATTGGTCTTTAAATCCAGACCTTAAATACCTTCCAGGGAGCAAGCAGATCTGGTTAAACCGGCTAATGTGTGTGATAGTGTGTACCACCCAGTAGACAATCAGGAAAGCTTTTGTTTTCATCATCTTAATTTTTATTTCCCTAAGTGATCGGAGTTTTGCCTCTTATCTGCTGTAGACAGCAGAGAATTTATTGCCTGGAACAGCTCTGGCAGGACTTTCAGTCTTCTGAACTTCTAAGAAGACATATGCTCTCAACCTAAACCATTTGCTCACAGCCTCTTTGAACTCAGCACATGCTATCCTTTCTCCATTTGGCAGGTGATCACAATGGAACAGGGTGAGTTTTAGGAACACAGGGCTCTCTTTCCAGCTTTAAGCTGCAGACTCCTTTCCTTCCAGCTTGCCTTGGATCACGCACCCCTTGGTGAACGCATGTTTCTGCTTTTCAACTGCTGCTCCCTTCCATTCTTCCTCCCCTCACATTTGAGTGTCAGGGTCTCTCTAGGTGGCCAGTGGCTACTGATGTTTAATTTCACGTCAGCTCCCTTTGCTTCCCACCCAGAAGTGTGGGGCTGCCTTGACTTCTTGCTTATTGGAACTCAGAGCTTTTATATCTCTGCTAATTGATCCACAGAGGTAACCTTTATTGACCCGTTGGTAAGAAATGGTGAGCAATTAAGCTCTGGTCTCTAACAAGTGTTATTTCAACAAACATTCACAGAGTGCCTCTGGGTCAGACCCGCTGCTAATCTCAGGGATTACACACACAGGAATAAGAAACTGACAAGCCTTGCCCTCAAAGACTGGAAGACTTGGGGGGAAGCCAGGCCTTTTACTCAACAACATTACCAAGATGCAGTGTTAATGCCGTGGCAGAGGGGTGCACATATGACAGAAAGCGCTTACTGTGTGGGGGCCGCCTAGGGGAAGCATGCGGGTGCTGATGTTTATTTTGGGCTAGAAGGCTGCTCCAGTTCAGAAGTTGTAGGTAGGGTAGAATTCCAGGCAAGCTCTTGGAGGCACAAGAGCTCAGTGTGTTTGGAAAATGATGAGTGATTTCTTGTGCCTGGAAAGTGTAGGGTTGGTGGCAGGAGACAGGGGGAGAGGATGAAGACTGGAATTGAATCTGAGAAGAGAGACTGAGACCAGTTGATGAAGGACTTAATGCGGCATCAAAATGAATGTGCCTTGAAACCATCTATGTTTGAACTTTATTTTCTAGGCAGAATGAAGTCATGAACATTTTTTCTTTTTAATAGAGGGTAGTGATCAAGGGGCGTGTTTATGAAAACAAATCTGGTGGAGAGAGAAGTCAAAAGTACATGAGGGTCCTGAGTTTGACTTGGCTTCTTCATGGACCGGGATGCGTGCACAGCCTGGGAATGTGCTCTGGGGTGCATTTTGTCATCCCTGTAGCTACTGTATTGGATGTCCAGAGTCAGTGCAATTCATTACCTAGGCTCTGTTGCCCAAGTACATCCAGATTCCAAAGAAGCTTGGCACAGGGTTTCTGATGGCCTTTGTTGATCTAAAATCTTCTGGGAGTATGTGACTTTCCAGTTATTGACAGTGACATTTCAGAAGAATATTTTCTTCCCTAACTGTTTATATTCCTTTTGTCTTTGGGGATTACAATTTGTAAATGGGTATTTTGTGTCCAACTGAAATGTCTCCATATTCAAGTATTAAGTTTGCTGACTTGTATTCTCTTTGTGATGTTGTATATACAGCAGACAAAACCTTTAGAGAGAGTTCTGCCTAGGAATTTTGGCATTTGCTTTCTTAGGATCTTCCCCACATCCATAAAGGGCTACATTTTAAAAAACTTCAGTGGAAAACAATTTAGTATTATTCTTTTTGATATCACTTTCCTATATTGAAAACTTGTACAGAAGACAAAAAAATTTTTTTATGATAGTACAAAAGGGTAAGAAACAATAAATCTGCTTCAACTCCACCCTGAATCTGCTTCTCAGAGGAAATCCTTGCCTAAAATTTCATTTGTATTAGTTCAGAATGTATCCAGCATACATATGATATTTTGTATACATGTTTTCCTCCTTTCTTTGTAAACACAAACAGGGAGCATGAATGTTTCCTGTGTCTGTGTCTTGTCCTTTTTCATTTCAGGGTACTTTGGGGACCGTTCTGTATCAGTACATATGCATCGCCTCATTCTTTTAAACAGCGTCATAGAACTCCACCAGCATGTACTCTGACGTTTCCCTTTATTTACCTAGCTCATTAGTCTCCTGTTTAAAGATGCTTACGTTGAGTTTCAAATTTACAATAGCCACTCAGAGTTGCAAAATTCAATTTATTTTTCTACAACTAGGGTTGGTTCATGAGTCTTGGTTTCTGCTGCTGCAGGAAAACTGCCAACTCCAGGAAGCTCAGATGATCAGATGCAGCAAGGCCAAAAAACACAAAGCAAAACAAACAAAAAACAAACAAACCAACAGCAACAAACATGACCAATTCTGCGATTTATACTTAGTTCACTCAGGATTTCCCTCTGTCCTCGAATTGTACCCTTTTCCCTGAGGGAGACCTGGATCTCCGGATGAGAGGCTTCTGTGCAGCTGTGATCTGTTTTGTGGTTGCTCCTTTGCTTCCATGAACTGCCTCCCACCCTTTGCAGTAATTGTCCCTGAGGTCTCCACCTGTTCTCTAGTCAGAAGTCATGTGCTCTGTGTTCTTGTTAGAACCACAAAGACTCCTTAGGGATGACCCATCAGTGCTCAGGTGGGTCCCTCCATCCCAAGTCCTCCCATGTTCAGGAGCCATGTTGGACATGGACTTCCCTACAAAGCTTGCAGGCCCCTTCTATTCTCAGGCTCCTAAACAAATCTGAGGTTTCTATTACTCCCCACCCCAGGCAGAATATTCTACCCTAACCTCTGATGACTGCCTCTCAGTTGCTCCCTCCTGTGCCTGCTAGCCAAACTCTTAATTCCTATAGGTTTGAGATTATTTCAGTCTTAGCATCTTCTTCACATTCTGGAGTGTACACGATACCTCTGCTCTCTATGCTCCCAGCTTTGGCTCTTGCCAGACAAGGCCCAGCATTTCAGATTCTAAAGAAACCTCTTCTCTTCTGCTGACCTTTAGTTCTTTTCTTTTCTGGTACTGTAATGATCAAGGTCATTCTAGAGGCACTGCTCAGGGAGAGAAGGGATTGCTGAGAGGGAGAGATGTACTGGCTAATTCCTTAAAACGTTGTCCTATGAGGGTTGTTTCAGGTGTCCTGCTTGTTCAAGAGGCTGCACCGAGGACCCCTGAGCTCAGGTCTCTTCGTGCCTCTATACGTAGATATATATGTATGCGGCCCAGTATCTTTTAAGATGTCTATTAAAACTTCTTTATAAATGCATTTGGGGATTAATTAGGAGTTTCGGATTAGCAGATACACACTGCTGCTGCTGCTGCTGCTGCTAAGTTGCTTCAGTTGTGTCCAAGTCTGTGTGACCCCATAGACAGCAGCCCACCAGGCTCCCCTGTCCCTGGGATTCTCCAGGCAGGAACACTGGAGTGGGTTGCCATTTCCTCCTCCAATGCATGAAAGTGAAAAGTGAAAGTGAAATTGAAGTCGCTCAGTTGCCTCCGACTCTCAGCAACCCCATGGACTGCAGCCCACCAGGCTCCTCTGTCCATGGGATTTTTCCAGGCAAGAGTACTGGATTGGGTTGCCATTGCCTTCTCCAAGATACACACTACTGTATATGAAATAGATAATTAACAAGGACCTACTGTAGAGCACAGGGAACTATTGTCAATATCTTATAATAAACCTATAATAGAAAAGAATATGAAAAAGAAAAGAAATATATATATACACACACACACATATATGTGTGCATGTGCTCAATCGTGTCCCACCCTTTGGAACCCCATGGTCTGTAATCCTCCAGTCTCCTCCGCCCATGGAATTTTCCAGGCAAGAATGCTGGAGTGGGTCGCCATTTCCTTCTCCAAGGGATCTTCCTGGCCCAGGGATCGAACCCATGTCTCCTGCATTGGCAGGCAAATTCTTTACCGTCTGAGCCACCGGGGAAGGCCAATGTATGTATGTATGAATATATGTCGATTACTTTGCTGTACACCAGAAGCTGACACAATGTGGTAAATCAGCTATCCTTCAATTAAAAAAAAAATTCAAACTGATGGATTTTGAGGAAAGCGTTTCACTTGATAATAGTTGTGACTCACATCTTCCTTTCCTCTCTCCACGCTTAGCATGCTGAGTGGAAGAAGAATGTGCACAGTCTGGAGGCTAGTGTAGAGGCAATCCTCAGATGCAGCTTCTCTGCCTCCGTAACTAAGAGACTCTGATTTTAGCGTCTCATATCCTCAGACCTGTCTTTGGTGCTAAGACTGGCCAGGTAAATTTGTACCCAAATATTAGCTTGGGAAGAATTTACTTTTGATATGTAAAAACAGTGCAAGGTGCAAATGTGGCATAATGGATCCCTTTAAATCATATGGAGATTACTCATTAGATACATTAAGATTTAAAAAGATCTTAGATTTTTCTCAACAGCATCTAGTACAGGAACTTCCACCCACCCTTGGTTCTGTGAACATCTCCAGTAATATCCTGTCTCCCAAGCCTCCTTCCCATCTTTGCTATGGAAGGATTGACTTCTGTTTACCTAACAACTCAGGTAGCTTGCTTCATGGAATGCGCCTCTTTAAATGCTGTGAAACCTGGAACCTCTGAGCTGAAGGCATACAAGGAGACTTTTCAATTGAGCAGGAACACCAACCTCACTGCCCAGCCCCCGACTGGCAGACTCAGGCTCCTGGGGACCCCCACAGGCTGGTCCCAAGGGCTGCTCTCTGTTGGATGCTGGGCCAATGTGTGGTTCATGTTAGCACAGCTGAGAGAGGCCAGGCCTCTTGCAGAGACCTGACTGAGCCCGAAGCTCGAAGGGAAATAAACATGAACAGTGTAAGAACTACAAACAGCCTGGCTTCCAGAAGGCAGGGTTCTCTCTCTGCCCGTTCTACTCCATACTGGGAACTGAGACAATAGATGGAATGCCATCCTGTGTCCACAAGCAGCTGACAGACAACCTCTCCTGGGTGGCTCTCAAGCTCTGACAGGCCTGCATGGAGTACCGTGACCTCTTAGTTCTTCCCTCCTTTTGAGAATAAAGCTGAGTCCCAGCTTCTATTGGATCCTCTGTTTCATTCTAAGGACCTGTTTCTTCTCCAGGTGTTTCATACCAGGAATGGTCTTGCTTAATAGATGAGATTTTATTCCTACACAGAGGGATATTTCATGTACTGGCAATTAAACATGGATAGTAATGGGAAGGTGGGGGCTTCCCTGGTGGCTCAGATGGTAAAGAATCTGCCTGCAATGCAGATTCAATCCCTGGGTTTGAATCCGTGCATTTAATCCCTGGGTCGGGAAGTTCCCCTGGAGGAGGGCATGGAAATCCACTCCAGTATTCTTGCCTGGAGAATTCCATGGACAGAGGAGCCTGGCGGGCTACAGTCCGTGAGGTTGCAAAGAGTCGGACATGACTGAGCAACTAACACTTTCACACTTTCTTTCAATAAGAAGGGCAGTCATGGTTGGAGCCATTCATTCGTTATTTCAGTTTTTCAACAGTTATTGAATACCTGCTCCATGCCGACCACTTTACTAGGATCTAGAGATATAAGACAAATAAGACATATCCCCTCCTCTGAAGGAGCCTGCAGTCTGTTAAACTAAGGCAGTCTAAAGAAATTGGTGTAATAAAAGGTTATTATACTGTGACAGTTACATGGGGTCTGGTGGAAGGACAAAAGAGATGAACATTGATTCTAGGGAGTGGAGGGTTGGGGTGGGGCTTGGACCCAGAAGAGCTTCATGGAGGAATTAATGCTCAGCTAAGTCCTGAAGGGTGACTAGCTGGTTGTTGCAGAAAACGGTGGTGGGGAAGGCAGCCTAGAGGAGAAAGCAGCAGAGCATGGAGAAATAAATTGGGCTGTTCTGTTGGGAAATTCCAAGGAGTGTGGTGTGGGAGGTCTCTTTAGGACCAGCCTGTGACAGGAGACGTGATAGGAGCTTTGCTGTGCAGGCTAGGTGGCTGAGCTGAAGAGTTTGAACTTCGAATCACAGGGCTGAGGAGAATAGAAGACCAAGCTGATATCAGGGCGGTGACAGTCACACGGGGCTCAGTGGAAGGACAAAAGAGAAGGACACGGATTCTATGGAGTGGAGGCTTGGGTCGGGTTTGGACCTGGGGATAGTGCGGTATTTGGGGGTGAAACAGAGCAGTTTGGCCCACAGACCAGCATCAGCATCCCTTGGGAACTTGTAAGAAAGGCAGCTTCTCAGACCCCACCCAGATCTCCTGAATCATACTCTTTGCAGGCAGGATTCAGTGGTCCGATGAGGTAAGACCTCCGAGTGATTCTGATGCTTGCTCAAGTTGGAAAACTACTGAGAAGGAGAATATAGGAAGAGCTAGAAAGAGAACACTTTGTCTTGTGGGGTGAAGATGACGGATTGGGGCTTGAATGTGTGGAGTTTGAGATGTCTGAGGGAGTGTCTAGAGCAATTAAAGTATAGTCCAGGGGCCCACAGCATCAATGTCAGCTGGGACGTGGTTACAAGTGCAGAATCAGACCCCCACAGGGTGACCTCCTAAATCAGAAGCTGTATTTTGACAAGATCCCCAGCTATTCTGCATGTACATCCCAGGTGAGAAGCAGTGCTAGGCTAAAGGTTAGTTAGGCTGATGGAACTGATGCTCAAAAGAGGGGTCTGGGCAGGCAATAGGCATGTGGATGTTGCCAGTTTCAGGTGGTCAGCATAGATGACGCTCTTCAGGGTTCATGTATTGAGCTGGGAAGAGGGAGCTAGATGTGGCGTCTTTGCTTGAATCATCACACTGACTGGTCAGGATTAACAGCACCAAGCTGGACAGCATCACACTTAATGAGCCCTTGGGTGGCAGCCAGCCGGTTGTAGGGAAAATGTTTTATGTGTTTGTTACTCTTTCCAAAATGCTGTTTGTAGCCATTTTCTCAAGAAACAACAATTTCCCCCAGACACCCATAGAAGGTCGTTGGAAGAACTGAGGCCAGAACCTGGTGTCAGACCCCTTGCTGTCATGTTCTTACCATTGTTGGGGAGGGAGGCTCTGCATTTACTCATGTTGTCAGGCTTGGAAATGTGAACAAGCAGAAAAAAATATCACACATGAAGCTCATAGATCAATAGAAGTTTGTTAAAGGTTGTTGAAACAAATGATGGAAAATGAATGATAAAAACTGCTTTCAGATTCAAAACATGCATTCCTGTTGGTAACCTCAATTTGATCTTTACATCTTCATAAGTAGATAAGCTGGGAATTATTCATGGTCTCATTAAAAAAACAACAGTTGTATTGATATAATTAATGTACCATAAAAACTCACCATTTAGAGCGTATAATTCAGTGATTTTTAGTATATTCACACAGTTGTGCAGTAGTCACCACTCTCTGATTACAGAACATTTCCATCATCCCCAAAAGAAATCCATACCCTTTAGCAGTTGCTGCCTAGTCTCCCCTAGTAAGCAATAATCTGCTTTCTGTCTCTGTGAATTTGCTTGTTCTGGACATTTTGTATAAATGGAATCATGCAGTATGTAGCCTTTGTGTCTGGCCTTTTTCACTTAGAATATTGTTGAGGTTCATCAGTGTTGTAGTTTGTATCAATGTTTCATCCGTTTTATGGCTGAGTAATAATCCAGTGTATGGATATACTATGTTTTGTTTATCCATTCATCAGGTGATAGGTATTTGGGTGGTTTCCATGTCTTGGCCATCATGAACAGAGCTGTTATGAACATTCATTTACGAGATTCAGCATAGGTCTTTGCACAGACATATGTCTCCATTTCCCTGGGGTATATAGCTAGGAGGATTGGAATTGCTGGGTCACATGGAAATACTCCATGCAACTTTTGAGGAACTTCCGGGTAGTTTTCCAAATGACTGTAACATTTTACCTTCACACCAGGAATGTCTGAGGGTTCCAGTTTCTCTACATCCTATCCAACACTTGTTATTATTTCTTCCTTTTATTATAACCAGCCTAGTGGCTGTAGCTCTCATTTTCTAGGTAAGAACATAGAAGGTGTGTTTTTTGTCCAAGTTTGGAGAGCTAGTAAATGGCCAAGCTTGAACATTTTTTAAAAAAGCAAATATTTATACGAAACATGCTCTATGTCAGGCATTGTTTAAATCCTTTGCACTTAAGTTGTTTATGTTTTACAACAGCCTGGAAGCAAGGCACTATTATCATCTTTATTTATTAATGTATGCAGGACCAGGGCTGGATCTGAGATGCAGCGTTTAAGGAGACATCACAATGCTGAGAGTGACTGTCTCTTTGTTTTATTAATTTGGAGTATTTTTGCTTTATAATGTTCTGTTAGTTTCTGCTGTACACTGAAGTCAATCAGCTATATGTAGAGAAGGCGATGGCACCCCACTCCAGTACTCTTGCCTGGAAAATCCCATGGATGGAGGAGGCTGGTGGGCTGCAGTCCATGGGGTTGCTAAGAGTCAGACACGACTGAGCGACTTCACTTTCACTTTTCACTTTCATGCATTGGAGAAGGAAATGGCAACCCACTCCAGTGTTCTTGCCTGGAGAATCCCAGGGACGGGGGAGCCTGGTGGGCTGCCGTCTATGGGGTCGCACAGAGTCAGACATGACTGAAGCGACTTAGCAGCAGCAGCAGCAACATACATATATCCCCTCTTTTTTTGGATTTCTTTCCTATTTAGGTCACCACAGAGCACTGAGTAGATTTCCCTGTGCTATGCAGTAGATTCTCATTAGCTGTCTATTTTATACATAGCAGTATATACATGTCAATCTCAGTCTCCCAGTTCTTGCCCCCTTCTTCCCCCTTGGTATCTATCCGTTTGTTCTCTATGTCTGTGTCTCTATTTCTACCTTGTAAACAGGTTTATCTGTACCATTTTTCTAGATTCCACATATATACATTAATAAACAATATTTAATTTTCTCTTTCTAACTTACTTCAGTTTGTATGACCTCTAGGTTCATCCACATCTCTGCGAATGACCCAGTGAGCATTTCCAAAAGGACTAGTGACCGACCCCAACTGCATAATTAGCAGGTGGCAGAGCTGGGGTTCAAACCCAGGAAACCTGGCTTCAAAGTCCAAATCTAACCACTCTGCTATACTGACATCAATATCCTTGACTTTCAAGTCAGGCTTTTTCTGTTACTTTTTCAAGACCTAACTTTCCAAAGTTAGCTAGGACTTTGACAAATGGGAAAATCCCAGAGCCGGGTGATGGGGAGATTAAGCAAAACTGATCACCCTAACAGCTCCCACGTACCTACCAGATGCACCCCTGAAGGGTTAACTAGCTACACAGATCCCCTCGGCCACATCTGTGCTTATTATCCCAACTCTGCATAAATCCATCCTTGCAAGTGGCCAGATGGACTCTGTCCTGTGGGGAAGAGGCCATTCTGAACCATCAGGATTATTAGCTCTGACTGGCTGTAAGGAAAACACACATTGTCCTGGCCAAGTGGGGATGAATCTGCTGCTTGTCCAAGTGTTCTGAGTCAAGAATTCAGAAATCATATCTCTCACCAGCACTCTCTAATTGGCTGCTCATCCTCTGTGGTCTGTTTATCAGAGTTAACTGGTCGTTTGTTTCTGAATCATCCTCTTTCCAATGGTGTTGCTGTTTGGGTGGGTTTTGAATGGTTCTCGGCAGAGCCTCCCATGAGGCACTGTGACTATAAAAATATACATTTGCACATGTATATGTTACCCCCTCTGGGGTGATGGGCAGCCTTTGAAAAGATGCTTACACAAGTCACTGGCCAACTGTAGGTTCTCCCTCTGCCTCCTGGACTTCCCCAGAGCAAGGTCAAGTCCATCTGGGTTCAGCACCTCTCACTGATGGAGCTACAGCAGTGCATCCTGGCTCAAACCAGCAGAATTTTTGTCTGTGTCACAGGCTAAGGGGTTTTTAAAACAATTTTATAGCTATCTTTCTCCATTAAACCTGACAAATGTTGTTGAATTCTCACTCTTTTGCTTGGAATTTCAGTTCTATTCTGTGACTTTGTCAAAGTAGTGGGTCTATGGATCCCAGCATCACCATTATCACCTGGGAACTTGTTAGGCATTGAAAGGTTGTTGTTGAATCATGCAAAGATGCTGGGATTCTTGGCCCCCGGAGGAGAAGAATTTAATCTGAGGCCAGAGACGAGGCTTGATCGCTCAGAGCTTTTGTGTAATAAAGTTTTATTAAAGTATAAAGGAGATAGAGAAAGCTTCTGACATAGGCATCAGAAGGGGGCAGAAAGAGTACCCCCCTGCTAGTCTTCAGCTGAATGTTATATAGTCACTAGCAGTCTGTTAATGAAAGAAAGGAATGTCTTAAGACGAAGAATGGCACCAGGCCCCTCACCCATAAGATGCATTTTGGAATAATCTTGGCACCAGATGGTTCATCCTGGGCCATAAAATGATTAACTTGAATCTTGAAGAAGGGCAAATCACCATACAAATAGTTTCATTTACATAGATTAGGGGAACAATATCTGAGTATAACAGACTGGTTTGTCAAGTAGTGGAACCAATTTGAAGACAGAGTTTGGGGTAAATGCATAGTACATTAGCATAGCTTAAGATAAACATTTCCATAAGAAAAAGGCATTGGTTACCTTCAGGTGAAACCAGGTGTCATTATGGCAACACAATATTTTAAGAGAAACCTCTTTTTAAATTTGTATAGAGAAGGAAAAAATATCGCTCGTTTGTTTCCTCCTGCCACTTAAGAGAGATAAAAATGTCTGACATTTGCAGGCTATTTCCTCCGTTGGGAGACCCCTGGCCTTCCTGCCTGTTACCCTCTCAACATGAAGAATCCTGCCCCTTCCCCAACCTACTGAGTCAGAATATGCCTCCCAACAAGATTTTTGTGCATGTTCAAATTTGAGAAGCATCACTCCACGTATGTTTATTTCTCTATTACCTTCTGTTGGGGTTTCCACCTGTACTGACTTTGAAGCTAGAATTTTTATTAGGCTTTCAGATCTTAAAAAAAATAAAAATAAAAAGACACACCCAGAGAAATTCTGTCCTTCACTTTTGCATGACGTGATTCATTTTACCTGGCCTGCTACAAGAAGAAAAAAGCAAATTACATCCAACATACACACACACACACACACACACACACACACACACACACACACACATATATATGACTAACTTCTTAATTGTGTCTCTTAAAGCAGCATTCTGAAACCCCCATCATTAATAGAGTCCTAAGTGTTGCCAAGATTAATTGAGAAATGCCTAAAGGCAAAATAAACACCAGCACAGTTTAACTCAAAACCATATCAGCTAAGAATGAAGGTGCAATTTGTGATAAAGATGTTAATAATTAGTCGTGGTCTGTTAACTTTTATATTCAATGGTTCTGTAGAGTAAAGAAAGAATTCTTCAAGAGGGCAGAAATTAATGTTTCACCTTGATTGCTATTTTAATGTGCTTATTTTAATGGGGCCATCCTGTAGGAAACCTTGGGCATGTTTCCAGTTTTACATAAATGTAGAATTAATTATTATGGAAGCATATAATTTTAGAGCTGGAACGACCTTCACAGTTATTTAATCAGTCATTTTACAAATAAGTAAGTTATGTGACTTCAATCCTTCCACAGAGTATTGGAACCTTGCTTCCCAACTCTCAGATCCGTGATGATGAAACCTTCTGAGATTCCCCAGATAGAAGTTCTTCCTCTTGCCTCAGATTACCAGTGCGTTGCTTGTTGTATTGCTTTCAAGGCCGTTTCCCACCTTGTGTTACTTTCAGCTGTATGGTTGGGGTCTCGGATACCCCATCTGATTCACTTTTATATTGCTTCATCAATCCTAGCTCTGTTTTGAAAACAGTAGTTGTACAGTGAATTTGCATGCAGTGGTGTGCTGGAGCTGGTTTTGCCCTGGCTGCTAGAGCTGATTGTGTCTTCACATCAGTTGGCCATGGTGGGAGTATTTGCCGCCATGGAAATGGACAGAAGCTTTAAATCAGGGATTTTTTTCTCCCTGGCAGGTTGGGGGGAACCTCTGTTTACATAATTGTCATAACATCCCACGGGGCGACTGATCTTGGCAAAACCTAAAGATCTGTATGAATGTGAACATGGCCCTTTACCCATTATTCCTTGTGAGTTGACTTAAATGATGGAGTAGCCAGTTGCTCAAACTCCTGAAGTTTCTTCAGGGACTGAGTTTGACCCAGGGAAAGTCAAGACTCAGGACTGCATTAGTCTTTGGTTACTTAGCTAAGTTCCTCTTACCTGCAAAAGCTATTTGGACATGAATGGTCATGGAAACAGGGTCTGAAATATTAGTACAGTTGAGTGAGAAAAAAAACCCCACTAACTATTAGTGGGGGAAAAAAGTGAACAGGATGTTACTATGGCTGAAATGATAATTTTCTCTTTATTCTTCTCAAGTACTATATATAAAATAGATAACCATTAATAATAAGAACCTACTGTTTAGCACAGGGAACTCTACTCAATGCTCTATAATGGCCTATATGGGAAATGAATCTAAAACAGTGGATATATGTATATATATCAGAGAAGGCGATGGCACCCGCCTCCGGTACTCTCACCTGGAAAATCCCATGGGCGGAGGAGCCTGGCAGGCTGCAGTCCATGGGGTCGCAGAGTCGGACACAACGGAGCGACTTCACTTTCACTTCTCACTTTCATGCATTGGAGACGGAAGTGGCAACCCGCTCCAGTGTTCTTGCCTGGGGAATCCCAGGGACGAGGGAGCCTGGTGGGCTGCTGTCTATGGGGTCACACAGAGTCGGACACGACTGAAGCGACTTAGCAGCAGTAGCATGTATGTGTATAACTGACTCACTTTGCTGTACCTGAAACTAATACAACGTTGTGAATCAATTGTAGTCCAGTAAAAATTAAAAAACCTTCAGTGGCTCCCTACAACCTACAAAACACCCAAACTCCCTGACATAAGTCACATACTAGCCACAGCTTACTGTTCTAACCTCATTTTCTACCAATCGCATCACCCACTGTTGATTCCCACTTTCATTCTGCGTTCCAGCCTCCGTAGAGCCTCTGTTTTGGCCTAACCCTTCCCCTGGAAAGCCCTCCTGCTGCCTCTCTCTTCCACCACAGGCTCTCTTCCAGGCTTCTGTTCTACCCAGTCCCCTCTCCCATGGACCATAGGTTCTGGGTAACATGAAAATCCTCTCTTGTGTGTTTCTCTTTAGGAGCAGGACCCGAGGTCCCATCGGCCCTGGCAAGTATGGTTATGGGAAAGCCCCGTACATCTTACCATTGCAGACAGACTCTGCACACCCACCCCAGAGGCTTCGGCGGCAGAGGCCCTCATCCCGGAATTCCAGGTCCCAGGGGGCATCTGGCTCTAGCCATGGCTACCACCCTTCAGCTCACCAGGCCCCCCAGCATGGACCTCTGTACCAGAGTGACAGTGGCCCGCGTTCTGGACTGCAAGCCTCAGAGGGCTCTGTCTACCAACTGCCTTTGACCCATGACCAAGGCTTCCCTGCAGCCTCCAGTCTCTTCCACAGCCCAGAAGCAAGCAGCAGCCCTGGGCTGGGGGCCCCCAGGGCAGCTCAGAGCTTCTCCCAGCCCACCAGATCTACAGCCATCTCCTGCATCGGGGCCTACCGGCAGTACAAGCTGTGCAACACGAATGTGAGTACATACCGCCTGAGACTGGCCCTGGAAACAGCTGCTACTCGTCTTTCTGCTGGTCGGCAGTACACATGGTAGAAGACAGCAAGGGCATGGATTTTCAGACCATGTGAATGCTCCCTTCCTCTCATTCCTTTTCATGTGTTCTCCCATATACTTTTCTAAGGGTATTACTTTAGTAATTTATGGATCACTTCTTGAGTCATTTATTGATGATCACTATTGCTGATCAAGCTATTTCTACATTCTCAGTGGCTTTATATCAAAACTGTTTTTTCTTTGCTTATTGGCCTGTGAGTCAGGTGCAGTTTAGCTAATTTAGGGCAACTAATGGTGGTGCCAAAGATGGGGGAGTTTGGGGAGGTTTGACCAGCATGGGTGTCATCCAGTAAGTTTCCTGGCGGCTCCCTGAAAAAAGTCTGACAGTGAAAAATTGCTGAAGATTCCATAGCTGATGACTCTACAGCAAAGCAAATTATAAATGGAAGCTACACAAGATGACCAAATATGCTTTTTTTAAAAAAAAAAAAAAAAAAAAACAATCAGTTTGTGTGCTGTGCTCACTCAGTCGTGTCCAATTTTTTCGACCCCGTAGACTCACCAGGCTCCACTGACTATGGAATTTTCCAGGCAAGAATACTACAGTGGGTTGCTGTTTTCTCCTCCAGAGGGCCTTCCTGACCCAGGGCTTGAACCTTTGTCTCCTGCATCCCCGGCATTGGCAGGAGCATCTTTTTTTTAACCACTGAGCCACCTGGGAAACCAATATCAGTTTAAAGACTTTATATTGAGTTGGCCAAAAAGTTCTTTTGGGTTTTTCCATCTTACAGAAAAGCCTGAAAGAACTTTTTGGCCAAATCGATATAAAAGAGAAAGAAATAAGAGAATCCTTAAAGGTTAAATTTCCAAGTTGCTATATATCTCATTAATTATTTAATCTGCCTTAATAGTTTTACTGGGTAACAGAACAGCTGTTACATATTAGCTTCAATTTCCTCATTAAAAATATATTTCCTGCCACAGAGTCCATAGAAATGACTTAATTTGTGATTTTAATAATTCCTCTGAATGCCTGGATTTCTTTTCAGCATGTTCTTCCACTGACAGACTTCAGGAATTATTGATTTTTTAAAGCAATAATTTTCCTAAAGTCATTACTAATCAGTCAACCAGTAAGTCTTAATTGAGCACATCATTGCTTGTCTTGTAATGAATGAGGCTCCATGGAAGATAGAAGAAAAGTCATATTATCTACCTCCTAGAGTTGTTATGAGGATCAAAAGAGGTGATATTAAGAAAGTGCTTTGTAAACAAAACAAAAAAATACTTGTGCTCATCATAAGACATGGTCCCTGTTCTTGAATATCCATTGCAATTCTTTTAAAAATGAAATGGACTAATTTCTAATGTAGAATACACTCTCCCATTGCCTAGTATGTGCCTTAATTTTGAGGACCAAGTAATCCATAAAGAGAAGGAAAAGAGAGAAGGCACTTAGCATATATCAGCTTCCCAGGTGGTGTTAGTGCTAAAGCAGGAGAAGTGAGAGACGTGGTTTGATCCCTGGGTCGGGAGGATCCCCTGAAGGAGGGCATAGCAACCCACTCCAGTATTCTTGCCTGGAGAATCCCACAAACAGAGGAGCCTGGTGGGCTACAGTCCATGGGGTCACAAAGAACTGGACGTGACCAAAGCAACTTAGCACACCCTTTGGACGCTCAAACAGACCTGATATGTACTTGGCATTTCTTTCATTTAACCTCTGTTTTTGAAGCATGCACTTTTTTCCAGGCTTGTGCTGCCAACAGCAGGGCTGTATTTGCCTATGTAGAAGCTGTGGTTTCTTCTGGTGCTGGATAACTCCACTACCGAGGAGATTGAATTGCAAGGAATATTTTTTTAAAATTCTTGTGAATTCATGATGTCTGCATCATTTTGCAAATAGGTAAAGCAGTGTCTCACACATCTTCTTAGACAAAGAAGTAAATGTTGACAAAGGATTGTACAGGTTTAAATCCCTTCTTTTCACTGTAGCACTTTGCACCCCGTCATCCCAAGCCACATCCCACTTATCCTTATTTAGAGATATCTTTCCTTAGAGGTCACAGTAATGCACATCTTCTTTTGAAAATATTGGGGTATGATGGCTTTACAGTGTTGTTTCTGCTGTACAACGAAGTGAATCAGCTATATGTATATGTATATCCCCTCCTTCTGGGACCTCCCTACCACCCTCCCAGCCCACCCACCTGTGTCACCACAGAGCACTGAGCTGGGCTCCGTGCTTTATAGCAGGTTCCCACCAGCTACGTCTTTTACACGTGGTAGTGTATACAGGTCAGTTCTCATTTCCCTATTCATCCCGCCCACTTCCCCCAGTGATGTTCACATGTCCCTTCTCTACACCTGCATCTCTATTCCTGCCCTGCAAATAGGTTCATCTGTACCATTTTCTAGATTGCACACATAAGCTTTAATATACTTTATTTGTTTTTCTCTTTCTGACTTACTTCACTCTGTGTGACAGACTGACGACCCGTCCGTGTCTCTACAAATGACCCAGTTTGGTTCTTTTTTATGGCCGAGTAATATTCCATTGTATATATGTAACAGATCTTCTCTATCCATTCCTCTGTCCCAGCGTTCATTGCAGCACTATTTACAATAGCCAGGATGCTGAGGCAACCTAAATGCATATCTTCTTTTTTTAAGCCCATGGCTTCTAGTGACTTGGGCTATGCCCCATGAACACTTTAAGACTCCCTGTGTTAGTGGCTCCTAGAACCACGCCTTGGTCTAACGATTTGTAGGAAGACCCACTGGACTCAGCATACACTTGAAGGTACAGTTATGATTTATGACAATGAAAGCCTACTGGGAAAATCAGCAAAAGGCAAGGTGCATGGGGCTAGGTCCAAAGGGAAGCAGGCTCAGTCTTCCAAGAGTCCTGTCCCTGTGGAGTCACACAGGATGTACTTCTTCATCCCCTCAGCAGTGAGTTATTACACGTGGGAAATGTCATCTACCAGGAAAGCTCGTTACAGACTCCATGGCCAAAGTTTATACTGGGGGCTAGTTCAGAGGCACCCTCTGCTTGCTACCTACTAAAGTGCCAGGCTCCCGGAAGAAAAGCAGGGGCTTAGCATAAAATACATTGCTTGTGTAATATAGATGGAGCATAGTGACTCACACTTACCACTTAGGAAACCCAAGTCCCCAGACATCAGCCAAAGACCGACACTGCAAGCAGGTTTTCTGAGAGCAGTTTCAGTCCTGCTGTGCTGTCTTATTTGTGCATTCTCCATGTGGACCCATGAATTCCAGCATCTTAGCCTCGATGACCTTATGTAGACATATTTGTATCCTTCTCCATGTCCAAAAGGGGCATGAGCCCCCCAATTATGTAAATCTTCCTACTCAAAAATGAAAGAGGTGAAGGGCAGTGGTATGAATAATTCCCTGTGAACAGGGAGTGCAGGCTTTCACTTATGTCCTTTCAAAGATTAAAAAATAATGCATACATTTAGAGTTCTCTCCCAGTTATTATCTGGGAGAAGAAAAAGAAGGGAGAGTAACCCAGAGCTGGTTGGAAGTATCCACTGATTTCAGAACTTCATCCCTTTAACTAAGTGCCCAGTATATCCCACCCCAGTTTTATTTATTTTTTATTAAAAAAATGTTTTTGGCTGCACCACAGGGCACGTGGGATCTTTGCTTCCCAACCAGGGATTGAACCAGTGCACCTTGCCGTGGAAGCACAGAGTCATAACCACTGCCTCCCCTCCCCAGGGAAGTCCCTCCCACTCCAGTTCTTGGTGGAATGCCCTTTCTGAGACTTCCTTCACGGTAAAGGGCTCAGTTCTGAGCTGGGAGGTCATGTGTATGGCTGCTGCTGCTGCTAAGTCACTTCAGTCGTGTCCGACTCTGTGTGACCCCATAGACGGCAGCCACCAGGCTCCCCCGTCCCTGGGATTCTCCAGGCAAGAACACTGGAGTGGGTTGCCATTTCCTTCTCCAGTGCATGAAAGTGAAAAGTGAAAGTGAAGTCGCCCAGTTGTGTCCAACTCTTAGCAGCCCCATGGACTGCAGCCCACCAGGCTCCTCCATCCATGGAATTTTCCAGGCAAAGTACTGGAGTGGGGTGCCATTGCCTTCTCCGATGCGTATGGCAGGTGGTCTGAATTAAGGGAAATGTTTTTGCACGCTTCCAAATTTCGAAACAGTGTCTCATCACTGGTCATGATATCTCCTTCAACACAGCAGAGAAGGTGCTAAATGAGCTACTTGTAAGTCATTACATTTGAGCACTTAGTGAGGGGAAGAACTCTAGGAGCACAGGCAGGAGGCCACAGTGTTGGGGAAGAGAACAGTTGAGCTGGGCTTTCAAGGGTGGCCAAATCAGGGGAGAGAGCATTTGAGATCAAGGAAACAGCATAGTCATGGACAAGAAGACAGGGCTGGGTCAGGATCTCGGGTGCTGCAGTGCCCGCCAGGTGGTAGGGACTCTCCTTCTTTGACCTCTTGCCTCCTCGCTTGTTGTTATTCAGTTGCTTGGTCGTGTCCCTCTCTTTGAGACCCCATGGACTGCAGCACACCAGGCTTCCCTGTCCTTCACTACCTCCCGGAGTTTGCGCAAACTCATGTTTTTGCCCTCTTGCCTCCTCTTATCCGTTATAAATAATCACAGTCTTTCTCGTTTCTTTTTTTCCTTAACTTTCTTTATTTTATTCTTCCTTTCTTCATTTCTTTCTTACTTGCTGTGCTGTGCATGGTATCACCATCTTAGTTCCCCAACTAGGGATAAAACCTGTGCCCCTTGCAGTGGAAGTGTGGAGTCAGCCACTGGACAGTCAGGGAAGTCCCAGATAATCACAGTCTTAATGGGCAATTTATTCTTTAACATCTCAGAATATAGAAGTATCACATGGTCTCGTTGGTCTTTCTTACATGAGATTGGTGGGTGAGAAACATTTAAACACAGTAAAAAATCAGAAAGCAATTCTAATCAACTGGCTTAACTGGTTAAGTATTAAAGGCTTAATGAGCTTGGGAGCAAATCTGAGCTGGATATAAACCCCAGCTCCAACACTGGGAGTTGAGTTTCCTTGGACAAGTTACTTAACTCTTTGAGGACCATCTGTAATCTGAAGACAGTAATTGTACCTGCTGCACAGAGTTGTGAGGTTCAGATAGGGTCAGGTTCAAGCTTGGCATGTGCTGACACGCTGTTAGCAGAAAAAAAGATTGGACCTGGATAAGTGAATGTGGCTGAAGATAATGGAATAAGATGTCTATATATATCTGCTGCTGCTGCTGCTTCTGCTACTAAGTCACTTCAGTCGTGTCAGACTCTGTGCGAGCCCATGGACGGCAGCCCACCAGGCTCCCGCGTCCCCGGGATTCTCCAGGCAAGAACACTGGAGTGGGTTGCCATTTCCTACTCCAATGCATGAAAGTGAGAAGTGAAAGTGAAGTCGCTCAGTCGCCTCCGACTCTCAGCAACCCCATGGACTGCAGCCTACCAGGCTCCTCTATCCATGGGATTTTCCAGGCAAGAGTACTGGAGTGGGTTCCCATTTCCTTCTCCACTATATATCTGAAGAGCTCCCATTTCTTAAGTGCTCATCATGGAATTGTGGATGAAATGGTCAGACTTGCTCAGAATCCCCTTTTGTCCTTTGAGTTTCCTGTGGTTGAAAGTCCTTTCCTTTTGAAAGTGAAAGCGTTAGCCTTTCAGTCGTGTGTAACTCTTTGTGACCCCCATGAACTGTAGCCCTCCAGGCTCCTCTGTCCATGGAATTCTCCAGGCAAGAATCCTGGAGTGTGGAGCCATTCCCTTCTCCAGTGTATCTTCCCGACCCAGGAGTTAAACCTGGGTCTCCTGCATTGACTGGCAGATTCTTTACCATCTGAGCCACCAGGGAAGCCTTTCCCTTTGCCCAACCATAAAACAAGCTGAGAGACCCAGCATTTCAGCTGTGATGTGGTTTTAATGTGATCACCCTTGGGTCATATTTAAAGTGACAGAAGTCAGCCTACAGGTAACTTCATGCCAGTGAAGCCTTTGTGCCCTCAGACGTGCATATTTAATGTTAAGCCATACATGGTAGTGTGTCTTTAGGATTGTTCCGATCATATAAGATGTCCTCAATGAAACAGTACTTCAATATCAGTAATAAATGCAACCTCAATGATCTCTGAAAGTAGACTTTAAAAATAAGGAAGACTTATGCTTGCCTACTGTGTATGAGGAAGTGAAGCTGACACACTTCAGTATGAATGAAGAATTTATGCGGACTTCCCTGGCGGTCCAGTTGTTAAGACTCCATGCTTCCACTCCAGGGTGTGCACTACTGCAGGGAGTGTGAGTTCAATCCCTGGGCAGGGAACTAAGTTCCCATATGCCACGTGATGCAGCCAAATAAAGACATCATAAATAAATAAAGCTAGTCAATTAAGAAAAAATGTTTAGAGCAGGCATCTTCGTAGATGTCTACTAGTATAACACTCCTGGTTGCTCCCTACTGTGGATTTTTGCTTAGAGTCCATGAGCACAACCCTGACATTGACTGGGGGTCAGGGACACTGAAATTAGAGGAAGCTCTGACCCTAAGCAAGTCAAAGTTCAGTGGGAGAGGGAGACTTATAAATATGTAACAGCAAGCACTAACAGAGTTTTGCCAAGAGAATGAACTGGTCATAGAAAACACCCTCTTCCAACAACACAAGAGATGACTCTACACATGGACGTCACCAGATGGTCAATACGGAAATCAGATTGATTATATTCTTTGCAGTTGAAGATGGAAAAGCTCTATACAGTTAACAAAAACAAGACTGGGAGCTGACTATGGCTCAGATCATGAACTCCTTATTGCCAAGTTCAGACTTAAATTGAAGAAAGTAGGGAAAACCACTAGACCATTCAGGTATCACCTAAATCAGATCCCTTACAATTATACAGTGGAAGTGACAAATACATTCAAGGGATTAGATCTGGTAGACAGTGCCTGAAGAACTGTGGATGGAAGTTTATAGCCTTGTATAGGAGGTGGTGATCAAAACCATCCCTAAGAAGAAGAAATACAAAAAGGCAAAGTGGTTGTCTGAGGAGGTCTTACAAATAGCAGAGAAAAGAAAAGAAGTGAACGACAAAGGAGAAAAGGAAAGATATAGCCTTCTGAATGCAGAGTTCCAAAGAATAGCAAGAACAGATAGGAAAGCCTTCCTCAGTGATCACTGCAAAGAAATAGAGGGAAACAATAGAATGGGAAAGACTAGTGATCTCTTCAGGAAAATTAGAGATACCAAGGGAAAATTTCATGCAAAGATGGGCACAATAAAGGACAGAAACAGTATGGAACTAACAGAAGTAGAATATAGTAAGAGAAGATGGCAAAAATACACAGAATGGCTATACAAAAAGGTCTTCATGACCCAGATAATCATGATGATGTGATCACTCACCTAGAGCCAGACATCCTGGAATGTGAAGTCAAGTGGGCCTTAGGAAGCATCACTACGAACAAAGCTAGTGGAGGTGATGGAATTCCAGTTGAGCTCTTTCAAATCCTGAAAGATGATGCTGTGAAAGTGCTGCACTTAATATGCCAGCAAATTTGGAAAACTCAGCAGTGGCCACAGGACTGGAGAAGGTCAGTTTTCATTCCAATCCCAAAGAAAGGCAATGCCAAAGAATGTTCAAAGTACCACACAATTGCACTTATCTAACACACACGCAAAATCATGCCCAAATTTCTTCAAGCCCAGCTTCAACAGTGCTTGAACCAAGAACTTCCAGATGTTCAAGCTGTATTTAGAAAAGGCAGATGAACCAGAGATCAAATTGCCAACATCCGTTGGATCATAGAAGAAGCAAGAGAATTCCAGAAAAAACATGTACTTTTGCTTCACTGACTATGCTAAAGCCTTTGACTGTGTGGATCACAACAAACTGTAGAAAATTCTTAAAGAAATGGGAATTCCAGACCACCTCACCTGCCTCCTGAGAAATCAGTATGCAGGTCAAGAAGCAACAGTTAGAACTGAACATGGAACAACAGACTGGTTCCAAATTGGTAAAGGAGTACATCAAGGCTAAATAATGTCACCCTGCTTATTTAACATGTGTGTAGAGTACATCATGCAAAATGCTGGGTTGGATGAAGCACAAGCTGGAATCAAGATTGCTGGGAGAAATATCAATAGCCTCAGCTATGCTCATGACACCACCCTTATGACAGAAAGGGAAGAGGAACTAAAGAGCCTCTTGATAAATGTTAAAGAGGAGAGTGAAAAAGCTGGCTTAAAACTCAACATTCAGAAAACTAAGATCGTGGCATCTGGTCCATGACTTCGTGGGAAATAGATGGAGAAACAGTGGAAACAGTGTCAGACTTTATTTCTTTGGGCTCCAAAATCACTGCAGATGGTGACTGCAGCCATGAAATTGAAAGATGCTTGCTCCTTGGAAGAAAATCTATGACCAACCTAGATAGCATATTAAAAAGCAGAGACATTACTTTGCTGACAAAGGTCTGTCTAGTCAAAGCTATGGTTTTTCCAGTGGTCATGTATGGATATGAGCATTGGACCATAAAGAAAGCTGAGCACCGAAGAACTGATGCTTTTGAACTGTGGTGCTGAAGAAGACACTTGAAAGTCCCTTGGACTGCAAGGAGATCAAATCAGTCTATCCTAAAGGAAATCAGTCCTGAGTACTCATTGGAAGGACTGATGATGAAGCTGAAGTGCCAACACTTTGGCCACCTGATGCAAAGAGCTGACTTCATTAGAAAAAACCCTGATTCTGGGAAAGATTGAAGGTGGAGGAGAAGGGGACGATAGAGGATGAGATTGTTGGATGGCATCACCGACATGATGAACATGAGTTTGAGCAAGCTCCAGGAGTTGGTGATGGACAGGGAAGGCTGGTGTGCTGCAGTCCATGGGGTCACAAAGAGTCAGACACGACTGAGTGACGGAACTGAACTGAAGAACAAGTGCAGTGCTCAGGCACCACTCTACATGCTGTGTAGATCCTTTGAAGTCTCCAGATAGTGGAAGTGAACCTGGCTTGGGTGACCTGAAGCAAAGCCCTCCTGAAGGAGTGCAGCGGATTCAGCAGAGAGGAGAGTTTCCTAGAAAGGGGGAGTGACAGGCTCCAGGAAGGGCTGAGAATCAAGAAGGGATGTTGGAGGACCTCTCGGTGGAATGAGATGCTTTTGCTTGAGCGGTGACTTCACCTGCAAATATATCTTCGGCAGGGGAGGAGCAACACCAGGAGGTGAACGTGGTTTATCCACAGCCCTGGACACAATCTCAACTGTGGCAAAAAATAATAAGGATTCAAACATCGTGTAAACAGATACATTTATTTTTAACTTTTTATTTTGTATTGGAGTATAGCTGATTTGGCATCCCACTCCAGTACTCTTGCTTGAAAAATCCCATGGATAGAGGAGCCTGGTGGGCTGCAGTCCTTGGGATCGCTAAGAGTCGGACATGACTGAGCGACTTCACTTTCACTTTTCACCTTCATGCGTTGGAGAAGGAAATGGCAACCCCCTCCAGTGTTCTTGCCTGGAGAATCCCAAGGACGGGGGAGCCTGGTGGGCTGCTGTCTATGGGGTCGCACAGAGTCAGACACGACAGAAGCGACTTAGCATAGCTGATTAACAAGCTTGTGATAGTTTTAGGTAAACAGCAAAGGGATTCAGCCATACATATACATATATCCATTCTTCCCCAAACTCCCCTCCCATCTAGGCTGCCACATAACAAAAAAGATGAGAGTTCCCTGTGCTATACAGTAGGTCCTTGTTGGTTTTCCATTTTAAATATATGCTTATTGAAGGTCAAGACTTGGGAACAAAATGACTAGAGTCTTTCTTTATAGGGGTGACACATGGGAAGGAGAGAACCAAACCACAATCTCTCCTGGTGTCTGTGGAGATGCAGTAAAAATACAGCTCTTTCTGCTTGCTGTTTCTAGGGTATTGTATTATTATTATTTGCAACGTAATTAACCAATCGAGACATCTTATGCTGTTTGTCCTGGAACCCTAGATGTCTCTCTCCCTCCTTCTTCTCTTAAGCACTCTGAGTTCAGTGCTTCCTCCCCGGAGAGGAAACTGACACACAGGCTCCTTCTGGATCAAGGAGGCTGCAGTGAGTCACCAGGTGCAAGGCGGGGACAAGGTTTTGAGTTTTTAAAGGGCTTTGCTGACAAAGGAGGCATGATCCTGAGTTTAGACAGAGTGCACTTAGCATTTTGAGGGGAAAACCTCTAGGGCTAAAAAGCAGCTTTTAGCAAAAAATGGCTGTGATGAGTGGTATCTCCAGTGACCCTCCAGTAAATTTCCCTGGGGTGGGACTGACTTCTGACAATGGATTTATCCACATGCAGAGTTGTTTCTGGCTCAAAGTAAGTGAAAATGAAGGGAGGATGTTGGATTAATCTCAAATATAGCTAAGCTCTCTTTAGGCAGATTTTAATTCTATCCGATTGCTACTCTTATATGAAACGAGAGAGGAACTGATAAACACCTTCCCGCGTGCAGTTTAAGGAAAAACTTTGCAAATGGGCCACATAAAGAAGTCAGTGCAGTTCTGTGAGGTGTAAAATGTACCAGGAACTATGGGGCCAGTTACTGGATACACAAGTTCTCTAACTTCAGGGCTCAACTTAGGCTTCTCCCGTCATGAACTTGGCACCAGCCACCTTATCTGGGAAATAGATGTGAATGTCAGTGGTGTTTGCAGCACTCTGCTTTCATCTTCTCCGGCCACTCGGAATTTTCCATAGAAGTACGTGTGTGTGTGTGTGTGTGTGTGTGTGTGTGTGTGTGTGTGTGTGTGTGTGTGAAATGGGCTTTCTGGTGACTCAGTTGGTGAAGAATCTGCCTGCAATGTGGGAGACCTGAGTTTGATCCCTGGGTTGGGAAAATCCCCTGGAGAAGAGAATGTTAATCCACTGTAGTATTCTTGCTTGGAATATTCCATGGACAGAGGAACCTGGTGGGTTACATACAGTCCATGGGGCTGCAAAGAGTTGGACACAACTGAGTGACTAACAGACATATATGAAATATGTATATGAATATTTTGTGAACAGTGGCCTTATATATATAGTATATATAAACATGTAAATATTAGATACATTAAACATAAATATTCAAATAAATTTCATACAGATATATGTGTGAAATACAAATGTATGGATCATACCCATAAATATGTTGTTGTTCAGTTGCTCAGTCGTGTCTGACTCTTTGCAACCCCATGGACTGCAGCACACCAGGCTTCCCTGTCCATCACCATCTCCCAGAGTTTGCTCAAGCTCATGTCCATTGAGTCAGTGATGCTATCTAACCATCTTATCCTCGGATGCACCCTTCTCTTATTGTTCTCAATCTTTCCCAGCATCAGGGTCTTTTCCAATGGTTCTTTGCATTGGGTAGCCAAAGTATTGGAGCTTCAGCATCAGTCCTTCCAATGAATACTCAGGGTTGAATTCCTTTAGGATTAACTGGTTTGATCTCCTTGCAGTCCCGGGGACTTTAAAGAGTCTTCTCGCCACAATTCTTCAGTGCTCAGTCTTCTTTATTGTCTAGCTCTCACATCCATCTATGACCACTGGAAAAACCATAGCTTCGACTGTGTGGACCTTTCTTGGCAAGGTGACATCTCTGACTTTTTAATATGCTGTCTCGTCTTGTCATAAGCTTTTCTTCCAAGGAGCAAGCATCTTTTAATTTCATGGCTGCAGTCACCATCTGCAGTGATTTTGGAGCCCAAGAAAATAAAATCTGTCACTGTTTCCATTGTTTCCCCATCTATTTGCCATGAAGTGATGGGACCAGATGCCATGATCATAGTTTTTTAATACTGAGTTTTTTATCCACAACTGTTGCTTTTCGTGATTACAAAAAGAAGTACAAATAGGAAGGAATTTCACAGTGGCAGTAAGAGAGGTATATCCTCGTCCCTCTCTCAAGATGTAATTACAGTCAATCATTTAAAATTTAAATTTCTCCATAACTTGAAATAGTATACCAACACCTCGCTTCTTGATATCAGCTTCAAATTTTCTCTGTTGACTCCTCACTCTGAAAGATAAAGAAATGACCCCCTTACATCCACTCTGCTGTTCTCTGTTAGCCACATTTTATTTTCAGTTATATTTTTATTATATATAGTATGCTAATAATTTTTGTTTTATTGATTTGTCAGTGTTTTCAAGGATCAATCAACTCCTTATTTTTCAAGGTTAGAAATGTAGTGCCTAAGTGGTTCACCAAATTCTTCCCGTGGCATTAACATGTTTTGGTTTATTTCTTTATTTATTTTACCTTGGCCTATGAAATCCTTGCAGGAGACTATTTTGAGGAATTTTTCTTTGCATGCTCAATAATTGCAATCATAGCAAGGGCACAATGACTGTTTGCCTTTGAAGGAATTTCACGTCTTGCCTTAGCAGATGGCAGAGGGGAGGGAAACCAGGCTTATTAATAAGGTTCCTAAAGTAGCTACTGTAAAATTTGTGCTCCTTGGGGGAGTAGGAGCTTTGAATTTAAAAGTTTACTTTGTCCCACATACTTCCTGGTTAGTTATAATTCTCTTTTAGAGCTATTCTTCTTACAGATCTCGAGATACATGAATAATCTAAAAAGGGAGAAATAAACAAGCATTCCTGTGATAAACCTAGGTTTGTATAGACATATGTACAGAGTATTTAAGAAATAGGGTTCTCTTGGGTGAATGGGTGGGCTTAGTTACACTAACATCCTTTGGGTCTTTGATGAACTTACTAAGAGGGAAACTCCTTTCTCTAGGAGAACAGTATGAATTTGGATAGGAAAAAAAAGTGTCTGAGAATGGAGAAAACCTCAGTTGTTTGTTTTTTAAATCCAAAGCCTTTACCAAGCTCTTTTGGAAAAACCAGTTTGCTGACTGTCTGGAGGGCCCTGGAAGTGGTGGGAGGTGGCAGCATTATTGCAAAGTTGAGTTTGTTCCAAGTGACTTGGGAAAGCAGTTATTAAACATATTTGAAAACTGTGCTGGATCGCTGGTAAGAAATTTTGATCCGTGGTTGTATGATTCTACAGCTGGGAGACAGCCCATCTTCCATCTGTAGAAGAGAACACCCACCTGTCAGGCACTTAGAGCTTCTGGAACTGCTGGGTTCATCTTTGATGTCTTCTTAGATTTCAATTCAGCTAACATGCATTGCGTTAGTATGAGCTACAAACTTGAGTATATTACTAATTTACTCCTCATGGAATTCCAGGGTTGGGGGCAGTAGCATAGGGCTTGGGATTGAAGTGCAGTCTTTGAGGCTATTTTGGAGGAGCAGAGTACTTTTTCCAAGATCACGTAGGCGCTGTCTCATGGCAGTGCAAGGACATTTTCTAGAGCTTGGTCTTTAGATTTTTTCACTGTGGTGATGTTAAATACATCATGTGTTGCTATGGTAGCTTGTCTTTTGATTGAATCCAGAGCAATGCAAAAGCTAAAAAAAAAAAAAAGGTACGTATTGGACCCAGGCAGACCCCAAGGTCATGTTCCTTGGTGTTATCTTCATCAGAGATGATATTCTTCAGTCTCCTGGGGAACTGAAATAATTAATTACTAAAAGGTAATTGTGTGATCACTGACAGGGACCTCTTGAGCAGTGAAGTTATGTACGGGCAGCTGTCATCTCAGATTAACCAGGGTCACTGGAAACATAGCCAGAGTTTCCATAATAATTTTTGTGACTCATCGCAACTCCAAGCAATTGTCTAGATGGAACTTGGGATAGGGCCTCAAGTGCTTTATAAGGATTTTGCTCATTATATTAAAGTACATCTTTATTCTGCTTCCCATAAGAGACTGGTGGGAATAACCCTCCTTCTCTGGGATGGAAGAGAGTCATTTGAAGGGAGGTTATCTCCCAGGGGCATTCTTTGGCTGTAAAGCTCCAGTCATAGCTGGCCCCATCCTGAGTGAGCCTGATCTCTATCTCCATGGCTTTTCCCTTGTTTCAGCTTTTTGGCCTGAGGATTATAAGGATCTGTGCCCATGGAAAGGAGCAGGAAATCTGCCCCAAGCCAACTCGCAGTGTAATATAGAGACAATTACTGATAAGGTGAGGGTGACTCAGTCTGTGGCATCAGGAAACAACCCACGTAAAGTGTAACCAATGTAAACTGATCTGTAACCTGGAAGTTTTAACTTCAGAGAGTCTGTTGAAATGAGAGGAGATCGTACACTGATAACAGTATGACAAGTACAAACAGATGTAATCTACAGAAGAGACATGAAACAGAAATTCCCCAGCCCTCCTTGATTTTCGTCCTCAATCTTCAGCTCCCTAGTCTTTGTTACTGGGGCTGCTCCAGCGGGCCTCAGAGGCCGAATCTAAACCTGTTCTCCAGGATGTCTCCCGACAGTAAGCGAGAGGAGCTTACGGCTGTCTCGTCTGAGGATCCGTTATAAATGAACTATGCTGTACACATGGTCTCGACGGGCACCTTGGCAGAGTGGTTACTGTCATGAGTTCTAGAGTTAAATCCTGACTTCCCCACATGCCCTGTGACCTTGGGCAGCTCCTTTAACTTTTCTTTGCCTTCGCTTCCTCATCTGTAAAATGGACATGAGTGGTTGTGCAGATTGAATGATAAGTATCCATAAATCATATGGTGGAATAGCTGACATTTGGTGAGTGTCGATAAAAGTTAGCTATTTCTTTTTATAATTTTATTCTTTGTTTATTTTTGGCTGTGCTGGGTCTTCATTGCTGTGTGAGCTTTTCTCTAGTCATGGAGATCTTCCTGGATCAGGGATCAAACCCTTGTCGCCTGTATTGGCAGGCAGATTCTTTACCACTGAGCCACCAGGGAAGCCCCCAAATTTAGCTGTTCTTAACACCATCATCATCATTATCACCCCAGACATCTATGTTCCTCTCCGGTACCGTAATTCTGTCTCAACTACCAATTTCCATATCTGGACTCCGTGAGGCTTGCATTTTTCTGACCGGGTCTCTCCCCTCCTCAGGAAGTAGTGTCCTGACTCTCACTGGCAACTCACCTGGCCTCCTGTGGGTCATCTTTCAGGGCACCTTGTTAACCTCCTGCTGCACCTTCGCATGCCAGGTGATCGCTGGGTACCATGGTCAATCTCTGGGCTCATCTGCTTCCTGGTAACCATAGATGGATTTGCTGTTTTAGCACCTGACCCCTCAGGGGTCAGATGTCCACAAGCACCCTGGCCTCAGGAGGTAACTGGGGCCACACTCAAATCTAAAGAACTTGTTGACCTGAGACAGGATATCCTGAATGACCTATCACAGGTGGCTGGTAGACTTGGCAGATGCATATGGGTATAATAAAAGCACCAGGCATTAGCATTAAAAACTCTGCAAAAATGTTAACAGTATTGAGCTGTTCCAGCTTTGCATGGCTATGTGTTTGGAAGAGCTCAATAGTGATACACTTGTATTACATAAATGTTAAATATTGCAGAAAAACTAGATAATACAAATAAACCAAGTTAATTATAAAAAGAAAACATCTATAACCCATCTTCCAGAGATAACCATTTTAATCTCTCTCACTCTCTCCACACACACAGACCCCACCAACACACACACACACATAATCACTTTTTTCAATTAGTAGATTGTGGACTGCTTTCCATGTCATGAATATACATTTAGATTATCAAGCATCAAATAATTCAGAATGATTCTGAAGCTGTGTTGTTTTGTGGTCCAGCTTTTTGGCACTCTTTTGCTGCCAAATGATAATGGTGATGGTGATGTTAAGAACAGCTAAACTTTTGGGCTTCCCTGGTAGCTCAGTGGTAGAGAATCTGCCTGCCAATGCAGTAGACAAGGGTTTGATCCCTGATCCAGGAAAATCTCCACAACTAGAGAAGAGCCCACAGAGCAACAAAGACCCAGCACAGCCGAAAGTAAACAAAGAATAAAGTTATAAAGAGGTTAACCAGACTGGCTGAGTTTTTATGGTGTACAGCTTCTGATGCTGGTACCTGCCGCCAGGTTAATTAGGGTGCCTCCTGGCTGGAGCCTCCTTCAGAGCAGCTTGGCTTTATATAGGAGTGGCTATTTGAGGAACAGGACTTTTGGCCCATTTGTTCTAGTCTCTTTCCATTACAAAAACCTGCCACCCAGCAGTGGATCTCAAGTTTCTAGTGATGGCCAGGGTGGGTGTTCAGCACTCTGGGCTCCGTCTCTATGTCACTGTGAGATGTCTGGCAGGGTAACCTGTCTCTCCATGCCTCTGTTTCCTCCTCTTTAAATTAAAGGAGTTGTACTTGCTTTTCTTCCGTTCTCACACTCTAATTGCATGTTAAATCATTTGGAGTGTGATTGAGGCCGGGGAGTGGCTCTTATTTGTGGCTGCATAATCTGGTGCCAGGCAGGCTGCCCCAGGATCACCAGAGGGGGGGCATTCCAAGTGTATATTCCTGGCCCTCTTCCTTATCCTCCACTGGATAAGGAAGCCCAAGAATCTGTATTTTTAACAGTCCCCTTAGCTAGTCTTTCTCATTGAAAGGATGGTGCCTGCTCCTAAGCTGCCCAGCTGATCTCATCCTAGTTGAACTCTTGTTCTGGCCAAAGGGTTGTAAAAAGCATCTTAACCCCCAAATCCTTCATGGAGGCAGCTGGTTTTGCTGGAAGCCTACATGGTTCCGGCTTTGGGACCGCCAGCTGCGTGGCTTCCATGGCCCCTGGAGACAGCTTTCCCCAGCCTGTTAGCTTCTCACCCATTGTCAGAGCTCAGCGCACGCTGCCCAACCACCTGGCCCCCTTCCCCCGGCCCAGTTTCCATTATGTTCTACTTCACATGGCTTCTTGTTCTATATGGTTTGGCTCAGGCTGCAGTAGGGTTATGACCAGCCTGCGTGTTCGTCCCAGCGGCCTCCCCCACTGCCCTTCATCAAGCAGGGGATGTTTTTCCTTCCGCCTGGTTTCATTCCCCGCTCTGCTCCCTCATCCTCCAGGAGACCTGATGTTTCTGATACCTATGGTAGATCTCCTTCTAATGCTGTAGGACTTGATCTGTTGTATTAGCACTTTACTTCAGAGACTTCTATACAGGGCTTTAAATATTTGAGTGGCCGCGTTCCTTTCCTGTCTGATTATTAAAATACAGACACACAGGCACACACCCTTCACCTTAGAGTGTGCTGGATTTAAAAAGCTAGAACCTACCTTATCCACAATTTAATAGGAGATTCTGATCTTATTTCACATTTATGTCCCATTTAACTCATATTCACCACTTATAAATAAGAAAGAAATAAGCCAGAAGCAGCTGGATATTAAACCTGAGTAGACTAGTATATCAGAATCACCTGGATAAATTAAACTACAGATTGCTGGACCTCATGCCAGACTTACTGAATCCTTGAGGGAGGGATCCACAAGTCTGCACTTCCCAGGAGCTCTCTGAATGTCTCTTCTGTAGGCTGAGGCCTTGGATCTCCTGCAGAGATAGTGAAGAGAATTTAGACAAAATAAGATGCACCTCCTGCATTAGACAGTAGAGAGAATTTAGGCCAGAATTTAGACTGGCAGGCAGCCTGGTGGGCACTAGACTTCTTGGGGTTCAACCCAGCCTCTGCCCTCACTGGCTGGGTGACTGCTTCATGTCTCAGTTTGCTCACTAGTAGAAACAGATCTGTAAAAATATCAATAACATTGTCATCATGAGGATTAAATTAGTTAATATGTGCATACATGCTAAGTCACCCCAGTCTTATCCAACTCTTGGTGACCTCATAGACTTAGCCCACCAGGCTCCTCTGTCCGTGGGATTCTCCAGGCAAGAATACTGAAGTGGATTGCCATGCCCTCTTCCAGGGGATCTTCCCAACCCAGGAGATGAATCCATACATCTTACATCTCCTGCATTGGCAGGCAGGTTCTTTACCACTAGCGCCAGCTGGGAAGCCCTAGTTAGTATTAAAATAGTGCTGCATATGGTAAGAGCATTGTCTGTGTCCGCTGTGAATGTTATCCGATGCACAAGAATGGCATGAGCAAAGTCAAGCAGATGCAAATATTGGCCTCTCTGAGGGAGGCAAGCAGACCTCTTTGTTAAGAGCAGGTTTAGGTCAGTAGTTTTCAAATTATGGTATGCAAAAACTTCACGTGGGAAGCATGTTAAAAATGCAGTGTCCTTCCAAAGATTTGATTTAGTAAACTTGGAGTGAAGAATTTAAAATTTTTGATGTAGGTGATCAGCACGTTTTTAGAAACCCAGGTTTCAGTGGGGAAGTACAGGCATTTAACATTGGTGAGGCCTCATGGGATTTGGCTTGGGCCATGAAAAGATATGGATGCTAATTGCATATTTAATATCTGCTTTATTAGGTGTGTCCAGAAAGCAGTAGAAGTATCTGGGAGGTACAGTGTGCATCCTACAACAACAAGCCGTTCATGGGCCGGTTTTATGAATGGGAACCATTTGCAGAAGGTAAGAGTAGCCCCAGCCCTGTCCACAGGAATCAGTTTTGTCTGTTCTCCAACCCTGTTGCCTTTTTGTTGTTGCTGGAGGAACTGGTGTGATGCTGGCTAGAGTGGCAGTGCGAGGAGGAGCTGGTAGGGGTCTTTACTGAAGGTAGTAATAGCTCTCAGATGATGGCTGGACCATTAGTCAGATGGGAGAGGCTTTGATCGAAGCAAGCAACATCTGAGGATGACAGGATGAGTGAGACAGAGCAAGGGTCAAGAAATGAGTAGAAGCAAGAGATTCAAGCTAAACTTGTGAGGAGTGAGCAAGGACAGAGTTTCCTGTTTCCTTGGTTCCTGCTGCAAGGGCTGGTATAATGGCTTAAGAGAGCAGGTAGAGCTGTAAGGCTGACAGTTGTCTGGCTTTAGTGCTGGGGGAGCCTCAGATGCAGTTTCCCAAGAGGAAGTGTGGTAGGCAGCCACCGCAGGGCTCCTCAGTGCTGTTCCAGATCTTGGAGTCACTTTCCTTTGTTGTTTGTTTTGTTCTGATGAGGACCATTTTTAAAGTCTTTGTTGAGTTTTTACCATGTTGCTTCTGTTTTATGTTTTGGTTTTGGGGCCATAGTGAGTTGTGCTGATTCCATTATAGAATCTGTGTCCACATGTGAGAAGTCGTGCCCAGGTATAAGGCCATGGGAAGAAGGAGGTGAGGTGGATGTCTGCGCTGAAATGGGATGCAAAATTATTCTTGTCTGCACATTTGTCTCAGAGAAGTGTCTGTAGCTTGGGTTGGATTCTTAAAGTGGTCTCATGACCACTGCCCATTAGAATCACTGAGGAGCCTTCTAGAAATACTGAGGCCTGGGTGCCACTCCCAGAGATTGTGATTTAATTGATTTGGGGTGCAGCCTGGGGATGGGGATTTTTTTTTTTTAAGATCACAAGTCATTCTGATGGACAGCTGGGGTTGAGAAACTCTAATCCAAGATGGAGGCAGGATCTCAGAAGAGGTGGTGACTCTGGCTTAAATTAAGGCACAGAATCATGAGTGTTTTGTCAACTGTGAAATATATTCTTATGTCAGGGCAACAGTACTTGGCAGTGAGCACTTAGAGAATTAACCCTTTCTTTTGTCTGAGCTGCACCCTTGCTTTATTGTTGGCTGTGGGTAGTAATAACTGCTTTACTAATGGTTCACTGGGAGGCAAGGTGAATTCCTCCAGCCATGCGCTGTCTGTCCCCATTGTTTACCCTGAAGCTGGAGCCACATCACCCAACCCTCTCTGCTTAGTTCCACGTGGTCCTCTGCCAGCCACCTGATCCTGTCAAGCCTGGTAGACTCAAGTCTAGCATCAAAAGCTCTTTGCATCCCACAAAGAAAACTCATGCTGGTATTTTCACCTATCATCAGTATTGCCTGTGGATGCCAGATGTTGTCTATGTATGATTCTACTTTTTCTGTTCTTTTGTTTGCCCTGACTCAGGCTGGACTTTGTGAGTCCTCAGGTAGGAGTGGGGTGGGGGGGGTGGGGGGTTGGTAATTAACATCTGATTCAACTTTTTATTTTGGAAAATTTCAAACATATGTAAAGATAGATAGAATAGTATAATCATATGATAATAACCTCCTATATACCCATCACTTAGTTTCAACTCATGGCAAGTCTTTTTCATGTATAGTCCGCCTGTTCATCCCCATCCAAATATGGCAAACTATTTGGATTCACATTATATAGCATTATTCACTGGTGCATATATTGATTAGAACTCTTGGCTGTAAGTGACCGAAACCCAGCCTACCTATATTGAAGCAAGAAAGATACTTTGTTGGTCCTGTTACTGGGAAGTCCAAGAATGGGACTGGGATTTAGATGTGGCTGCATTTGAGGGATTCAATAACGTTGCTGCTGCTGCTGCTGCTGCTAAGTCACTTCAGTCGTTTCTGACTCTGTGCGACCCCACAGACAGCAGCCCACCAGGCTCCCCCGTCCCTGGGATTCTCCAGGCAAGAACACTGGAGTGGGTTGCCATTTCCTTCTCCAGTGCATGAAAGTGAAAAGTGAAAGTACAGTCACTCAGTCGTGTCCAACTCTTAGCGACCCCATGGACTGTAGCCCACCAGGCTCCTCTGTCCGTGGAATTTTCCAGGCAAGAGTACTGGAGTGGGTCGCCACTGCCTTCTCCCCCAATAATGTTAGGAGCCTGCTTTTCTCTCTTTCTCCATCTCTTGGTCTGTTTACTTACTTCTCAGGTGGATGGACAGGCTTACATGGCTTTGAACTTGCAATCATAGTGAGAAAGACTCTCTGTTATCCAGTGTTATGGGTTGAATTATGTCCCCTGATTTTTCTATCCCTGGTGCCTATGAATTTGATTATCTGGAAATAAGGTCTTTGCATGTAATTAAGGTTCAGGTTAAGAAGAGGTCATACTGGATGAGGGTGGGCCCTTAATCCAATACGACTGGTGTCCTTATATAAAGAGAAGAGACACAGAGGCACACATATAGCGGGCACGCAGGCACAGAGGAAAGATGGCATGTGACACCAAGGCTGAGCTTAGAGTGATGCAGCCACAATTCAGGGAACACTAAGGGTTTCTGGAAAATGCCAGAAACCAGGAGGTGTAACAGACAGATTCTTCCCCAGAGATTACAGAGGGAGCAGGGCCCTGCCAACACCGTGAGCTTGAATTCCCAGCCTCCAGAACTGTCAGAGAGTAAATTCTGTTGTTTTAACCCACCCAGTTTGTGGTCATCTGTTATGGCAGCCTAGGAAACTAATATGCCTAATGAGGGCTTCGGTCTCAGCAAAACCACACTGATCTTTTTTGGGTCATATTCCCATCCCTAGACATGACATGGCCTAGGTTGGGGGCAGTGGTCCTTGGGTTAACTCAGGTCACGTGACTAGTCCTCTGGTGGGAAACCCACATCCCAGGAAGCGGAGGTGGGAAAGAGGAATTGGGACAGACAGAAAAACAGAATCTTCTACAGTAATTGTTATCTACTTCTTCACCATAAGCCACTGAGATTTTGAAGGAGCCAGTGAGAATGCTGTTTTAGAAAGCATTTTTACAAACGTTTTACAAAGAAAAGAAAAATGCAGAACAGCAGCAGATTAAATAAATCAACTATCTTCTGCACTGTGTTTGTTACTTTGTCTAGAAAATTCAGCATTCTTTAAAAATATTTACTGACATTAATATGTCTCACATGCCTAGGAGGAGAGGATCCCAGAGTCACTGAAACTGCATTTACTTTGGCTTTCTTTAAACAATTCTTCTCGCTGCTAAGATTGTTTTCTTGATTTTGTCCTCTTTCCTCTTAAATGACTCCCAGGCTGACCAGTGGGAGGAAGACGCTGTTAATGTTTCTGCAGGGTGTTCATATTTTAGGGCTGGATTTTGCATTCGGCTCTGGGTTTTGTTTGGATGTCTGTTGCTATTCACATATGCCTACTTAGGGGAACAGCTGCACTCATTCAGCCCAATGCCACATAGAATAGTAAAAGCGGAGTACACTCTCTGATAAACACATTAATTTCACCACATGCTTCTTCTTAGACCTTTAACTGCATTTCCTGGATATAGTGATCTGTCCTAAGATAGTGCCTCCAGGAATTTTTCTCATAGACTTAATATTATAAAGACGATAGAAGTAGAATTCCAGGGTCTCCACGTGCCTGTTTACTCAGTATAGTCATAGTTCATGGGTCACCCTCGTCCCCGTTCACTCCAAACCACTTTGGACTGTAAATTGCATGGTCAATGTAGCTAGAAGAAGACACTTTAATAGGTAGAGTCTTGTCTGGTTGCATTGGAGAAAATTGTACCTGTTTTCATAACTAGAATCTAGAGTTTTGCCGGGTCACTGTGGGCTCTATAGCAGTGAGTATCAGTCTTAATCCATAAGCCAGGAGGCAGCTTTGTATTGGTATTTTAATGTACCATATGTCCCCAAGAGCTGAACTAAACAGAGCACAAATCTAAAAGCCAGAAGTGAGACTGAGTCAGAAACTGGAGGTTGCCAACTGGTTGTTATGACCAGGGCCAGTGTATCTATCAGGACTGAGTAGCTTGAGCTGCATGAACAAAGAACCCCTGAGTCCTTACAACTTAACAGAACAAGTTTGTCTCTTGCTCAGCCCACCTGTGTGATGCAGTATGTGTTCTGCTCATTCAGGGGTCCAGGCTGATAGAAGCCGCATCTCAACTTCTGCTTCCACTGAGGCCAGGAAAGGGAACAAATGAATCACCCATGGATCCTTCACGCTTCTCCCAGAAGTGATCAGTGTTGCTTCTGCTCACATCTCTTTAGCTGAAGCAAGCGACACATCATGTTTAACTTCAGGGGCAGCAGGGAGGTACCATCCTGCTGTGTGCTCAAAGCAAATGTGGAATATCCACGACCACCCTAATGACTAGTACAAGCAGGAAGCTTTGAGAGAATTCCCTGAGCTGTGTCTTCCTTCTGTAAGTTCAGGTGACTTTTATTAGGCTGCTTGCAAGAAGAGTAGATTTGGCTCTAGGGAATGTTATAGGTGACACAGTCTCTAACAGTTACAAGGCCCTGAGCCATTTAGACTATTCCTTCTCCTTGATTAAAGCTCCAAGGGGCAGGGATGGAATGTTGGTGCCAACGGCTGCTGCTGACTCCTGCAAGTCTAGCCCTGGCACAGACCGCGTTGGTACGGGGGTCAAGGACTGTCATAAACATGGACAGTATTATCAAAACTGTATGATGTGAGGAAGGAAGGCTTAGGGCCAAGTGCTGGTGGACCTGGGGTTAGGATGTTTATATTTTACTGAAGCAACTTTTTTCATTCCTGGAATTCTCGCTCCCTCAGCCCACCCCTCCTGCACAGACGGTTCATAGTCATCACGGACTTTTCAGAGTGGACAGGGAAGGCCTAAGGGAAAGAAGAGGAGTTTTCCAGTTTTCTACCCTCCACAGATCCATTCTGAAGCTCTTTTACCCAGGCCTAGGAATACCTGGCAAGACAAGGTCATGTTTGCTCAGCATTTGAGGGTATCATTGAGGACAAGGGGCTTCCCTTGTAGCTCAGTTGGTAAAGGATCTGCCTGCAGTGTGGGAGACCCAGGTTTGATCCCTGGCTTGGGAAAATCCCCTGGAGAAGGAAATGGCAACCCACTCCAGTATTCTTGCCGAGAGAAGCCCATGGACAGAGGAGCCTGCGGGGCTGCAATCCATGGGGCCACAAGAGTTGGACACGACTTAGCAACTAAACCTCCACTGAGGACAAAGCAAAATCCTGAGAGCAACCTCTTTGTGAAAACAAAACAGTGATTTTGGTTTCATACATTAGTTGAGTATGAATGAATGGTAGTGAGCTCCCCAGCAAGAAGTTGGGGGTGTTTAAGGGAGATATTTTAGGGTTGTAGACCTATATTTGAAGTCATTGTCTTTAGTGTGATAATTAAAGCCACTGTGATGAAGATCTTCACGAGAGTATAGAATCACGAGGACAAGGGACTCAGGAAGGAGGTTTGACGTATATCCATGTTAAAGAAGCAGGGGAAAGAGACCCAACGATGAAAGGAGCTGAGAAGAGGTGGCAGCAAAGTATTATAGTGCCTTATATCATCTCTAATAGTAATAAAGTCTATTATGGTTTATAAAGTTCTATTACATACACCACAATGAGGGACAAATGAGATAATAGGAGTTGCAAGCACTTACTGTGTACCAGGCTAACTCATTTAATCTTTACAACAACCCTGTGAGGTGAGTCCTATTATCAGCCTCACTTTACACAAGAAACAAAGTATATAATCGTTAAATAATTACCCAAGGTCACCCAGATAGTAAGTGATAGAGCCAGGTTCAAACCTCAGAATCTGGCTACAGAATCTCTACTCTCAACGTATATGAAAGCCAGGAGAAAGATATATAGACTTGTGAGCATTTTAGACCAATCTTTCGGTGCCTGTTTTCCTTGTAAAAACTATCTGAGTAATTAAAGTTTAACTTTTCTTTAAAAAAAGATAAAAGGAGGGGTGGTGGGGGAGAAGCAGTGAACACAGCTTAACCACAGCAAGAAGTCAAGGGGAGGATGGGGACTGAGAAAATGAGACTAGGATAGACTGTGGGGAAAGCGCTGGAGAGAATCTAGCGGGGTGGAATGAGCAGGGAGGGGAGGGATCTTTAAGAGGCTGGGGACATGGGTATGCCTATGGCTGATTCACGTTGATGTGTGCTAGAAACTTTCAAAATATTGTAAAGTAATTATCCTCCAGTTAAAAATAAAATAAAAATTTTAAAAAGAGGGTAGCCAGTGAATAGGGCTAGCTCTTCCTTTTAAAAATTGCCATGAAGAAGGCATATTGAGAGTGTTTGCTAGCTTAATTTAAGGTAAAGAGAAAGGTTTTGTTTAGAATGGTAGAGAAATGAGAATTCTGGGGATTGAGAGACTGAAACTTAAAAAGGAAGAATAAGGGGTTAATAGAATGGTACCTATAAACCTAGTCTATCCTAGAAAAAAAGGTGGAAAATAGGCACCATTTTCCCTCCAGGAAAAATTATATTATTGTTTCTCTGCATGCTGTTAATACAAAACTTCACCATTAAATGAAAATTCATTTACTCAAGAGCAATGAAAGCAATCATAGTTCCATAAAAATATTTATTTAAGAATGTTCACAGCAACTTTTTTCATGATAGCTTCAAACTGGAAACAACCCAACTATTTCATCAACAGGAGACTGAATAAACACATTGTGATACATTTATACAGCGGAGTATTACTCAGCAATAATAAAGAACACTCTACTGATACATATAATGATCCAGGCGAGTATCAGAAACACTATGTTGACCAGAGTAAGCCAGATACGAGCCTATGCACTGCCTGATTCCGTTTGTATTTTGTTCTAGAAGAGGGAAAATTGGGCTACACCGATGGAAGTCAGAACAGTGTTTGCCTATGGGTCTGGAGAAGGAATAGCTGGAAAGGCCTGTGATAGAGCTTTGTGGAATGATGGTCACGTTCCAGATCACAGTTGGCATGGCTGGTTTATGTAGTTGTTGAAACCCTTCCACTGTACATTTGTGATCTATGCATTCTATTGTATATAAACAATACTTTAAAAAGCCATTAGATTCTCTTTTCCATTCTGTCTTCATTCCTAAAAGTAAAATTTAGAGCTAATATAAATTTCACCATTATAGAACTATTCCAAGCAGATCCAACCAGTCCATTCTAAAGGAGATCAGTCCTGGGTGTTCTTTGGAAGGAATGATGCTAAAGCTGAAACTCCAATACTTTGGCCACCTCATGTGAAGAGCTGACTCATTGGAAAAGTCTCTGATGCTAGGAGGGATTGGGGGCAGGAGGAGAAGGGGACGACAGAGGATGAGGTGGCTGAATGGTGGCTGGATGGCATCACTGACTCGATGGACATGAGTCTGAGTGAACTCCGGGAGTTAGTGATGGACAGGGAGGCCTGGCGTGCTGCGATTCATGGGGTCGCAAAGTGTCGGACACGACTGAGCGACTGAACTGAACTGAACTGAAGCCTTGCTAGTTTGCCTCTCTTTCTCTTACTCTATTTTATTTTAAATACTCTTTATTATTGGCCATAGAAGCACAAGAGGATTTTAGGAAGAATGTACTCATATGCAGAATATCATTTTTGGAATCATTTAGGATCATAGGGCTTAGTTGAGCCTAGAAATCCTCAACTAGGTCCAGAATCTGAAAAAGCAAGCTGCACATCTGTGTAAGTTAGCATTCTTTTTTTTTTTCACAAGCAGCAGACACCAATTTTGGCTAGGTCAAACACAAAAGGATTTTGTTGGAAGGATATCCAGTAGCTCTAAGAATCAACAGGAAGTGTGTGGGAGCAGGCTGGGTGAAGGACAGATACAAAGGGGGTGCTGGGGATCCCGCTGGACAGAACTGATGGTCTTACTTGCCTGCTGCTGGTCCTGCTGCAGTGGATACATTTTGACAGGTTTCTTCATCCAAGAGAAGAAGCCCTATGGCTTGGCACAGGCCACATGCCCACTGCTTGGCTGGGGATAGAAGGGTCGGGGGAGTCCTGATTGACAGTCACACCAAGACTACATGCAGAGGAGGAGAACAGATTCCCAGAAAGGAAATCCAGCTGCTGAACCAAAAGAAGGAAGAATGAGTCTGGGATGGCCCCAAACAACCAATATCCATGACGGAAACTCATGACAAGTCAGGATCCCCACCTGGTTTGTCAGCTGTATTTCATGAGATTTTTTCACACCTTTGAGGGACTATTGAAATTAGACTACAAAGTGTGACTGTTACTCTTTCCTTTTCGTGTTGACATTTCTGAAGATTTCTTCAGATAGGCCTCCTTATATAGGTATGGTATGTGACTGTGTGGGTTCTTTCTGATTCCACACATTGTCGGACACAATTTGGATTGACCAGTGTGCGTTTGCAAAGGGACATGGGAGAGAGGCTGGGGTTCTGTGGTACCTTTATCCTGTGGCATGCTGTGTTGAGGATGACCTCAGGAGGAAGTGAAGGGGGCTAGTAATGGTTGTTCTTTTCCTGCTGATTTCTGTAATCCTGGACAGACTCTTTGGTGGGATTGTATGTGTAAAGTACATCTAGATCTGTGTACCTTACATCAAGTGGGCCTTAGGAAGCATCACTACAAACAAAGCTAGTGGAGGTGATAGAATTTCAGTTGAGCTATTTCAAATCTAAAAGATGATTCTGTGAAAGTGCTGCACTCACTATGCTAGAAAATTTGGAAAACTCAGCAGTGGCCCCAGGACAAGAAAAGGTCAGTTTTCATCCCAGTCCCAAAGAAAGGCAATGCCAAAGAATGCTCAAACTACCGCACAATCGCACTCATCTCACATGCTAGCAAAGGAATGCTCAAAATTCTCCAAACCAGGCTTCAACAGTACATGAACTGTGAATTTCCAGATGTTCAAGCTGGATTTAGAAAAGGCAGAGGAACCAGAGATCAAATTGCCAACATCCATTGAATCATTGAAAAAGCAAGAGAGTTCCAGAAAAACATCTACTTCCGCTTTATTGACTACACCAAAGCCTTTGACTGTGTGGATCACAACAAACTGTGGAAAATTCTTAAAGAGCTGGGAATACCAGACCACTTTATCTACCTCCTGAGAAATCTATATGCAGGTCAAGAAGCAACAGTTAGAACTGATCATGGAGCAACAGACTGATTCCAAATCAAGAAAAGAGTATGTCAAGGCTGTATATTGTCACCCTGCTTATTTAACTTATATGAAGAATACATCATGCGGAATGCCAGGCTGGATGAAGCACAAGCTCGAATCAAGATTGCCAGGAGAAATATCAGTAACCTCAGATACGCAGATGATACCACCCATAGGGCAGAAAGCGAAGAACTAAAGAGAGCCTCTTGATGAAAGTGAAAGAGGAGAGTGAAAAAGTTGGCTTCAAAGTCAACATTCAGAAAACAAAGATCATGACATCCAGTCCCATGCTACTTCATGGCAAATAGATGGGGAAATAATGGAAACTTTATTTTCTTAGGCTCCAAAATCACTGCAGATGGTGACTGCAGCCATGAAATTAAAAGACGCTTTCTCCTTGGAAGAAAAGCTATGACCAACCTAGACAGTGTATTAAAAAGGCAGAGATATCACCTTGCCAAGAAAGGTCCACGTAGTCAAAGCTATGGTTTTTCCAGTGGTCAAGTATGGATATGAGAGTTGGACAATAAAAAAGCTGCTGCTGCTGCTGCTAAGTCATGTCCGACTCTGTGCAACCCCATAGATGGCAGCCCACCAGGCTCCACCGCCCCTGGGATTCTCCAGGCAAGAACACTGGAGTGGGTTGCCATTTCTTTCTCCAGTGCATGAAAGTGAAAAGTGAAAGTGAAGTTGCCCAGTCGTGTCCAACTCTTCGAGACCGAATGGACTGCAGCCTACCAGGCTCCTCCATCCATGGGATTTTCCAGGCAAGAGTGCTGGAGTGGGTTGCCATTGCCTTCTCCCAAAGACAGCTGAGTGCAGAAGAACTGATGGTTTTGAACTGTGGTGTTGGAGAAGACTCTTGAGAGTCCCTTGGACTGCAAGGAGATCCAACCAGTCAATCCTAAAGGAAATCAGTCCTGAATATTCTTTGGAAGGACTGATACTGAAGCTGAAGCTCCAATACTTGGGCAACCTGATGCGAAGAACTGACTCAGTGGAAAAGACCCTGATGGTGGGAAAGGTTGAAGGCAGGAGGAGAAGGGGACGACAGAGGTTGAGATGGTTGGATGGCATCACACTCGATGGACCTGAGTTTGAGTAAGCTCTGGGAATTGGTAATGGACAGGGAAGCCTGGTATGCTGCAGTCCATGGGGTCACAAAGAGTCAGACGTGACTGAACTGAGTGACTGACACCTAGATCATGTGTTCCTCTCTGTATCTAAAAAGAAGGAAGGATGTAGGGTGGGGCACATGGAATCATGTCTCTGTAAGTGTTTTCCTGGGATACTGAGGATTTGGAAAAGAAAAGATCATTTGAGGGAGAACATTGCCCCTGCTCTTAAGTATTCTGGAAGGTGTAAAGGATTCATGTAAAAACAGTTTCTTTCCTGGCACTTACACCAGTGTCATTCTAGGTAATTAGTAAAGAAAAGCCTCAGGGCATATTTCAACATCTAAAAAGCAGATTAGTCTAAATGTAAATAAATTTGAGGATTTAAAGGCAAGGGTAAAGCTTAAACCCATTGCAAAATATTCAGTAATGAGACCCAGTCCTGTCATTTCTCTCTCCTGGGAAGCTCAGCTTTTATCAAAGACTGCCTCCGTCTTCGAGGTGTGTCTGGTTAGGATGAGCAAGGTCAGATGTCATTATTCTACAGACTCAAGAACTGAGCCTCCAGGTTGGATGATCTGCCCTGGGTCGCAGGATAAAATAGAAGGATCAGATTAAAAGAGATGTTACATAACTACAGCCTGCTGATTTCAGAGCAGCCATTTGCCTCAGGGGCTATGAAAGAATTTTTCCCTTCATGTAACCAAGCCATGACCAATTTGGTACCTTTAAAAACAAACAAATGTGTTTTTACATTGATGGAGAATTTTCCAGGAAATCCCGGGACTCTGTCTTAATCCTTGTAGCACAGTTCTCTCACCCTTTGGGCAGATGCCTCTGATCATAAATTGATAGAGCTGGGTCCCACTCCTTTGGGTGCACCATGCCCAGATGTTGAGACATTAGTATAGGGCCAACATCAAGAGGTTTCTAGAGTTAGAGGCCTTAGAGCTGGAAAATGACCCATGAAAATGCAAATTCTGTTTAAGTTGTAAATCCAGCCCATCCTTTTGCATATTGATGAAAGAAATTCTCCTTCATCTGCATAGTCCCTCCCCCAAAGCTGTTAAACAGCAACCGAACCTGTCGGTATCTGTTTCTTAGAAATTGCAGTGAGAACATTCCATGAGTCAGTGGAACTTGTTAACAAAGGATTAAAGGAAAAATTTGTTGTATATCTGGGGTTGGGTAGGAGGAAGGGAGAGAGTAGCTCCAGCATTCCTGTGTTTACCCAGCCGGTTGGCTTCACCTTCCTTTTCACAATGCCTACAATTTGTAATAAGGCCATTCTTATAATGCCACTATAATTCATCCTGGGATGATTGTTGCCTGGCTACCCTTTGGAATCACATGGAATGAAACCTCCAGGTTCCCTCTTAAGATATTTGAAAGCAGCCACCTTGTCATTCTACATTTTGTTTCACCAATCTGCTAAATATTTATTTCCTTCAATTGACTCCATATGTATTGGAGCACGCCACTTGTTTACCATCCTATCTACTCCCTTTAGAATCAATATGTGAGTCGTAACAAGCAGCTCTGGTTGAGTGTGTCTCTGGTGTGCAAGGCTCAGGAGCACGGAGTGTCACTGGCAAGGATTAGTGATGTCCTGCATAACTATGGGAAGGGAAATGGTAGCACGTGTCCTCCTCCTTTTCTTATAGTTGACTTACTGTGTTGTGTTGGTTTCCTGTGCTGCTGCTGCTGCTAAGTCACGTCAGTCATGTCTGACTCTGTGAGACCCCATAGACGGCAGCCCACCAGGCTATCCTGTCCCTGGGATTCTCCAGGCAAGAACACTGGAGTGGGTTGCCATTTTCTTCAGTGCATGAAAGTGAAAAGTGAAAGTGAAATCGTGTCCGACTCTTCAAGACCCCATGGACTGCAGCCTACCAGGCGCCTCCGTCCATGGGATTTCCCAGGCAAGAGTACTGGAGTGGGGTGCCATTGCCTTCTCCAGTTTCCTGTGTGCAGCAAAGTGATTCAGCTATACATATACATATATTCATTCATTCTTTTTTAGATTCTTTTCTCTCATAGGTTCTCACAGAATATTGAGTAGAGTTCCTTGTGCTATACAGTAGGTTCCTGTTGGCTGTCTGTCTTATATATAGTAGTGTGAGTCAGACATGACTGAGCGAATTCACTTTCACGCATTGGAGAAGGAAATGGCAACCCACTCCAGTGTTCTTGCCTGGAGGATCCCAGGGATGGTGGAGCCTGGTGAGCTGCCATCTACCGGGTTGCACAGAGCTGGACACAACGGAAGCGACTTAGCAGCAGCAGCATGTATGTTCATCCCAAGCTCTTGATTTATCCCTCCCACGTTTCTCATTTGGTAACCTTAAGTTTGTTAACCTCAACATCTGTGAGTTTGTTTCTGTCTTTCACACTGTGATGACATACGTGCCAATTAACCCAGTAATGAAGGAAATCATGCAAATAAATGTAATGAATGCATCAGTGTTCACGTTTAAAATGTAAGTAAAATACCAAATAATATGTAACTTATTGTAATTTTCCAAAAGAAGACATTTAGGATGGCTGAAATAGTCAGGGACAGGCCTGGATTTCCCAGAGTAATCCTTCAAATTAAGGCTTGTTTCAGGGGCCCAGTGTATCTAGAGGTATAAAAACTAAATCAAGGATAGTTTCTAAAAACTGGATTGTCTGCTATCGCTATGTTAAATAGGTTTATTCTGCATTTGAAGTTGTGTTTCCTGTCTGCATCTGAGGCTGGGTTGACTAAAGCAAAACAAAATGAAGTAGTGGCAGTGATGTATATCTGAATTATCCTGGTTCCAAACCCAGGTATTTTCAGCCTGAACCATGCAGATAACTTGTCATCATGTCTTGAGCACACATGTGTCATCATCACACCTCTTTCCTGAAAAACCTAGGAGACACGAACAGCTATTTGAGGTCCTTTGAACCCAAATACTTAGGAACCTCGTATTTATTGGGCTGTATATATTTTCCTTAAGGTTGCTAATTGTGATATACAGCCTGAAACAGAAGGCTTTGGTTCACAACCATTTCTGTTCAAATGGGAGAAATTTCTGGATTGTCGCTTTTCTCATCTCTTTCCTGTTCTGCAACTGTCACTGCTCCACTCCCACCCTTGATGGAAACCGGTGGTCATTGAATGGCCCACTGAAGGAGACATACCTTTATTGCCCTTTCTGTGCTGGGGCTAACATGGTGCAGCCGTAGCTCCGCCTGGGGCTAAGCAGAAGTACTATCACTACTCTTATACAAGTCCTGTTCAGCTCACCCTCTCATGGTTAGTGCTTAGTTTTTTATCTGGATTTTTTTCATTCTTTTGGGTTGCAAGATACACACATACACACACCACCACCACCACCACCCCACCCCCAGGAGGAAACCACTGTTTAATTTGTTGACAAACCTGTGGATATGTTTAAATACTTTAGAAGTAAAACAAGGAAAGTTCAAGTTCAGTTCAGTCTCTCAGTTGTGTCCGACTCCCTGTGACCCCATGGACTGCAGCACACCAGGCTTCCCTGTCCATCTAAAACTCCCAGAGCTTACTCATTCTCATGTCCATTGAGTCGGTGATGTCATCCAACCATCTCATTCTCTGTCATCCCCTTTTCCTCCTGCCTTCACTCTTTCCCACCTTCAGGGTCTTTTCTAATGAGTCAGCTCTTCACATCAGGTGGCCAAAGTATTGGAGCTCCAGCTTAATCATCGGTCCTTCCAATGAATATTCAGGACTGATTTCCCTTAGGATTGCCTGGTTGGATCTCCTTGCAGTCCAAGGGACTCTCGAGTTTTCTCCAATACCACAGTTCAAAAGCATCAATTCTTCGGCTCTCAGCTTTCTTCACAGTCCAACCCTCACATCCTCTTCATTTTCTGCCATAAGGGTGATGTCATCTGCATATCTGAGGTTATTGATATTTCTCCCGGCAATCTTGATTCCAGCTTGTGTTTCTTCCAGTCCAGCGTTTCTCATGATGTACTCTGCATATAGGTTATATAAGCAGGGTGACAATATACAGCCTTGACGTACTCTTTTTCCTATTTGGAACCAGTCTGTTGTTCCATGTCCAGCTCTAACTGTTGCTTCCTGACCTGCATATAGGTTTCTCAAGAAGCAGGTCAGGTGGTCTGGTATTCCCATCTCTTTCAGAATTTTCCACAGTTTATTGTGATCCACACAGTTAAAGGCTTTGGCATAGCCAATAAAGCAGAAATAGATGTTTTTCTGGAATTCTCTTGCTTTTTCGATGAACCAATGAATGATCCAGAGGATGTTGGCAATTTGAGGAAGTTCCTCTGCCTTTTCTAAAACCAGCTTGAACATCAGAAAGTTCATGGTTCACGTATTGCCAAAGCCTGGCATTATTTTGAGCATTATTTTACTAGCGTCTGAGATGAGTGCAATTGTGCGGTAATTTGAGCATTCTTTGGCATTGCCTTTCTTTGGGGTTGGAATGAAAACTGACCTTTTCCAGTCCTGTGGCCACTGCTGAGTTTTCCAAATTTGCTGACATATTGAGTGCAGCACTTTCACAGCATCATCTTTTAGGATTTGAAAGAGCTCAGCTGGAATTCCATCACCTCCACTAGCTTTGTTTGGAGTGATGCTTTCTAAGGCCCACTTAACTTCACATTCCAGAATGTCTGGCTCTAGATGAGTGATCACACCATCATGATTATCTTGGTCATGAAGACCTTTTTTGTACAGTTCTTCTGTGTATTCTTGCCACCTCTTCTTAATATCTTCTGCTTCTGTTAGGTCCATACCATTTCTGTCCTTTATCGCGCCCATCTTTGCATGAAATGTTCCCTTGGTATCTCTAATTTTCTTGAAGAGATATTTAGTCTTTCCCATTCTGTTGTTTTCCTCTATTTCTTTGCATTGATCACTGAGGAAGGCTTTCTTATCTCTTCTTGCCATTCTTTGGAACTCCGCATTTAGATGCTTATATCTTTCGTTTTCTCCTTTGCTTTTCGCTTCTCTTCTTTTCACAGCTATTTGTAAGGCCTCCCCAGATGGCAGTTTTGCTTTTTTGCATTTCTTTTCCATTGGGATGGTCTTGATCCCTGTCTCCTATATAATGTCACGAACCTCCGTCCGTAGTTCATCAGGCACTCTATCAGATCTAGTCCCTTAAATGTATTTCTCACTTCCACTGTATAATCACAAGGGATTTGATTTAGGTCATACTTGAATGGTTAGGAGGACAAAACTCTACATTGTACTCAGTTAATTGTGTCCTTCTAAACTTTGTTGCAAATGCTTTTCATCATGGAAGCATGGAGGAGAATGGTGAGTAGATACTAACGGTTTGCAGTTGTGAAAATCTTAATGGAGCAGGTTATGGGTGAAGAGAGGGAGACATATCAGGGGTCAGAACCTCTAGGTAAACAAGCCTTGTCATGAGTTTATTGAGCCAAGAGTCACCAGCAGAATAGGGCAAGAGACTGGCAAGGCAACGGTAGATTTCACATTTACCAAATTAATTACTTTTAGATTTTATCAAATTAGCCATAATATATTGGGCTGAGTCAAGTTTTGGTCAGGGGAGTGATTTGAAGTTTGGGTTAATCCTTGGAAGCAGCTTTCATCTAAAGTCATGTTCTAGCAAACAATTTTTTTTTTTTTTAATTGATCAGCACATTCAAAATAGGTCAAATGTAAACAGGACAGTGGAGCTTTGGGTTTTGGGGGAAATTTGCAGTTGCTGTTAAGAGATGTATCTGTTATTAATCATTTGGGCCTTGCCTGTCTTTAGGAACGGAAGAAAATAGAGGAGTGGGCTCTGACCTTCCAATCAATTCATGTAACCTCTTGATGCCAAAAATTAGAAAGGAGAAGCATATCAGATTCATAAGCATATCAGCCCAAATTCCATTTGCTCTTAAGGTTACGTAACTGCTCATCATGTAATACCTTGGGCCCTTGTCCAGGGAGCATTAGATATTGGCAGCTTTGCATGCTTTAATAGACCCCCATCAATCAGTCACGATGACTTGTCCCACACCCAGTTGCCTTGTTTGTTTAAGCCGGCTTTGGAGGTTGTATAAATATCTTTAACAACCTACTCTCCCACCCCTGGTGATAAATGGCACCTTCAAAAAATCCCTTGGCATGTTCTTTGGCTTCAGAGGAGTAGAATTTGATCCACTCATGCTTATGATGATTATCAGTCTTATTCCCTGTATGTTCTCATGCGTTCCAGGCAGGGAGCATGGAGGGGCCCCTGGGTTAACTGCTCCCACCCTGCTCCCTGGACCTCCCAGGCCTGTACTCTTTAGAATCAGCAAGTGTCTAGTCCTGCCTCATGGAGCCTGCCAAAAGGCTGCCAAATGAAACTGTGCCGCAGGACTGGACAGGTGAATTCAAGTTCACACAGAATGCAAAGGTACACTTTTCCTCTTAAATAGCACAAATTTTAAAAAGGTTACTACAACATGTCAGCATTGATTCAGGCAGCCACCTTTTGTTCTGTGTGAGAGACAGCCTTGGACTAGCAAGAGGGACAGTGAACAGAGGACACAAGCCCAGGGGCACCAACCCCAGCCTCCTTGGACCACAGTAAGAAATGACCTCCTCCCACTGTGAGGATCCAGTGAGATCATGTGTATAAAGCATGTGTATAAAGTTTGTAAGTTCCACTATTGATGACCAGATGCCTGCATCTTCCAGTGAATTTCAGAAGGGTAAATGGTATGGGAGAGGTCTTCCCTGGTGGTCCAGTGATTAAGAGTCTACCTGCAGGAGATTCGGGTTTGATCCCTGGTCTGGGAAGATTCCACGTGCCGAGGGGCAACCAAACCCGTGCACCACAGCTACTGAAGCCCATGCTTCTAGAGCCCATGCTTCAAACAAAAGAAGCCACTGCAACAAGAAGCCCGTGCACCACAACTAGAGAGTGAGCCCCACTCGCTACAACTGGAAAAACCTCGTGCACAACAACAAAGACCCAGTGCAGCCAGAAACTGAAAGCAATTTAAAAAAATAGTACGTATGAGGCACACGCAGATGTTGGGAAAGGCATTCCCCGCAGAGGGAACAGCACAAGCTCCCTCTGACGGTGCAAAGGAGGGAAATACAGGATGTATTACAGGAACATCAGGGAGCGTCCTGTGGCTGGAACACAGAGTGTACAAAGGGCTGGAACTCTGGGGCCAGATTACGAAGGGCCTCAAATAGGAGGCTGAGGAAATTGGACTTCGTTTTATAGGCAGTGAGGAGCTATTGGGGTTTCTTAAGCAGGGGAGTAACATGATCATAGCTGAGCTTCAGGAAAATTAATCTGGCAGCAAAGTGCTGCAAAACCTCTTTGGAACTAGAAGGGGTATAAATAAATAAATAATTCAAAAATTTGGCAGGAGTGTTTTCAAATACGTTCTGAAATGTATATGCTATATATTTTGAAATGATAATGTCTTTCTTGTTCTTTATTTTCCTCTCACAGCAGCCAAATTCCTTTTTTGTTCCCTCTTTTCCTTCTTTTCTACATTCCCTCCCTCCCTGTCCCTCTTTCTCGATTCTTTCCCTTACTTGCTCATGCTCATTTACTCTGCTGCGCCTTCACTGTCTGCCTCTCATTGTGAGTGTCCTTTGGGACAGTGGGGGGCGGGGGGGAGTGCAACCCAGCCAGAGGTTGAGGGTTCCAGCACAGTGCTTCCCAAAGGTCTGACTGTGGGGCCTCTGTGTCCACTGTAACGGAGCTCCACTACTGAACGCAGGGCAATCATCCAACTTTGATTGTCACCAATTCCGAAAATACAAAATATAGGCATTTCGAATGAATAGGCAAATTCCTGCAATTCAGTGTCCCCAGCCCCCAAATTCTAATGCCTGATGATCTGAGGTGGAGCTGATCCAATAACAGAAAGAAAGTGCACAATAAATGTAACGTACTTGAGTCATCCCGAAAACCATCCCCCCTCCCCTCGGTCCATGGAAAAATCATCTTCCACAAAAAAGATTGAGAACTGCTGCTGTAATTCATGTGGACAGTGTTTCTGTAATCCAATTTTCTGGACTCATCACTAAAAGATTCAGTCAAAGTCTGCAACTCTTGGGTTAGCAAGAATAATAGCGTTTCTATGGATTTGATTGATACAGCCTGTGTCCCATGCTCAAGCAAACTTAAATCAATGTGTTTAAACCCTAGGTGTTCTTGGATTTCACTTGCAGGTTTGTGAACCTGTGTGACCTCCCCTGACTAAGATATGAATCTGAAAATTCTGCTTTGCAAGATATCTGTACAGAAAACGGTCATTTAGCTTTATCTTCCTTCACTGCTTTGTGCATTTGCAAAAACATTCATTAATGAGTTAGAAAAAGTTTGTTTGTGTCTGTGAAAAATGGCAATCAAGTGAGAGATAAACCTATTATGAGAAGTGGAAGGATGGTTAACTTGTAGTATGTAGCATAAGGCTATGAACAGAAACTCTCCATGGAAATGTGATTCCTGAAAAAGCTGGGAGCCTCTATAAACATTTTTGTATTTGTGAATCTGGGAATTCAAGAAGGTTCCAGATGTATGCCTCAGGAATGTCAAGAGTCTGCTGTAAATCTAAATTCACAAAACAGATAAATTATTGGATGACTATTCAGATTGCAAAACAATTTTTCATTTTATTAAATATTTACTGCGTGTTTACCCTAAAGAAGTCCTTTAAGTAAATATAGTTAGCATTTGATTTACAGACATTCAATGTATACAACTGTTTCTGAATACACATACTATGTTAAGTACAATGTCTTTTTCATGGCACTAGGAAATTTTAAGATCATAATTTTTCCACTTGAAAAATTAATTTGCTCATCCAATAATTATCAGTTTGGTTTTTTTTAACCCCAAAGAGTTTTGCATTATAGATTATAACAATTGTTTAAAATATTTATTTATTTTAATAAATATTTTATACATAATAAATTCTTTATTTTTAAATTATGGCTGCACTGGGTCTTCATTGCTGCAAGCAGTCTTTTTCTAATTCCAGCCAGCGAGGGCTGCTCTCTAGCTGTGGTCCTCAGGCTTCTCACTGCAGTGGCTTCTTGTTGCAGAGCATGGGTGCTAGGGTGTTCAGGCTTCAGCAGTTGCAGCAAGTGGACTCTAAAGCAGGGCTTAGTGGTTGTGGCCCACAGGCTTAGTTGCACTGCAGGATGTGGAATCTTCCCAGAGCAGGGATCAAACCTGTGTCCTCCTGCCAATGGACCACCAGGCAAGTCCAATGATTCTAATTTTCCAAGCTGCTTAATAACTAAGATTCTTATCTGTTACGCTCAATCAATATTCTTTGGTTTACGCCCACATATAACAGCCTTTAAAACTCTGATGTTTACTTGACTAATGACCATAGGCCTCAGATTCTCCATCAATAAAAAAAAGGATCATAGTAATGTCCCCTTAAAGGTCTTTGAAGAAGATTAAAGGAAATAATTCATGCACCATGTGCCTATTAGGTACTCAATAAATGAAGCTATTATATTATTACTATTATTCTTGTTTTTCTAGTCCCCAAGATGAGATCAGTTAACTCAAGCTAAGCAGGATTTTATATTGAAATGAATGTTTTTTATTCAACATTTGTTCAGTGTACCAGTCTAGATTGCTATACATTATTCAAAATGAGAAACTGTTTGACATCTGTGTTTAGCAGTATCAGGAGACCCTGCCTTATCTGGTGCTGCATTAAAGTGTCTTATGGTTCACCAACTTATGATAACCCTACCCAACTGTACCATAGCCTAAGAAAGAAGTGAAAGGGGAAAAAAGAAGAAGAGGGAAGGTGTTGGGGCAGGGTAGTGGGGTCACCTTTATGTATGTGTCCTGTTTGTTGATCCTGGTTATTCAGTTCAGTTCAGTCACTTAGTTGTGTCCGACTCTTTGTGACCCCATGGACTGCAGCACACCAGGCTTCCCTGTCCATCACCAACTCCCGGAGCTTGCTCAAACTCACATCCATCAAGTCGGTGATGTCATTGAATCATCTCATCCTCTGTCATCCCCTTCTCCTCCTGCCTTCACTCTTTCCCAGCTTCAGGGTCTTTTCTAATGAGTCAGCTCTTTGTATCAGGTGGCCAAATTATTGGAGCTTCAGCTTCATCGTCAGTCCTTCCAACACCACAGTTCAAAAGCATCAATTCTTTGGCACTTAGCTTTCTTTATAGTCCAACTCTCACATCCATACATGACTAGTGGAAAAACCATAGTTTTGACTGGACGGACCTTTATTGGCAAAGTAATCTCTCTGCTTTTGAATATGCTGTCTAGGTTTGTCACAGCTTTTCCTGGTTATTTATCCTGGTTATTATCATGGTATAATTTCTAGCACTAGCTCCTTGCTTGTGCAGTGGTGCCTTGCTTCCAACATAGCCAATCTAATCTCTTTTCTTGGCCTGGAGCATCCATGTATTCCACATCACACTAACCAGGCCCATCCCCATGAACTTGCTCATTTATTAACTCTGCCAAGAATCTCCTCCAATTCCCTTTCATTTATCCAAATCCCAGCTAGTCTCTGGGACGTACTCAATGTTCATTAGATCCATGAAACCTTCCCTGACTGCCTTACTCCTCACTGATTTCTTCCTCATTCAACTTTTGTGTACTTTTCAGCCTTGAACCCCATCTGTATCAGTGGTTCCACATCCACAGATCCTGTGGCCCTGTAGTAAAGAAAGAAAGTGAAGTCGCTCAGTCATGTCTGACTCTTTGCGACCCCATGGACTGTAGCCTACCAGACTCTTCCACCCATGGGATTTTCCAGGCAAGAATACTGGAGTGGGTTGCCACTTCCTTCTCCAGGAGATCTTCCCAACCCAGGGTGTGAACCCGGGTCTCCCGTATTGTAGGCAGATGCTTTACCATCTGAGCCATTAGTATTTCCTCTTAAAAAAATACCATGTGTATAAGTGGACCTTCCCAGTTTAAACCTGTATTGTTCAAGGGTCAGCTGTAATGGAAATCACAGTAATAATTACCGAAGAAGGCAGTGGCACCCCACTCCAGTACTCTTGCCTGGAAAATCCCATGGATGGAGGAGCCTGGTGGGCTGACAGTGTCATAAAGTGTTAGTCACTCAGTCATGTCTAACTTTTTGTGACCCCAGGGACTTAGTCCTCCAGGCTCCTCTGTCCACTGGATTCTCCAGGCATGGAGATATCAGGGGATTATTTTATGCAAGGGTGGGCACAATAAAGGACAAAAGTGGCAAGGACCTAACAGAGGCAGAAGACATTAAGAAAAGTTGGCAAGAATACGTGGAAGAACTATACAAAAAAGTTCTTAATGACCTGGATAACCATGATGGTGTAATCACTTACCTAGAACCAGACATCCTGGAGTGTGAAGTCAAGTGGGCCTTAGTTACAAACAAAGCTACGAAGTGATGGAATTCCAGCTGAGTTGTTTAAAACTCTAAAAGATGATGCTATTAAAATGTTGCACTCAATATGTCAGCAAATTTGGAAAACCCAATAGTGGCCACAGGACAGGAAAAGATGTTTTTATTCCAATCCCATAGAAGGGCAGTGCTAAGGAATGTTCAAAGTAACAGACAGTTATACTCATTTCACATGCTAGTAAGGTTATGCTCAAAATCCATCAAGCAAGGCTTCAGCAGTATGTGAACCAAAAACTTCCAGATGTACAAGCTGGGTTTAGAAAAGGCAGAGGAACCAGAGATCTAATTGTCAACATCTACTGGATCATAGAGAAAGCAAACAAATTCCAGAAAAACATCTACTTTTGCTTCATTGACTATGCAAAAGCCTTTGACTGTATGAATCACAACAAACTGTAGAAAATTCTTAAAGGGATGGGAATACCAGGTGACAGGAATACCAGGGAATTCCTGTCTCCTGAGAAACCTGTATGCAGATCAAGAAGCAACAGTTAGAACCTTATATGGAACAACCGACTGGTTCCAAATTGGGAAAGGAGTAGGATAAGGCTGTATATTGTCACTCTGTTTATTTAACTTATATGAAGAGTACATCATGTGAAATGCTGGACTGGATCACAACCTGGAATCAGGATTGCTGGAAGAAATGTCAACAACCTCAGATATGCAGATGATACCATTCTACTGGCAGAAAGTGAAGAGGAACTAAAGAGCCTCTTGATGAAAGTGAAAGAGGAGAGTGAAAAAGTTGGCTTAAAACTCAACATTCAAAAAACTAAGATCATGGCACCCAGTCCCATCACTTCATAGCAAATAGAAGGGGAAAAAGTAGAAGCAGTGATAGATTTTATTTTCTTGCACTCCAAAATCACTATGGACTGTGACTGTAGCCATGAAATTAAAAGATGCTTGCTCCTTGGAAGAACTTCTCTAGTAGCTCAGATGCTGAAGAATCTGCCTGCAGTGCCAGAGACCTGAGTTTGATCCCTGGGTTGGGAAGATCCCTGGAGACGGGAATGACAACCCACTCCAGTATTTTTGCCTGGAAAATTCTATGGACAGAGGAGCCTGGTGGGCTACAGTTCATGGGGTCGCAAAGAATTGGACATGACTGAGCAACTAACACTTTCACTTTCACTTCCTTGGAAGGAAAGCTATGACAAACCTAGACATCATATTAGAAAACAGAGATATCACTTTGCTTACAAAGCTTACATAATCAAAACTATGGTTTTTCCAATAGTCATGTATGATGTGAGAGTTGGACCATAATGAAGGCCGAGTGCCAAAGAATTAATGCCTTCATATTGTGGTGCTGGAGAAGACTCTTGAGAGTCCCTTGGACTGCAAGGAGATCAAACCAGTCAGTCCTAAAGGAAATCAAACCTGAATATTCATTGGAAGGATGGATGCTGAAGCTGAAGCTCCGGTGCCTTGGCTACCTGATGCAAAGAGCTGACTTATTGGAAAAGACCCTGATGCTGGGAAAGAGTGAAGGCAAGAGGAGGAGAAGGCAGCAGAGGATGAAATGGTTAGATAGCATCACCAGCTCAAAGGACATGGATGTGCGCAAACTCTGGGAGACAGTGAAGAACGGGGAAGCCTGACATACTGTAGTCCATGGAGTCACAAAGTGTCAGATATGACTTAGTGACTGAACCACAACAAGTCAAAATTTTCTATACCCAGAACTTTTTCACTGTATTATTTCTTTAACTTTCCTAACAAATCTATGAGGTGGGCAGGTGGGATATATTTAACCTTTACTGTACATGGTTACTTGGTCAAGCTCACATAGCCAGTGAGACAAGAACTTGAACTCACCAAGTCGACCAGCCCTATAGCCCTATTTCCCAAGTACAGTTTCATGCCACCTGCTTCTTGTATGTTAATATCATCTCCTTAACTAGTCTGTAAAGACTTGATGCCAGGGGTAAATATCTTTTATTCCTGAACCTTTCAATAGCACTTGGCACTGTATCCAGCACTTGCTTAAGACTTCTTGCCTAATGACAGTAATATTTAGCCACTGCAGGCATTATGTGAGCTTCTTTATGAGAAGTGTCTCATTTAATCCTCAGAATACCTCTGTCACGTGAGTGTATGTTCCTCGGTTCTTTGTCTCGCCACAACAGAGGTTTGGAGCGACGGACATTAAAGCCCTCGGCATGTCACAGCTCTCGGGTCTTGGACAGACCGTGTTATAGCTTTAGGCAAATCAGTGTTACAGCTCTATTTTATTTAGAAGATAGCAGGAGAATCCATCCTCCAAGCGTGAGGGCATGCCAACCCAAAGACTTGAAGGGAAGAGAGTGGAGGAGCGCGTGGGGGAGGGAGGGAGAGAGAGAGGGAGAGAGAGAGAAAGCGCTTTGGCTCCCCCTTTTATATGTCTTTTCCTCCACCTGGGCCTGCCCTGTGCAAATTGGGCTTAGCCAGGAGTGCTGTTTGTTCTACCTGAAGTCTTCACTCTGGTCCTCGGACCTTCCTTTGACCTTCCTTGTTTTTTAGCCATCGCCATTTTGGACTCCTTTTCCGTATTCTACCTACCTGACACCTCTATAAGTGCCATTATTACATTTAGTTTCAATCTAGGTTCAGAGAGGCTTAGCAACTTGCTGAGAGCTGATAGATCAAAAAGCTAGTAAATAGCTTTAATTCATCGCAAAGATAGCTATTACCATGGGAGGTTATTTGCGTTATTTGTGTTGAGAGGTCCATACTGCTTACAGTTCAGAGGCAGAACTCACAATGGGCGAAACTGCTGTGTTGTGGGGTCTGGGATTTCTCTGTTGAAAGTGCCCAGGAATGGTAAACAGAGAATCTAGGAGAAACAGATTTTCCTTCCTGTCCTGTTTGGAGCTTTTATCTTAGCAAAGAGCAGCTCATTGGTCTCTTATCAGAATCCCACATTTTTCTTGGATTGAATTATGTCATACCATAATATTCTACTTTTAAATCAGAGGTCCAATGCTTCAGATGCTTTTTTTCTCTCAAGTTATGTTTTATCCCAGAGCAGATAAGTGAGAACCCTGGGTATGTGGCCCCAAGAAACACAAAGAAAGGCTAGGAATGTCTGTGAAAAGAAGTGAAAATTAAAGTGTTAGTTGCTCAGTCATGTCAAACTCTTTGTGACCCCATGGACTGTAGCCTACCAGGCTCCTCTGTCCATGGGATTCTGGAATTCATGGAATACTGGAGTGGCCAACCCAAGGATCGAACCTGGGTCTTTCACATTGCAGGCAGATTCATTACAGTTTGAACCAGCAGAGAAGCCCCAGGAATACTGAGGTGGGTAGCCATTCCCTTCTCCAGGGGATCTTCCTAACCCAGGGGTAGAACCTGTATCTCAGGAATGTCTGTACATTCTTACAAACTCATGAGTGCTTTTCACTGAACACAATAGCATATTTGTCTTGGTAGAAAAATACATTTATATCACTTACCACTGAGGGAAAATGTGAGATACTATTATTTGGTTGTTTTAAAAATTGGATTGGTTGAAGAGTACTAATGCTGCATATTAATAGGTTCAAGGTCCAGACAGCTTCTCCCTCTTTCTTGGTGTTATAATAATTTGAAAATGTGAAAGTGAAGTCGCTCAGTCGTGTCCGACTCTTTGCGACCTCGTAGACTGTAGCCCACCAGACTCCTCCATCCATGGGATTCTCCAGGCAAGAGTACTGGAGTGGGTTGCCATTTCCTCCTCCAGGGGATCCTTCCGACCCAGGGATCGAACCCAGGTCTCCTGCATTGCAGGCAGACGCTTTAACCTCTGAGCCACCTAAACTCATACAAATAAGTACTGTATGTGGGACGATGCCCAGAATATTGCCAAAGAAGTGATTGCATGCTGTATTTTCAGCCTCCTGAAAATTTCTTTGAGAAACCAAGTTACTTCTATAATGTGATGGACCCCAGTTGTTTCTGATTCCAGTAATGAAAAAAACTGGTGTTCTTTGTTTTGGCCATTCAGGTAAATAAACTGTCTCAAAGACATATAGTTCCTGGGATCTCTACTATTCATACAACTCAAACTTTTTTATTGCTGCAGTCAGCTCTGCCTTGCAGTGGTGAGTTGAGAGATTTCAACTATGAAAAAAAATTTTCTTAAAGAAGTCAACTTGTGAATATCAAGATAATTCCGTGTCTTCAGGTTTTTACACTTTATTTTCAGAACAGTTATTCCTCCATTAAGAAAAACAACAATTCAGTAGTAAGTTTAAGAATATTAGCAGTGATCTATTCTCTCCTCCACCAACAGCCAATATTCACCTAGACAACAGAGCCAAGTTTTGGGGCACTTTTTATTACCCTGTGTCTAAAAAGTCTAGTTGTTGGCCACTGTCTACATGTCCTTCTTTCCTTTTAAGTTCTGTTCTCTGTTGAAGCTTCAGCAGTTTCAGGTGTATTCACCAGCCTACATTCAGACTGCCATTCTCAATTTTAACCTTGTCTCTACATTTTCAACAGAGAAGGCAGTGGCACCCCACTCCAGTACTCTTGCCTGGCAAATCCCATGGACGGAGGAGCCTGGTAGGCTGCAGTCCATGGGGTCGCTAAGAGTTGGACACGACTGAGCGACTTCACTTTCACTTTTCCCTTTCACGCATTAGAGAAGGAAATGGCAACCCGCTCCAGATGTTCTTGCCTGGAGAACCCCAGGGACGGGGGAGCCTGGTGGGCTGCCGTCTATGGGGTCGCACAGAGTCGGACACGACTGAAGCGACTTAGCTGCAGCAGCAGCCACATTTTCAGAGATGTGAGCACCATTATTATTATGAGTGGAATGGATTAGAATAGTTATACCTTATTAAAATGATTTCATCATTTTACAACTAAGCAGTTTGTACATTAATAAGCCTTCAAACAATATTAAAAACATAAGAAGTAAAGACCATAAATGGACTAATCATTAATACCAGACTTGTTAACTGCCTGGAAAGTCCCTTAGATGCTCCTTCACCTGTATCTGTTGAATAGTTTAAAATGAGTTATTTAGTAGTATTATTGATTTTTAAAATTAATTTTTATGGGAGTATAATTGCTTTACAATGTTGTGTTAGTTTCTCCTGTACAGCAAAATGAATTTAGCTTTCTCTTTTGATCCAAGCCAGAAAAATTAATGTATAGACATCAGGGCTTCACCAGATTTTTTTTTTTTTTTTTTTTGATGTAGATCAGTTTTAAAGTCTTTACTGAATTTGTAATAGTATTGCTTCTGTTTTATGTTTTGGTTTTTTTGCCAAGAGTCATGTGGAATCTCAGTTCCCCACCAGGGATTGAACCACCCTCCCTGCCTGCCCCCCTCCACCTATGCAAGCTCCCCCTCCATGGGAAGGCAAAGTCTTAACCACTGGACTGCCAGGGAAGTCCCTACCAGGTGTTCTAACTGAACTTCATCTCCTAAGGTGTTTCTGAAACTAACACTGAACAAAGATACAAGCAACTTAAGGCTTCACTAATTAGGATTCCCTGGTGGCTCAGACGGTAAAGCCTTTACCTGCAATGAGGGAGACCTGGGTTGGATCCCTGTGTCGGGAAGATCCCCTGGAGAAGGAACCCACTTCAGTACTCTTGCCTAGAAAATTCCATGGATGGAGGAGCCTGGTGGGCTACAGTCCATGGGGTTGCAAAGAGTCGGACATGTCTGAGCGACTTCACTTTCTTTCACTTTGAGTTGTCTTCCAATGAAAGTAAAAGTGAAAATGAAATTGCTCAGTGGTATCCGACTCTTTGGGACCCCAGGAGCTAGGCTCCTCCATCCATGGGATTTTCCAGGTAAGAATTCTGGAGTGGGTTGCCATTTCCTTCTCAAAAAAAAGGAGAAAAGGGTCCTAGTGTTTTCTCTTCAAAAATTTGCATAATTTATTAATAAGTATCATTGCAGGAAACTTTTTTTCATGCAACTAATCCTCAGATTTTTCTCCCCAGCAAAATGAAAAAAAAAAGTCAGGTTTAGGCTCATTTGTATCTCTATAGTGGTAAACTCTCTATTTGACATATACATAAAATGCATATTTTAAAGTTCTGGTATGCATTTAATGTATCCTATGCATTTTAAATAGATTGTGACTAGTTTAAGTTGTGTTTGGGGTTATCCTATTATTATTGTTGCTTTGCTATTGTTATCATTATTTGTTGTCAGGTTTTTTTGTTTTTTTTTCTTTGTTGTTTTTTTAATTTTTTTATACTTTTATTTACATTTTTATTTTTACTTTATTGTCAGTTTTATATTGAAGAAATTTCAAAACTTGGACTGATTTCAAATTATTTTGAGTTTTACCTATTATTATCTATATTTTTGATGGTTAAAGTTTATACTTCAAATTTCCAGTTTTTAACAAATGATTACTGTTCCTAGCAGAATGCAACTCCCATTTGGGAAGTATGACATTTCAGTTAAACTCATAGTCACAAATAAACTAACGCTAAAAATTATGACTGCCTGGAAAATACACTAGAGAAAAATGAAATATTGAGGAAGCAAAGGAAAAGTGCAAGAATAGTTTGGGGTGGAATACAGCAGTGTCAAATGCTTGTATTTACAGAAGGAAATGGAAGAAAGTTCATCATCTTACAGAATACTATGTTAATATTTAATATTTAGAAAATCGTGAGAGCATCCAAGAAAAACTGAAAATAATATGCTTATTATCCCATAGTGTTTTCATAAAAGCCTACAGATCTAGATTTTTACCCGTTGCTCTATCTGTAATAAGCATTATGGGATAATATTAATGTCCTTACATTCTTCTTTGATATGCATGGGGATATTTTTAAATTTAGATATTTTATATCTAGAGCGGTTCCAGACACTACCCAAAAAAACAATCAAACTTCACGTGGTGAAGAGAAATAGGACTTTGTTCCTAGGAAACAGATAGATGTAGACTTTAAAAACAGCTTTGCGTGAGGCAAACATAACTTGTGGAAAATAATTTGGCACAATTTTGAAACTAGGGCAAGCCTCCTGCCACATAAGAGTCAAGGACCACCATGGGGTCAAATGCCAAGAAGATGAACTTGCATATTTCGGATGCTTCATATTTTGCTTTTGATATTCTGAGCCGCTGGAGTCGGGTGCAATTCTTCTTGGGTTGATAAACTGTTAGGAGACATCGGGTTCAAGATGGAATTTTTAACCCTTCTACATTTTAAAAATGAATGAGTCCTATGGCCATGGGCTAATGCAGTTCCCATGATTGGGAAAAAGTTTGAGGAAGAAAGCAACTCCTTTTCACATTTGAGCAATTTTATACAATGTGTGCAGCCATGCACTGTTCCTACGGAGAGGCCACCTACAAAGTGTGCTGGGTGATACTTCCTGGGGCAAATACCCTTATGCCCAATGAGACATAAAAAATGTTCAGAAGAAAATGAATCTTATAGTCCCACATAACTATTTGCTTGGTATTTACTGAGTGCAAGCCTGCATTTAGATGGTAAAAAGGAATCAGTCCATAGTAAACATTTAATGGGAAAAGAGATAAATGGAAAACTTCCTTATCCTGTTGTTTTGATCTCTTTTTGAAAGAAAACATCCTGACCACAGCAAGGAAATATCAGCTTGGAATGAAGACGTATTTGATTTGGCCAAGGTGGATAGCTATATTTTCTGAATCTCTAAGAAGTAAAACCATGGAACAGCCCCTGAAAACCACCTCAGAGTTATTCCCTGTTTGTACAGATGGGGAAACTAAGGTCTAAGGAGGTGTCTAATGACCTACTAGGGCCAATGGGCAGGTGAGGATTGGAATGGAGAGTCAAAGCAAATACCCAGCTCCTCTCCCCATCCCATCTCACCAAGTCCACCTGGAAGTCCAAGGGCAAGGGCTCCCTCCTGAGATGCAGAGCAAAGAAGGGCAGAGAATGGGTCAGGAAGGCAGGCAGAGAATGGCCAGCACATGGATCATATCCATAAGGAAGACAGTCCTTACGAATGGTGATTCAGCTCATTCAGTAAATCACTGTATCTTACTCATCACAACAGCATCTGCATACATTTGAAATGGCGCCTATGCACATATGTGAGACATTATTTACACAATCTGCTGACAATACGTGGTGCAGTTTCTGTCCTCAGGCTCCCCTCACAGTTACACCAGGACCTTCCAGGGACTGTGGTCTTCTGCATGGGGGATTGCTTCATAAAGAAACAAAACACTTCTGGTGGGCAAATCCCCTACTGGTGAAGGTTTCTATTTACTACTGCTTTTTGAAAATGGGAGATGAGTCCTTCCCTGCCTTATACCCCATACCCTTCCTCCCGAATAGAATAATAGCTCTGTCTCACGGAACCCAGACTACGATAGATATCAAGGCCAGGCCTTTGCAGGTTCCCTCTTGAGGTGCAATTTTCAAAAGAACTAATTAGGCAACTATTCAGTGGGTATGGAGGACATTAAGTGGACCAGTCAGTAATCTAATTATTATGGATTACTGGATACCTATTTGACTCAGAAAACAAATATGTAAACAATTCTCCTTTTTAAGAACAGAGAATATAGAGTTCCACACTGCCTGATGTTGCCTTAGCCTGACACCTTCTCAGCTTTTATTTGGGGTTCATCCTTTATCACAGAACATGGCTCTGGCTTCCTTTTGATAAAAGAGAAATGACTGGAATTCACTTTCCCAGTTTTCTAGCTGGATGATACCTCCCTGCCAAATAATCCAAAATGAAGCGATAGTACGGGAGCATTGGGAGAGCACCCACATATGCTAAACACCTCCTCACCCACCTTTCCCCAGATCAGATATGCATGAGACCCTAAAGAATTTATAGCAGTTCTTTCTTTCCCTCAGTAGATGGAACTGGGAGAAGGGTGATGGAAGTTTTGCTCTGGATTAAGCTGCCTTGGTCCCTGTACCACATCCTCTTGGTAATATTGATGGCACAACCTGTGGGTGACCAAGACCCCGTGGTCTGTAGCCTTAGGGTTTCCCAGGGACAGCTGCTATTCCTGACTGGGTATCTTCCAGGCTGGCTCTCCTGCAGACTGTGAGCTGCCCAAAAGAAAGTGAAAAGTTTAGTCGCTCAGTTGTGTCTGACTGTTTGCAACTCTATGAACTGTAGCTCACCAGGCTCCTCTGTCCATGGACTTCTCCAGGCAAGAATACTGGAGTGGGGAGCCATTCCCTTCTCCAGGAGATCTTCCTGACCCAGGGACAGAACCCGGGTCTCCTTCATTGCAGGCAGATTCTTTACTGTCTGAGCCACCAGGGAATTCCATGAAATGCCTAATGCTCTTTAAATATGCTTTCTGCTTAAACCAGCTAGAGTGGGTTCTGTGTTTGCAATAATAGCACAGTAGAGCAGGGGTCTTCTACCTCTAGGATCTAATGTGTGATGATCTGAGAGGAGGCTGCTGTAACAATAATAAAGTACACAATAAATGTTATGGGCATGAAACCAAAACCACCCCCGCACCCTTGGTCTGTGGACAAACTGTCTTCCACGAAACTGGTCTCTGGTACCACAAAGGTTGGGGGCCGCTGCAACAGAGCACTTTTAAAATCCATGAATGATGCTGTCATGAGTTATTTTATTCTCAATCCCAAGCTTTCGTTTGTGTGACATTTTTATTTTCTTCCCTTTTGTCCTATTCGTGTCTCTTTGGGATCTCCATGACTATCCACTGACTGGTTTGCTCTTAAAAATGATTCTGTTTACAATAACATCCAACATTTGGAAAAGTTCTTTGCTTCCAAGAACTAAATTTCAAGGAAGCTGAATGCATGGTGGTTAGATTTATTTCAGGCTTTGATTACTGCGAAGAGCAGAGATGCATCATTCACTAATGCTTAATTTAAAAAACATTTAGCTTGTATAGATGTTCAATTTGGTCATAATGTATACATTAGTTACCTTTGAATTTTGTTTATAGTTCATGAAACACTTAACTGCATAGAAAGCTGTTGATTACAAATAAGTAACCTTGTCATCACATGTTAGAGGTGGCAGGAAGGTTTGGTCTCCACTGCCAATTCCAATTAAGTTATTTTTAATATGTATAGTCATACCCTAATTGATCTATCTTGAAAATCTGGTTCCCTTTCTTACATTAACTTTTATTTATGAACATATGCATATAATTTAAAAATCAAATAGTCCTAAAAAGCTTATAATGAAAAACAGTACTCACCCCAAATCCTATCCATTCCCCAGAGGCAACTATCTTCAACTTCTTGAGCTATTTCTTTTGGCATTTACCTCCGTATTTCTAGACAGTGAGTTATCCACTTTGGGTATTCCTTCTTGATTTCTTATAAGGTAACGGGATTTACCATTCTTACACCAACCACTCTCAGCCTTACTACCTGTGCCCCCACCAACCTTCCCATGTAGCTATAACTGAACTTTTAAATGGTCACTGTTTATGTAATTACAACCATGAAAATACTATTCACTACGGTTCTTTCATATGTTACCATATTTCCTATTATATATATTAATATATATATTNAAACTAACTATAACAGCATCTTTCTGACATCTGTCAATTTCCCAAGTGCTCACTCAAATACATAAAATAACCTGCCATTTATGTTTTGCTTTCTTTTGGAGATCATCCCTCCCACTCTGTCCAGTCTGGATTGGTTGGCTGTGCTCTAGGGTGAGGGCAAAGTTAGCATCCTCTCTTGGGATGCTACCATGTTCCGTATCTTCTGCTTTCTTGATTTATTCTTTTGTTTGGTGGAAGCACAGCCTCTCACAGCTTCCTAAGGAAATGTACAAGGGACATATTTTATTTTTTGTTTTTGCATATGTAAGAAATGTGTTTATTCTACCCCATGCTTGATGTGTAATTAAACTAGGCTTAGAAATCAATGTTTTAAATCATCTGTCTCCGAGAATTCTGAAGGTTTTTTACCATTGTATTCCAGCATTCTGCTTGACAGAAAACTTTCATGGCATTCTGTTGGTCCTTGCTTTCTGCGGGATGTGAATTTTGCCTCTGGAAGCTTTTAGGGTCTTCTCTTCATCTTTGGTGTCTCCATTCCTCACAGTGAGATGCCTTGGGGAGGACCTTTGTGTGTGTGTCCATTGCATCGTATGCATACCTTATGATGGCCCTTTCAAGACAGAAATGCATTCCTGAGTAGTTTCTTTAATATTTCTTTGATAAGTTTCTTTGTGTTTTCTCTGTTCTTAGTTTCTGTCTCAAATCTTCCTGTCTTTCATCTCCAGTTTTCCATGGTTTTGCTTCTTGTTTCTGTTTTGGGGGGAGTTTTCTTGAATATCTTCTAGATTCTCTGTTGAACTTAATTTTTATGACCATGTAATTTCTAAGAGCTCTTTCTTGTTTTCTGATTACTTCTTTAACTTAGAATCATCTTCTTCTTTCATGGATGTGATGTCTTAATGCATTCACTTTCTAAGAACATATTTTTTCAAGGTTCTTTTATTTTCTCTGCATCTCCCCTCACTTCCAAGTAATTTTACTGTTTGTTTTGGCTCTGCCATTCCTGTTAGGTCTGCTGACCTTTAATGAGTATTTATATTTGACAGTAAGGCAATAAAACTGAGATTAAAAGTTTAAAAACCAGATTAAAAGTTCTACATGCAGGAGTGGAGTAGTTGGCTGATGAACTTTCTTTGGGGAGAACAGATTCTTGAGCTGGCTCTTTTCTTGGAACCTCACACATGCACATCAGTATATGGATGTCTTTCCTCTGAGTTTCTTTATTTTCTCCAGAGATGAATTCTTTAATCCCCTGCCCAGGGAGATAAATGTGAGCTGGTGCTCTGGGAGCCCCTCATCCTTCACTTCTGTTCTCCACCAGGTCTGCTTCCTGAGTCTGCAGCCCCTTCTCTGATTCTCTCTGGCATAAACCTGCCTGCTTGGAATAGGAGGTGAGGAATACAAAGTGATCTGGCCTCATAAAGTCACAAGAATGCTGTTTTCTTCATTAACCTGATGCCCATCTTTCATGGACCTTCTGCCTCCAAGGGCTGAGCCACTGGAGTTGTCGGGCTGGTTGGCTTTGATCTCAGCAGACCCTTCACATTTTATTCTGAGTGTGCACCCTGTGCTCTATTACCAGCTTTGCTGACACCTTTGATTTGCTGATGTCTCCTTTCTGTTGCCTTTATCCTTGTGGGCTACAGTATTCTTAATTGCTTTACTGACACTTTAGTAGGGTTTGGGGAGGGAGAGAAGGTTGAGAAAGGCTCAGAGTCACTCCTCAATGTTTAACTGGATATGAAAATCTTGGCTTTCCCCTGAGTCCTGAGAAGTGCTCATGGAACCCAGTCCCCCAAATGCCCCCTCTCCCACCCCCCCAACCCCTACCCCGCCTCTCCATCTCCACCCCCCACTGCCACTGGCCGCTGGGGGATGCGTAGGGGATTTTGGAGTCACTGTGCATTCCAACCAGGCGCACTTGCAGCTCCTCCGCAAAGTATTTGCCTTCCCCATTTTAGATGCTTGTCCTGGGCTTCCCTCGTGGCTCAGTGGTAACGAATCCACCTGCCAAAGCAGGAGACATGGGTTTGAGCCCTGATCTGGGAAGATCACACATACTGTGGAACAATTAGGCCCATGCGCCGCAACTACTGAGCCCATGCTTTAGAGCCCGTGAAGCTTAACTACCGAAGCCCGAGTGCCCTAAAGCTTGTGCATCAAGAGAAGCCAGCACAATAAGTCCGCACACCGCACCTAGAGAGCAGCGCCCCCACTCCTCGTCACAACTAGAGAAAGCCCACATGCAGCAACGAAGACCCAGTACAGCCAAAAGCAAACAAAGAAACAAATGAATAGATGCTTGTCCTCCTACCCTTTGCTTTCCTTCCCATTTCTTCTGCCTTGGTCCTCGCCTTCTTCTAGCCCATCTTGTGCCCGTTTATGTTCCGTTGCTATTACTGCTCACAATTACCTTTTCAGCAGGTCTTTCCCGCCTCTCTGAACTAGATGCTCTCAGGTTAAGCTTTCTTCCTCCTGACCTTGAGCCTGCTGTGCTGTCCTGAGTGGGGAGCTGCCATTTCCTCTGCCTCCTTGTCTGTCCTGAGTGACCTTTTACAGAGAATGCCCGTTGATCTCTGTCTAGCCCAGTTACCAGGACCCGACTGTTCAGTGACATAAACAGAGGCTTCCAGCAAATCAGGTTTCTCTCAGATCTAATGAAGCTGAGAAAACATGGCCTGAGCAAGCCAAGTGGAAGGGTCGCTGCCACGCCACTGTTCTGTCTGACTGTCTGATCGCATGGGCCGGAGCTCAGAATCCACTGAGATGGGTTCAGCTCAGGAGGTATTTACATTTTTTTGTTTCTCGGAAAGCATCTTGGCCTAAATGTTCCCCCATCCTGACATAGGCTGCACGTCTCTCCCTAAGTGTTGAAACTGCCAGGACCATCTCGGTCCCTTACTATTCTTGGTCGATGATGTCTATATTCACATCAGGGCTCTATGATTATCCATAATGTAAACGACTGGCCCCGAAACGTATGGCCTGAGTTTATCCAAGGCCCAAACAATTACCAAACATTCCTTTTAGATAGAAGACAGATTTCTTTCCCTTGGCAAAGATTTTCTACTGAGATGTATTACAGGATGTTTTACATTCTCTTGGTCTTGTAATAACACCACGCCCAATCCAGTATTGATGCATCGGTGGCCACTCAGAAGGTTGTTATTTTTTAAACATACGTTGTTCTCAGTTGCGGCTGTCATATCTGTAAAGAAATACAATGCTTTTTCCCCATTTCCAGAGTTTTATGACACCTGGGGACTTATAAGTCAGGACAAGACCAAGATCGGGTGGATTTGTGGTGCCTGCATCAGAGGACCTTGAAAGGGCCTGTGAGTGCCCTACAGGCTGGAAGGGATGCTCCAGTTGCGGTGTTTAGATAAGCAGATTGGGCTGGACATCTGTGGTTTCAGCTCAGCAGGAAAGGAAACCATCCAGAGTCATCTATTTCCTGGATTACTCAATGTCTTCTCTACTGGGGTCATGGTGATCCTGGGAGCGTGATGTTATCAGCTCTCGTTTACAGATGGGTGAACGTGATGAGACTCAGAGAGGTGCAATGACCTGGGTCATCCTTTAACTGTCAGGGCCAAAATTTGAACTCAGGCCTCCTGACTTCAAGTCTGTGGTCCATCCACTGCCCTCCAGCTGCTTCCTGAGCCCCTTTCCTGGGTCATTCAGGCAAAACAAGCCAGCTTCCTGCTATTTGAGGGGAGAAAGTGTTTAGTGGGAACAGACTGACTCATTGAGGTTGACTGTTCTCTTTGGTTCATCTCACCAGGTCATCCCCCCCAATCTCTGTTTCCTTTTGTGTCGTCACAGATCAGAGGCATTCTGGCCCTATATAAATTCACTTTGTGACCCTGGGTGAATCATTTTCCTCTCTGGGCTTTAGTTTCCATTGTAAGATAAGTATATTGGAATTTCAGTGGTACTCAAATATGCTGGTGTTTCAGTCACCCAGAGAACATTTTAAAAGGAAACAATCCTATTAAGGCATATTTTACATATCATAAAATTTACCCATTTCAAGTATACAATTCAATGATTTTTAGTAAATTTACCCACTTGTGAAACCATCATCGTAAATCAGTCTTAGAACATTTTTACCACTCCAATAAAATCCTTTGTGTGTGTGCATGCTCAGTTGTATCCGACTCTTTGTGACATACCAGGCTTCTCTGTCCATGGAATTTTCCAGGCAAGGATACTGGAGTGAGTTGCCATTTCCTCCTCCAGGGTGTCTTCCCAACCCAGGGATTGAATCCAGTTTCCTGCAGTTCCTGCATTGGTAGGCGGGTTCTTTACCACTGCGCTACCTGCCCAAGTTAATCTCCATTCTCACCCTCTGCCTCAGGCAACCAGTAGTATATGTACTTTCTATCTCTGTAGATTTATCTTTCATGAGCATTCCATGTAAATAGAAATATGCAATAGGTGGTCTCTTGCACTTGACTTCTTTTACCTAGCATAACGTCTTTGCCATTGATATTGTATTGCATGTCAGCAGTTGGTTCCTTTTAGTTGTTCCATAGTGTTCCATTGCCCAGATATGCCACGTTTAGTCTGTTAGTTTTGGGCATTTGGTCCAGGTGGAAGACTTAGCAGACAGTCAGTAATGCTGCTAAGAACATTCATGGACAAATAATGTGTGTTTTCACTTTTCTTGGGTACACTGCTAGAAGTGGAATGGCTGAGTCATATGGTAATTCTGTGTTTAACTTTTTAGAAAACTGCTGAATTGTTTTCTAAAGTGACTGTTCCATTTTACATTTCCATCAACAATGTATAAGCCTTCCCCTGAGAAGCTTTTTAAAAATTCTCATTTCTGGGCCTTACTCCCCGTAGATCTGGAGTGGGGCCCAGGAATTTGCATTTAACAAGCATTCCAGGTGATTCAGATACATGTGGTCGGTGGATGTGTGTATGGACCCACTAAGAGCAGGTGACCTTCAAAGCCTCCCTGAGGCCAGTTGTTTCATTTGTGCCTCTTGGGCAAGATGCATACTCCTGCCAACTCTCTTGGTGTTTGTCTTTGGATCAGAGGAGTTGTAATGCAGGGTGGGGCTGAGGGAGTTGGCCAAGTAGCATTCATAAATCTGTGCAGCACCTGTCCTGCATTATCCTTGACACAGGCCAAGACTCTGTCCCTGGCTTCATAGACATCACATTTTATCACAGCTTTTTGTGTGTTATCACACTGTAAAAGTGCCATAAAATCAAGTGTCCAGTTTTCAGTGCCTCTTCAAGTTATAATCTTGGTTGCTGCCATTTTGGTAACTTATTGAGAAGCTTCATCCTAGCCTTGCCACTTAGCTGTGATGAGTTTCTTAGTGGTTCTGAGCCTCTGTTTCCTTGCTTGTGAAATGGGATTGGAATGATAGGGTAGACCAAAAAGTCTGTTTGGGTTTTTCCATAAGATATTACAGAAATGCCCAAATGAACTTTTTGGCCAATCCAATATTAATATCATGGAGTTTCTTGTGAGGGTTAAATGAGATAATATGAACTATAACTAGGATGGGCGTTAGTCTTCTTTTCTTACCTTTTCCCCCTATGCCCTATTTCATTATTATACGTATTTTCATGTCCTTGTTAGACACTTGTATATCTTCCACTATTTCTTTAAATTTTTATTTTATTGTAGTAAAAACACAGCATGAGATCTACCCTCTTAACAAAATTTTAAGTATATAGTTTAGTATTGTTATTTATAGAGACTATGTTGTATAGCAGATCTCTAGAACTTATTCATCTTGCATACTTGAGGCTTTATGCCCATTGATTAGCAACTCCCCATTTCCCACTCCTCTGAACCCCTGGAAACCACCATTCTACTCTCTGATTCAATTGGCTTGACTAGTTTAGATTCTTCATATAAGCACAAACATGCAGTATTTATCCTTTTCTGACTGGCTTATTTCAATTAATGTAATGTCCTCAAAAGTTCATCAGTGTTACTGCATATTGCAGTATTTCATTCCTTTTTTTTTTTAAGACTGAGTACTAGTCTATGATTAACCACATTTTCTTTATCCATGCATCCATCAATGGACATTTATATTGTTTCTACATTTTGGCTATTGCAAATGGTGCTACAAGAACATGGGATTGCTAATATCTCTTCAAGATCTTGATTTCAGTCCTTTTGGATACGTACCTAGATGCAGGATTGCTGGATCTCATGATAGTTCTTTTTAATTTTTGTGAAATCTCCATTTTTTTCCATAACAGCTACAGTATTTTGCATTCACACCAAAAATGTGCAAGGGTTCCTATTTGTCCACATTTTTGCCAACAGTATTATCTTAAAAAAAAAAATAGCTATTCTAATTTTGTAATAACCTTTAAGGGAAAAGAATCTGAAATAATACATATGTATGTATGTCTAACTGAATCACTTTGCTGTATACCTGAAATTAACACAACATTCAGCTATACCTCAGTAAAAGTTTTTTAAAAAAGAGGACAGCTATTCTAGCAGGTATGAAGTGATGTCCCATTGTGGTTTTGATTGCATTTCCCTAATGATTAGTGGTGTTGAGCATTTTTTCATGTACCTGTTGGCTGTCTGCATTGTCTTCCCTGTAGAAGTGTTGATTCATATCTTCAGCTCATTTTAAAACTGAGTTATTAGGTTTTTTGCTGTTGAGGTGCAAGAGTTTCTTATATGTTTTGGAAAGCAGTCCCTTATGTGATATATGATTTGTGCATATTTTTCTCCCATTCCATAGGTTTCCTTTTCACTCTGTTGTTTCCGTTGCTGTAGAGAAGCTTTTTCATTTGATGTAGTTTCACTGTCTGCTTTTACTTTCATGGCCTGTGCTTTTGATATCATATCCATGAAATCATTGCCAAGACCAATGTCATGAAGCTTTCTCCCTGTTTTCGTCTAGGAGCTTTATAATGTCAGTTCTTCCATTTAACTCTTTAGCTCATGTTGAGTTGTTTTTGTATGTGGTGTAAGATAAGGGTTCAGTTTCACTTTTTTGAACATGAATATTTAGTTTTCCCAAGAGTGTTGAAGAGACTTTCCTTTCCCTAATACGTATTCTTGGCAGCCTTGTTGAAGATCAGATGACTATATATGTGTGGTTTGATTTCTGTGCTATCTTGTTTGTTTAGGTCAGTACCCTACTATTTTCATTACAGTAGCTTTGTAATATATTTTGAAATCAGGAGTGTGATACCTCCAGCTTGTTTTTTTTATCAGAATCATTTGGCTATTGGAGTGTTTTGTGGTTCCATATGAATTTTAGAACTTAAAAAAAATTTTTTTTAATGCCATTAGGATTTTTTTTTATAGGGATTACATTGAAGCTGTAGATTTCTTAGAATAGTTTGGACATTTTAAGAATATTAAGTACTGTAACTCATAAACACAGAATTTCTCTCCATTTGTTTTTTTAAAAATTTATTTCATGAATATTTTTGTAGTTTTTGGTGTACAGATCTTTCACCTCCTTAGTTAAGTTTATTCCTAAATATTTTATTTATTGTGTGCTTATTAATGAAATTGTTTTCCAATTTCCTTTTCGGATACTTCATTGTTAGTGTATGGAAATACAACTGATTTTTGTATATCAATTTGGTATCCTGAAATTTTATAAAATTTGTTTATTAGATCTAGCAGTATTTTGTGGAGTATTTAGGGTTTTCTATATATAAGATCATGTCATTTGCAAACAGACATTTTTACTTCTTCCTTTCCAATTAAGAAGCTTTTTATTTCTTTTTCCTTGACTGGTTACTGTGGCTAGGACTTCTAGCACTATGTTGAATACGGTGGTGAGAGCGAGCATCCTTACATTGTTCCTGATCTTAGAGGAAAAGCTTCCAGTTTTTTACCGTTCAGTTGTGATATTAGCTGTGCACTTTTCAAATATGACCTTTATTATGTTGTGGTAAGCCCCTTCTATTCCTAGTTTGTTAAGAGTTTTTACCATGAAAGGATGTTGCATTTTTTCCAAATGCTTTTACCGCATCAATTGAGATGATCGTGTGATTTTTATCCTTTGTTCTGTCAATGTGATATATCACATTATTTGATTTTCATATGCAACCATCCTTGCATCTCAAGGATAAATCTCATGTGGTCATGGTGTATAATCCTTTTAATATTGCTACTATTTGGTGAGGATTTTTGCATCTATATTCATTAGAGTTATTGGCCTGTAATTTTTAATTCTTGTAGTATCTTCTGTAGTTCAGGTAATGTTGGCCTCATAAAATGTTTGGGCATGTTCTTTTCTCTTTTGCTTGTTGGAAGAGTTTGAGAAGGATTGGTGTTAATTCTTCCTTAAATGTTTGGTAGAATTCACCAGTGAAGCCATCTGTTCCTGGGCTTTTCTTTACTGGGAGGTTTTTGATTCCATTTCAGTCTCCTTACTAGTTTTAGGTCTATTCAGACTTTGTGTCCTCATTATTCAGTCTTGATTTATGATTCTGGTGTCATATCTAGGAATCCATTGCCAAATCCAAGGACATAAAGATTTACCCCTATGTTTACATTTAAGATTTTTATAGTTTTGCTTTTAAATTTAGGTCTTTGATCCCATTTTGAATTAATTTTTGTATATGATATGAACTAGAGGTTCAACTTCATTCTCTTGCATATTGCTATTCAGTCATCCAAGCATCATTTGTTCAGTCTATTCTTTCCTCTTTGAATAATCTTTGTACTTCTGTCCAAAAATCAATTAACAGGCCCTTGCTATAACAATACAACCTTGGGCACATTTCTTAAACCTTGTGAGCCTCAGATTATTCATCTGTGAAGTGAGGATAGCCATTCTGACTTAACAGGATTAATACTCAGATCAAATGAAATAAGGAATGAGAATTACCTAGCACCAGCCTGGGTACACTCAGATTCTGCCTTGGCTTTTTTGAGTGTCTGGTCAGAGTTGCATTTCATCCTACTGAGCTGGGCAATGCAAATGAGAAACACAGGGCAGAATGATAATTAAAAAGAGATGACTTTTATGGAACTATTTGAAATGTTTTACCATATTTTGAGGTTTTTAAAACTTAGGTCATCTTGTAGTTTTTGTTTTCAAATGTTTGGCTTCTTGATAAGGGCTAAGCATTGTGAATGCTCTGATACTCTTCAAATATTTGTTCCACACTATTTAGAGGAGCCATGCAGGGTGATGGGGAGAAGGAGGACCACAAAGGCAGCAGCTCTTTGTTGTTCTGGGCATTTCACCTCTAGTCCCAAACTTGAATATGTCATTGAGCAAAATAAAAACAGTGTGCTTATCAACAGGAACCATCTACCCGAGAAAGCATTTTGGTGACCAGCTACTGTCACTCAAGCATACCCCTTACAGTTGTCATGACTACCACAGGCCCCCTCATCACAGGACTTCAACCATTTACAGAGCCTTCTTTGAAAGGAGTTCTGGCAAATTCTATTTTGTCTTTCTAGTAAGGTTTTCCTTGTATTTTGGCACCACTTAGAAAGCAAGTTGTGAAAAATACCATGGCTGAAGGCTCTGGGTGGGGGTGAGAGATTCTATAGTAAGAGCTAATTGTTGAGTATACTTTCTCTCTAGATCCAGAACGTAAGGGTCATCAGACACTACTAGGGATAAGGGATGAAATTTTCATAATGTGCTTTTTGAGGCTTATTAAAAAATCCATGTGCAATATATTTTTACATTGTTATCAGCCTGGAACATCCTGATAAGTTAGCATCCCTATTATAAAATGAGGCCCAAGCTTTCATATAAAGTACAGTTTTCTATCTATAGATGTGTTCCCTCTAAGTACTTAGCAAAACTTAGCTTTTGCTCAAATATTATTCTTATCTATGCTGTCCTCAGGGATACACCACTGCTGTATGTTTTTTTCTTTAAAAAAAAAAAAACCCCGAGTTAACAGAAGAATATAAACAGCACCTTTAATCAGGAATCAGAGAAATATCACTCCATGAAATGGACCTTTGTCTGGAAGAGGCTTTCAGAGCTGCACAGAGCTGCCTGGGAACTTGGGATGGTTTGATTAATGGTGATTTTAGGGATTGTGCGTGTGTGCCTGTGTACTCAGTTGCTCAATAGTGTCTGACTCTTTGCAACTCTATGGATTGAAGCCTGCCAGTCTCCTCTGTCCATGGGATTTCCCAGGCTAGAATATTGGAGTGGGTTGCCATTTCCTCCTCCAGGGGGTCTTTCCAACCCAGGGATCGAACCTGTAGCTCCTGCATTGGCGGGCTGATTCTTTACCACTGAGTTGTTATTTCTGTATTCTTAGAAGCTTCTCATCGCTTTTCCCACTAAATCTTTCAGTCTTATCCTAGGCAGAGTTTGACTTTTTAAAGCCCTAACACTTAGCAGTTTTCCAAAATTATCCAGGAAGATACTAGCCCAGGAGTTTAGAAGTACCAGTAAAAATCTAGAGAGTATAATGTGTTCTTTTTGATGGCTTTGTCTGCTTTAAACTCTTCATGTATTGTCTGGCAGTGAAACAGTATATGAGAACTCGATTAAGTTTCAAATTAAAAAATTACAGGCCACATAATAAAATAAACAGATTGCGTTGGCAAGTTCTAAGGGTGCATCAAAGTGCCTTGATAAACATCTTCTTCTCAAAGAACCAACTCCCAGCTTCTGAAACCACACCCAGGGGAGCTCTTTTGCTCTAAGATTTTACCATTGTCTAAAACAATATCTGCTTAATTGGGTAAATCCCTTTTAGGACTTAAGAATTTGCTAAAGAAGGTAAAGTTGGGACAGTGCTTGTTTTATTTAAAATAATCTGTGTCTTTCTTGCAAGAAAAGGGAAACTTCTCTACCCAAAAGGTAATTACCCTTATTAGATAATTATCTAATCACCTAAAACTTTATTCATTAATGGTTGAGTTTGTTGTTTTTGTTGTATTTTTTTAACAGAAATAGTGACTGATGGCAAAAAAGAAAAAAAAAAAATCTGCTCTGATTCCATCACTCAAAAATAACTGCTATTAATTTGTTCTACATGTTATTTCACTTTTTAACAAAAACTGAGACCATACCAGACATAATATTAACTCACCTGTCTTTCTGCACTTAAAAATATATTATAAACAGCTTTTTATGCCAGCAAAGAGAGGTTTAGATCATAATTTTTAGTGGCTTCAAGTATCCCATGTGATAGATGGATCATAATATATTTTATTCACTACCTGTTGATTGCTGTCTAGGTTGTTTGTAGGATATTGCTATTTAAAACAATGCTTTACTAAACATCTTTGAACACATACTTCTGTGTATTGTGGATAATCATTCCTTTCCTTCTTTGTTGTTCAAAAAATGGTATCTCTTGAGTTCTTTTTGAGTACTTTTCCAGGTCTTCTAACCATTTATATTCCTACTTTTATAAATTGTTTGTTGATGTCTTTTGCTAATGATAACTTCTCTTCAGATTTCTGGTAAACTTTTATGTACCCTCTTTTATGGGGGATAAAAGAGAAGCCTGTTTTTCTTTGGACTCTTTTACTTGGCTTTGAACTCTAGACCTGAGGTTCGTAAACATGATGAAACATTGAAATCAGTTTCCTGGGGACTTTTAAAAACTTCTGTAGCCTGGTTCCCAATCCCTGACATCGATTTTGTTGGGGTGGGATCACTTCTCTAACTTAGATCATTCATCAGGCTTGTTTCTGTAGATATATATTTCCTTCCAGTTTGTCCCATTTATACATTGTTTTTTTTTTAATTTCACTCAGAGTGTGCATCTTTTATTATGCAGTTTTAGGAATTTCATATTACATCATAAGCAGTTTTCCAGATTCCTTCTTTATTTAATCATTTAACCATTTTTAGGTCCACACCATACCATTTTGAATTTATAACCTATTTTAAATGTATCCTACAATGAACACTGTACAATGAACAATGAACATTGGGCTTCCCTGGTAGCTCAGACGGTAAGGCATCTGCCCACAGTGCGGGAGACCCGGGTTCGATTCCTGGGTCGGGAAGATCCCCTGGAGAAGGAAATGGTAATCCACTCCAGCACTCTTGCCTGGAAAATCCCATGGACAGAGGAGTCTGATAGGCTACAGTCCACGGGGTCGCAAAGAGTCGGACACTTCACTTCACTTCACTTCACAATGAACATTTCAGTTGATTTTGCTAGAGAAGCAGCTGAATATAATGGATGCAAACACTGACTCTGGTTTTAGACTGTCTGGATTTAACTTATTAACTCTATGACTGTGTGACCTTGAGCAAGTTGTTTAACTTCCCTTGACCTCAGTTTCCTCATATGTAAATAGGGATGATAAAATAGTACCTACTTAAATATGATTGTTGTGATGTTTAAATGAGTTAATGTATGTAAATCATTTAGACAATATTTGTCTGTTAGTAAGCAATCAAAAGTGCCAGAAAACATCTTTGAGAATAGCTTTTATAGCACCTTATAAGATATATGATACATATATTATTTTATATTTTTTACATTTATATTTTATGGTATATTTTAAAACTATTATATCCTACTAATAAGAGAAGGCAATGGCAGCGCACTCCAGTACTCTTACCTGGGAAATCCCATGGAGGAGGAACCTGGTGGGCTGCAGTCCATGGGGTCGCTACAAGTCGGGCACGACTGAGTGACTTCGCTTTCACTTTTCCCTTTCATGCATTGGAGAAGGAAATGGCAACCCACTCCAGTGTTCTTGCCTGGAGAATCCCAGGGACGGGGGAGCCTGGTGGGCTGCTGTCTCTGGGGTTGCACAGAATCGGACACGACCGAAGTGACTTAGTAGCAGCAGCAGCAGCAGCAGCAGCATCCTACTAATATGATTCCATTATAACTCCTTTGTAATATTTGTTAACATCTGAAAGGCCTGGCTCACCTTTATTTACTCTGCTTTTTTTCCAAGGTTCTCTTTGCTATCTGGAGATCTTCTCCAATTTGAGTTTCAAGTTACAAGTTTCTAATGTGAGTGTGTGCATCAAAGTAGTTGAACTTGTATTCTGCTTGGATACTTACAAGGTAACTATCCTCTCTTCTAGTCAGTGGAGGGAGGGAAGGAAACATCACCCAGTCTTTTCAATACATGATGTTGCGTTAGAACAATAGGTTGCCTTTGATTCCTCCTGCAGGGGGTCTTGCTGGCAGTCTGACTTTGGCTGCCTGATGCCCACCGTGGTGCTATAGCAATTCCAGGACATTCTGATTTTATGGTCAGACAAGAACTTGGGGGCCTCTTTGTGAGAGCAAGGCTGTATGCATCTGTATACTCTGTCATGCCCAACTCTCTGTGACCCCATGGACTGTAGCCCACCAGGCTCCTCCGCAAGGAGGGGCCTGGAATTCTTGCTTTTTCCAGGCAAGAATGCTGAGTAGGTTGCCATTTCCTCCTCCAGGGGATCTTCCCAACCCAGGGATCAAACCCACATCTCCTGTATCTCTTGCCTTGGCAGGTGGATTCTTTACCACTGAGCCACCTGGGAAGCCCAAGAAGCAAGGTTAGAATTGGTTTATTTGGGGACATACTTCTGAAGACTGAGGTTTAAAGTAGTAGTTGAAAGTCTTTCTGCATGTGAGAGGTGAGCTACCAAGTGTCAGTGTCAGTCTCCGTTCCCTGACAGAGTGTTCTGTCCTTGCTCGTTGGGATCCCATGGGCCTGTGGCTACAAAGAAATTCTTTACCCCAGATTGGAGAGAACACCAAAAGTGGCAGAGGGTAGGGGGTTGACAGAGGAGAGCTGAGACCCAGATAGAGAAGCCAAACCCTGATGATCCCAGGAGCGAAAGCCAGTGGGTCACCAGAACCACAGGGACCAGAAACAGAATCTGCTGCTGGAACTTGCAGCTGGGAAGGCCATCAACAGAGAGACGAGAAGAATGAGGCCAGCAGGTCCACAGAGAGGCTCTGGATTGCTGCTGGGAGTGGTCCCACCTCTGGCATGGTGCACACCATCTGCAGAAGGGCCATGCTTGCATCCAGGATCCAAGTGGGATGGTTTGGGGGTGTCCATGAGGAGTGAGCTAAGACAGCAAGTGATGAAGATTTGGGGATCTTGTCTCCAAACACACCCCTACACACACTTAGCTCAGTGAATACATCCTTTCTTTGGAACAGTAGGAAGTCTGCTTGCTGGTTCACAGGTAGGTGGGGTAGGGCATGTAAGGATGTCAGCCACTTCCCCTCATCTGGGGAGATAGTACTCATTTCCCCCTCTTTCCAACACCATGGCCTCACAGGCAGTATGCCTTCTGGCTTCTCATACAACCCTCTTCCCTCTACCACTCTGCAGGGTACAGGGTCTTGGGCCACCTTTCCCTGTGAGACCTTGCTTTGGCACCTGGAAATGGCAGCCTGCATTCAGAGAACACTTAGTGAGCTCCAGGTCTCCTGACTTCGGATACTGTGCCTCTCACAGCCCTTCACCTCTCTCATTCCAAAGCTCTTTTGCCCAGGAGGATACTTTGATCTGCCATGTCTAGGAGAAACCCTGAAATCTGGGTTAATAAAAGCTCCCCAGGTGCTTCTGGCCATCAGCACAGCTAGCCCCAAGCACCTGTACACCCCTTGGGATGGTGGCTGAACCCCCAGGCCAGGCCCACATAGACTCTGTTTAGGGAACTGTAGGCAAGAAGCGGGCAGTCAGCATGAGCTAAGTTTTTACAGATCCCTGGCAAATGCTGATGTCTGCTCTGGCTAACAAAGGGATGGGGAGAAGAATGATAAATGGGCTCCAAAGTTGTAAAGAATCATGTGTTATGTGCTTACTTACAAACATGGACCTCACATAAGCCAGTTCAGTGGGTAAAGCAGTACATTTGAGATGAGGTTTCTGCTTACTTGTTTTTGGTTTTATAGGAAGAAGCATGATGGAGGGCCCAATAGAAATTGATATTGGGTCTTGAATGTGTAGCCTCTTCTAGAATTTTCCCTTTAAGGTTTTCTCACATTACTACTTTTATGTATCTGTTTGGCTGCATCAGGTCTTAGCTGAGGCATGTGGAAGCTTCCTCGCTGCCTGTGGGATCTTTAGGCATGGTGTGCAGGATCGTTTTTAGTTGTGGCGTGCCAACTCTTGGTTGCAGCATGTGGGATAGCTCCCTGACCACGGATGGGAGCTTGGAGTCTTAGCCACTGGACCACCAGGGAAGTCCCCCGTATTACTACTGACTATTAGTACTTCCTTGAAGTCTAACATTTAGTGCCAATCATCTGGATGACACTTCCTCATAACTGGGTGTTGTGCTGGCCTTTGGGGTCCTCAAGGAGGATGTTTTACTGGTGTTCTAGGTTAGTCGTAGCCTGACACTGGGCCTGGGGTAGTTACTCCAGGGAGTATTTACCTAGAGAATACCACCAGGCATATGGAGGTCCTTCAACACTCACTGGGTGTCATACCTCCAGACCTCTCTGAGCTGCTCCTCATGCCAGAAATCCTGGGCTGCTCCACTTTGGTTCACCGGGACTCCTTTGCCTGGACCCAGAATAGCCCTTTTGGTTCTCTTTCCCTGGCTGGCCCCAGTTGTGACCTTCAGGGTCAGATGGCAAAAGTGGAGAAAGGTCATGTCCCCAAGGAAGGGTACTGGGGGCTGAAGAGCAGAGTGGGCTCAAGCTGCTTGTTCCATTTATTCCAGCTGTGGAGAGGAGGCCTTCTAAGGTGGCAGCTCATCTCAGAAACCACCAGGATGTTGTACTTGCCCTGGGAGGAAAACCAAAAGAAATGAATCAAGCAAAGCTGAGACCTCTCACTCTTTGTGAAATGTGAAAAAGCATGTCCCATCTAGCTGTGACCAGTGGGGCTTTTGGTGGGGGCTGTCTGTGCCACCCCTCATGAAGGGGAAGAGGGCAGCCTTGTGTTCCCTTCAGAGGTTAGATGGTGCTTTGACAATTCTTACTTTAGACCCTAGATCCTCTAGATGGAGTTCAAGGGAGACATAATTTATTCTGATGTTTGCCACATAGAGAATAGCTTTTCTATACCAGTACATTCCAATTAATGCTATTTCCAATATAGTTATAACATATGGTATTATCCTACATATATTAAAATATGTTTAGCAGTCACATTTTCAGTCTTATCACTAAAATTTTGGCCCTAATTCTCTTTCTTCCTTTCTGTTTCTCACCCAATTTGAGGATTCTATCAGTGTTTCCCTTCAGGAAGACATAAGAGCAATACCTAAGAACCTTGAAATTATTTTCCAAGAACTCAGGTGTGCCTGATTTGGGAGATGCCTAGAGGGCTTTTCAATGTTCTCCAACCTTGTCCATGGTTAAAAGGTATTCCATGTAATCGATTCCTGCTTAAAAGAAGTAACCAAAATGCATACTTACCCCATATCAGATAATTAATCTCCCCAACAGACTGTCGATTTATGCAAAAAGAGTGGTAGAATATAAAAGATCATTAATCATCCTGGCATCATGATCTCATGTTGTTATGAAATAAATATGCTTACTAAATGGATCCAGATGCTCTCAAATCCATGTGTCCAGTAAAGGCTATTTTCTCTCCTTGGTCTGGGAAATAAACACAGGAGGCTTGTTTGAAACACTTCTCTTCCGTCAATCGCCAGTGGTCCTACACATTCTTTTAACCGCTTTCCCCATCCACTCTGCTGCTGGTGAAAAGTGAGCAAGTGTTTTCTGATAAGGATTCTGGGGAAAACCCTAAGGAGCTAGAAAACTTTTTGCCTTGACCCAGAGCTGATGGATGATGAGGAAATCAAAATCATATAGCCAATCATCTACCAACCCAAGACAAAACATTTTCTCTATTCATCTTCGGACCCAATACATCAAAGCACAAATTCCAACTCAAGACATTACCAGTCCCCAGAGGACAGACTTGAGTCTTAGAGTACCCACTACAATCTGCCGTGTAAGGATGGAATGATAGAAAGATGGAAATGAATTCAGTTACCATTAAACACCAGGTTCTTGACACGGTAATTATCTTCCCAAGACTACCCCCAGAAGTGGCTGCAGGGCTAGAAAGCAGAAAGGGAGCCATTGTGAGAGAAGATGGAACTCATAGCGAGCCGAGGAGAGTGGGTTATGGCTTTGGGACTTCCCTGGTGGTCCCGTGGCTAAGAATCTGCTTGCCAGTGCAGGGGACATGGGTTCGATCCCTGTTCTGGGAAGATTCTACTTGCCGCAGGGCAACTAAGCCCACGCACCTCAATTACTGAGCTCTAGAGCTTGGCGGCGGGGGAGGGGCGGTGGCATAACGAATGAGCCCATGTGCTGCAACTGCTGATCCCATGCATCCTAGAGCCCGGTACTCCCCAACAAGAGAAGCCACCACAATGAGAAGACCGCTCATTGCAACTTGAGAGTAGCCCCCACTCCCTGTAACTAGAGAAAGTCCGTGCACAACACCAAAGCCCCAGAGCAGCCAAAAATAATAAAAACAATAATAAAAACACGGATTTGGAGCCAGGTATGTGTTCCAAATTTGTGACCTTCAAAGGAAATTTACTTCTCTGAGTTCATTTCCTTTGTTAACTCTGAGTTGCTGGGAGGATTAATGAGGTTGTCATCATAAACTGCCCAGTACCTAGGATGCGCCCAAGATGTAATAGCTATCGCTACCTTTATAGCAAGATTACCACAGATGGTCATCCAGGAGAAGGAGGTGAGTATCAAGAAAGCGAGTCACCTTAATAGAGTGATGCTTACATGTGCTACTAACCACAGGGCCTTTCTTGCTGGGAAAGGACTCTCCTCCTGGTTTGGGAGCTCTGTGAGAGCAGTGATAACAAGACAGTGTTTCCTCTGTGTTGTTCGCTGCTGTATTTTCACTTGGCTAGAATTGTACCTGGCACACAGTGGGGTTCAGTTCATATTCATTGGAATGGATGAGTAGATATAAGATAAAATTAGTTTTAATATGTGGATAATTTCAAATTTTAAAATACTGCTTTAACTGGAGCCAATTATACAGAGTGAAGTAAGCCAGAAAAAAAAATACCAATACAGTATACTAACACATATATATGGAATTTAGAAAGATGGTAATGATAACCCTGTATGCGAGACAGCAAAAGAGACATAGATGTATAGAACAGACTTTTGGACTCTTTGGGAGAGGGAGAAGATGGGATGATTTGGGAGAATGGCATTGAAACATGTATACTATCATGTAAGAAACGAATTGCCAGTCTAGGTTCAATACAGGATACAGGATGCTTGGGGCTGGTGCACTGGGATGACCCAGAGAGATGATATGGGGAGGGTGGTGGGAGGGGGGTTCAGGATTGGGAACTCATGTACACCCGTGGCGGATTCATGTCAATGTAAGGCAAAACCAATACAGTATTGTAAAGTAAAAATAAATAAAAAAAAGGAAAAAAAAAGAATACTGGTTTAAGAGGAAGAGAGTGTTCACCTTTTGGAAAATAGTTTCTTAGGAGAATCATGTTGTTTTCGATTTTTGATTTATCATAGTTACCCCTGTCTTCCTGTACCTGAGGTCTTGGCTGTCATCTAGCTATACAGACTCCATCCATCTCAGTAGATTGGTACTGACACCAGCTTGCTGTGGCTTTCATGCTGTTATTAGTCTCATCTTTCTACATGATCATCTCTTTCGCTGAATTTACTCTATTTAAACAAGGACTCAGATCATCAGAAAAAAAACACAGTCCAGGCTTCTAACAACAGCAAATGAAAGCTGTCCTTTAAATAAGTTTTAATGTCCTAATACAGATCAGTAGGTATGCGGAGGGTTTTCCTGGTGGATTCTTCTGTATGGAAGGGCTTTGAATACACGCTGAAAGTCCTACAGCTTTTCCCAGTCTTTAAAGAGCACTGACCCTAAGTTTCTGGGTAAGTTAGGATCATTTTAGTCATATGATCATAGCTGTTTTGAAAGGTTTGGTAACAGTTTATCAAGAAAGAGCTTGAATGTCTGATTTGGGTAGGGAGAAAGGATAATTTATTTGCGCATTTGTTTCCAAAAGGTGGATTTAGTTCTGCTGCGGCTGCTGCTAAGTCCCTTCAGTCCTGTCCGACTCTGTGCGACCCCATAGACGGCAGCCCACCAGGCTCCCCCGTCCCTGGGATTCTCCAGGCAAGAACACTGGAGTGGGTTGCCATTTCCTTCTCCAATGCATGAAAGTGAAAAGTGAAAGTGAAGTCACTCAGTTGTGTCTGACCCTCAGTGACCCCATGGGCTGCAGCCTTCCAGGCTCCTCCATCCATGGGATTTTCCAGGCAAGAGTACTGGAGCAGGGTGCCATTGCCTTCTCCGGGATTTACTTCTAGATGTACTTAATTGGAAGTCAAGTTGGGATATTAAGTGAGAGCCATTCAGAAGTTGGAGAAGAGAGAATAAAGAGCAAAATCGAGGCCAGGAATGCAACTGAGATACATCTGCTATAGCAGAATTTGGTGTGTGACTTCAGTCATGGCCAAGTTCCTATCTTGGGAGCCGATCTCCATACAGGCTGAATTTTAGACCTGGTAATTTAACAATGTACTGGTAAGGTTTACCAATGAATAATTAAGTTTGCTATGAATAATTAAGTTTGCTATTTTTTGTTCTGTACCACCAAGGATGATTTCTGCCTGGTGTGGAAAAATGCTGGTCGTCCCTCAGGGAGTTTTATCCCCATTTTCAGACTAGTCCTTGCTCAAAAAGGACCCTTGAGTCTGCAGAAAGACACATGAAATCGACACGAAAGTTATATTTTCTCTGTTCTAATTCCATTAACACTACTTTAATCATGAGGTTTTGGGAAAATTCTTCAGTTTTTAAAAATATTTTGCAACACTTATGAACATGGCTTTAGTTAAAGGAATCTAGCCTTCATCTAGTACTGAAACGCTACGGGCTGTGTTCAAAACAGTTTTCATTTTGACATTTCACTTTTTCATTTCTAGGTTGGATTTCTATATATTTTCCCAGCACCACATTTCCTTTCTATGGGGGAATTGAGACTAATTCATCCTTATGAAAAATGTTTAGAGCAGGAATCATATGATACTCACACATTACCTTGTACAATTTCAACATGGTGCCATATTTTTGGTGATTATATCATAACCCTTGCTTATCTCTGAATGGGTTTTCAAGAAAGGATTTTCTTGAAATACCTGTTAAATATTTACATGAATGGCCCTGATTGATTGGACTGATATGTATATACTTCAAAGCTTGCAGAGCACATATTTACTTTGTTTTTAGGGCTTTCCTGGTGGCTCTGATAGTAAGAAATTTGCCTGCAATGCAGGAGATCCTAGTTCGACCCCTTGATGGGGAAGATCCCTTGGAGAAGGGAATGGCAACCTGTTCCAGTATTCTTGCCTGGAGAATCCCATGGACAGAGGAGCCTGGCAGGCTACAGTCCGTGGTGTTGCAGAATTGGATACAACTGGGTGACTAACACAATGTTTAAAAAGTCTATTTTTTGTCATAACTCCCCGAGTTTGTATTAGAGCTTTTTAGTAGATTTTTAAGAATAAAGGACCATAAGAAGAGGAGAGATTTTGAGAGCTTGCTGAAAATTCCTGGGCTTAATTATCTTTTTCTTATAGTATGAGGGTAAAGAATAAAGAGAAGCGAGTTCATGAAAAAGCCTTTGTTTCCACCGTGGCTGGTAGAAATTGCCTGTATCAGGACTGGACCTTTCTACTTTTATTCTATCAGTAGTGATCCTGTGAAGTTGTTGAAGGAGAAATAAGAGGTGCCTCTTAATACTTGTGCCAGCGTCTCTTTGATTTGCTGAATCAGGCTTCTGCCAGGTTTGCAAGTATAATGTAAAAGTGTCTAAGGGGGTGTCACATACTTTACTGGACTAAATAATGGTATCGTATGGTACTCATTCTCCCTTCAGAGACCAACTTATTCTGCATAGATCGTGTTCTTTCTCCAGGTACCTTAATTTTGTAAGTATGCTGAAACTGAACAGAGAAAAAAATATCAGTGTCAAAATAGGAGAGGAGATGTGTAGCCACTCTGTCAGCACCCTTAAAAGGGGGATGCTTGTCTGAATCTAACACTGCAGTCTGAGTCTCCCCTGCAGAATCAGATATTAAATGTTAGTGACTTGAATTACATGAGCCCCATATTATTAAGAGTAATAAATGCAGGGATTTCCCTGGTGGTCCAGTGGCTAAGACTGCACACTCCCAATGCAAGGGCCCATCCGTGGTCAGGGAACTAGATACCACATGCTTCAACTAAGAGTTCACATGCTGCAACTAAAAATCCTGTGTGTTGCAACTAAGACCCAATGCAACTAAATAAACAAATGTTTTTAAAAAGAATAACGAATGCAACTCCCTGGTGACACAGAGATACGTTAGCTCATCCCCACATTCGTCTCCCTCAGTTCAGTTCAGTTCAGTTCAGTCACTCAGTTATGTCCGACTTTTTGCGACCCCATGAATCACAGCACGCCAGGCGTCCCTGTCCATCACCAACTCCTGGAGATCACTCAGATTCACGTCCATTGAGTCAGTGATGCCATCCAGCCATCTCATCCTCTGTCGTCCCCTTCTCCTCCTGCCCCTAATCCCTCCCAGCATCAAAGTCTTTTCCAATGAATCAACTCTTTGCATGAGGTGGCCAAAGTACTGGACTTTCAGCTTTAGCATCATTCCTTCCAAAGAAATCCCAGGGCTGATCTCCTTCAGAATGGACTGGTTGGATCTCCTTACAGTCCAAGGGACTCTCAAGAGTCTTCTCCAACACCACAGTTCAAAAGCATCAATTCTTCGGCACTCAGCCTTCTTCACAGTCCAACTCTCACATCCATACATGACCACTGGAAAAACCATAGCCTTGACTAGATGGACCTTAGTCGGCAAAGTAATGTCTCTGCTTTTGAATATGCTATCTAGGTTGGTCATAACTTTTCTTCCAAGGAGTAAGCGTCTTTTAATTTCATGGCTGCAGTCACCATCTGCTGTGATTTTGGAGCCCCCCCCCAAAAAAGTCTGACACTGTTTCCCCATCTATTTCCCATGAAGTGATGGGACCGGATACCATGATCTTCATTTTCTGAATGTTGAGCTTTAAGCCAATTTTTTCACTCTCCTCTTTCACTTTCAAGAGGCTTTTTAGTTCCTCTTCACTTTCTGCCATAAGGGTAAAGGAATGCAAATAGGGGAAGCCATTTATTATTCCAAATGAAAAGCAGTTGTCATGATGTGATGTAACTAGTACACATGAGCTGTTTGGCTGGAAAATGGTGACGTCACCATAGGTTGCTAGCCAAACCCTCCCACTTACAGTGTGTGACTTTATGTAATCTTACCAAGGTCACAGAACCTTAGTTTACTTATTTGTAAAATATGATAGTACATTTATTTTACTGACTTGTAAGGATAGCATGATGTAATGTGTACGTTCCAAGCACTGTGGTAGTTATTGATAGTACAGTATTTTTCTTAGAAGATCACTTGGCTAGTAAATTGAGAAGAGGAAGTGTAAGAGGGCTTAAAGTTTGGGAGCCTGATGCTTTCTTTTTCATTATCAGAAAGTATGTGTCTAAAAAATAGACACTCATCCAATTTGTCAAAACCAAACTCTCCCTAAAGTATAGCTGGAGATAATTCATACTCCAAAGACTTACCCTCTTGAGAACCCATGTAGACGACTCCCTTCTAATAAGAGGTCCTTCTTCACTTTATAAATTTCTTTTCATGGACTACCTTTAAAAATAAAGCTAGCCAAGTCTTCCCTATTTTGACAAACTTTCTGCCTTTTAAGGTGGCTAATGATTAATGTGGATCTTACTTTTTGTTTGGTTCTACCAATTTATGTTCATAAATTTACAGATAATAATAAAAATAGTAATTATAATATCTACCATTTATTGAACAATTATTATGTGTTTGCATTGTGAAAAATGCTTTCCCTGGAATATCTCATTTGATTCTTACAAACAAACCTATGAGGTAGATAAAATCTTTATTCTCAGAATGAGGAAAAAGAGACTTAGAGAGCAGCAGTGACAGCTAGTGAGTTGCAGAGCTGATATTATTCCAAAGTTGCACTGCCCTCCAGTTTTGGGGACACACCTTGCAGTTTGGTACCTATATTTAGAACCCTTATCCAATAGCAGTGAACTGGACCTTTATTATTGTTATTTCAATCAGAAGATTTCAAATGTAGAGAAGGATATAGAAAGTAATAAAACATGGTGTACTCACTATTAATATTTAATGTGTGTTACCATTTTAAAGGTATAGAAATAACTAAAATCCATATCATCTCTTCTTGTTCCTTAATCTCCTTAGCAGAAGTTAATAAATATCCTGAAGGCAATGAATATACTTCTTTGGATGTTTTTATGATGTGTGACTTATGTACAAACCTAAATAAAATATGTAATATTCCTTCAATGTGTTTTTAAAATGGTACCATATTGTATCTTACTTCTTGCAACTGTCAGTTGAAATTTATCTTTGTTGATACATGCAAATCTAATTCACTCCTCCTGTATAATATTCTGGTGTATAGGCACTTCACAACTGTGTTTACCTATTCTCACACTGAGGGACGTTTAGCCCCTCCAGACAATGCCTCCTTATACACACGAGTGATATGAACATGCGCTAATCTCCTGTCGGTTATGTGTATTGCAAATACTTTCTTCTAAACCAGGTATCAGTAAACTTTCTCTACATAGGGCCAGTTAGTGAATGCTTTAAGCACTGTGGCCCATAGAGACTCAATGGCAATGACTCAACTCTGTCAATCCAGACTGAAAACAGCTGTAGACACAAACAAATGAGCATGGCTGTATTCCAATACAACTTTATTCACAAAAAAACAGAGAGTCAGATTATGACCTGAGGGTCATGGTTTGCTGACCCCTGTTCTAGATTATTGCAGCATTATGAAAGCTTTTGTTACACTGATTTTTTATTTGAATACAATTGGTTTTTCCCAATCTTTTCCTGTCTGTTCCTGCTTTGGAGTCCTTTTCCAGATCCTCTTCTCTCCTGTTTGTATTAAATACTGTGTCTTATTTGTACCTCTGAAAGTTTTCAAGTTTTAAATATTATGTTTAAGTTTTCAATTGACTTGGAATTTATTTTTCTGTGATATGAGCTATGAATCTAATCTTAATTGTCATTTTAATACAGAGTTGTCCTAGCCATTTATTGAATAGTTCATCTTTCCTCCATTGATTTGTCAAAATTCTCCTGTCATATACCAATTTGTTTAAAAATAAGTCTTTTTAAATTATGCAGAAACAACAGTAAGCTGTTATGTATTGGTTGCTATCCATGTGAAGAATTAAGCTAAATTTGAGACCTTCTGGTTGGGCAAAATTTAAATATTCCTGGGAGAAACAGCTTCTTAGAATTCTTGCCAGAGAAACATGATGTAATTAGTCAATCTCATGACTGAGTATTGGTTAGAGTAGGCTCACTGATATAGCAAGCAACCCCCAAAGCTCAGTGACGTAACATAATTGGGTTGTATTTCTCACTTAATGTCACACACCAGCGTGAGTGAATGGTAGTTATACAGGAATGCTTGGTTCCACAGAGTCATTCAGGGACTTTAGCTCCTTCTACTTTATGGATCAGTATTCCTTGGGGCCTTGGGGACCTCCAGTGGATCCTCTGCTATAGGCCTGTGTATGATGGAAGAGAGAAAGCATATGGATTTTTACGGGAGGTAGTGTAGATACCTTCCACCCAGATTTAGGTTGACTAGAACTCAGTCAAGTCACATGGCTGCACCTGGCTACAAGAGGTCCTGGAAAATGTTGACTATCTGTGAGTTCAGGAAAAAGATGAAATAGATTAGGTGAAAATGGATAAATATAGGAGCCCCCCTTCTTTCAGATCCAGAAATGATTCATCATGAGAGCAGGAGTGTGTTTACTGCACTGCCCCTATCTCCCCAGCATCTAGCATGGTACCTGGCTTATGGTAAGGGTTCAATGAAAATTATAAAGAAAGGGGACTGAAAGAAGGAGGAAGAAGGGGAGGGAAGGAAGGAAGGGGGGATGGAAGGAGAGAGGGTAGATTGACAAGAGTATGAATGAATGGGGAAGCCCAAGGCATTGCTGAGGTGATTGCCCCAGGCTTTTGTGGAATCTATAGGTCAAACACAGCTCCACTTTTATTGAGGGAGAGTGAAAAAGTTGGCTTAAAGCTCAACATTCAGAAAATGAAGATCATGGCATCCGGTCCCATCACTTCATGGGAAATAGATAGGGAAACAGTGGAAACAGTGTCAGACTTTATTTTTGTGGGCTCCAAAATCACTGCAGATGGTGACTGCAGCCATGAAATTAAAAGACGCTTACTCCTTGGAAGAAAAGTTATGACCAACCTAGATAGCATATTCAAAAGCAGAGACATTACGTTGCCGACTAAGATCCGTCTAGTCAAGGCTATGGTTTTTCCAGTGGTCATGTGTGGATATGAGAGTTGGACTGTGAAGAAAGCTCAGTGCCGAAGAATTGATGCTTTTGAACTGTGGTGTTGGAGAAGACTCATGAGAGTCCCTTGGACTGCAAGGAGATCCAACCAGTCCATTCTGAAGGAGATCAGCCCTGGGATTTCTTTGGAAGGAATGATGCTAAAGCTGAAAGTCCGGTACTTTGGCCACCTCATGTGAAGAGTTGATTCATTGGAAAAGACTCTGATGCTGGGAGGGATTGGGGGCAGGAGGAGAAGGGGATGACAGAGGATGAGATGGCTGGATGGCATCACTGACTCGATGGACGTGAATCTGAGTGAACTTCGGGAGATGGTGATGGACAGGGAGGCCTGGCATGCTGCAATCCATGGGGTCGCAAAGAGTTGGACATGACTGAGTGACTGAACTGAACTGAACTGACATAAAACTATGACTTTGCAGGGGCTTGGGTGTCATTTGACTCTTTAAGCGCAGTAGACTCCAATCTAAGCTCATTGCTAGTAGGGATGGAGACCCAACATGCTTCTAAGCTTGGCTCCTAGTGGCCAAAGGACTGAATAGAACCCATCCTGCAGGTGAATATCTTCAGTTCCAGCTGCTGAGCAGAGCAGAGCTCCCTGGGCCCAGGACATGCAGAGCCCCAATGAGCAGCAGAAGCTAGCTATAAGGCTGATGTTCCCAGCATCTTAGTGAAGTTCTCAGAAGACAGCGTGTCTCAGACTGTCAGGGCCAAAATCTGGGGATTCTCATATGACTTTTTTTCCTGCATGTTTGGGATAACCCATGTCAGAAAAATAACCAAAGTATTGTACTTGGTAGATATCTGTGGGACCTAATGAACCATTGCCAATCCTGACAGATTTTCACGCAACACACAATGAGCCGTGGGAACTGCCATCCAAGGTCCCTCAGAAAGTGTTGGCAGAACCCAGAGTTTTAAAAAGATTGGGTGGGATGTAAATATTTAGACAGATTAGATTTCTTAAGTGTTTGCTTTGTATAAGAATAGTCTGAATAAACTGCCGAGGGATAATTCTGAGTTAGATATTGGTGTCAAAAATAGTCGATATGATAGTGACTGACACTCTCTTCCCTTTACCTCTGGAACGGATTTGTGACTGAGAGAATTAGAAGTCAGGAGTTGCCACAAAAGGAAGAAGGGCGTTTGCCTCCTGTGAACCCCTCTCTATGTGTGTAAGGTAGAGTTCTTTGAAAGCTGGTAAAATATGCCCTCTGGGAAATTTGTTTTTCCTTAAGGTTCCAAGGGTGAGGTTGCCTGTGAAGGAGGGAAGCAGAATAGTTGAAGATTGGGAGAGGGCCTGGTGTCAAATCCTGGATCCACTACTTACAATTGATATCTGACGAATTACTTAACCTCTTCAAGCTTTATTTTTCTCATTTTCCTTTATTTTCCTCATAAGCCTGGGGAAAACCCCAGTACCTATCTTCATCAGGTTCTTATGGTGTGAGATGAGATAAGCCACCTAAAGTGCTCAGTTAGCAAAATGCTGGCATTTGGTCCGTGCTCAGTAGATATTGCGGCTTCCCTGGTGGCGCAGTGGTAAAAGAAGCTACCTGCCAGTGCAGAGACATGGCTTTGATTCCTGGATCAGGAATATTCCTTGGAGGAGAAAATAGTAACTTGCTCCAGTATTCTTGCCTGGGAAGTCTCATGGACAGAGGAGCCTGGTGGGCTACAGTCCATGGGGTCGCAAAGAGTTGGACATGACTGAGCGACTGAGTACAGCGCACATAGGAGATATCAGTGACTCTTATGATCCTCACTGCTGCTATTATTCAGCGAGGACACAATGGAACTTAGAACATATATACCCAGGAGTAGGGCACTTCTTGCCCTAAAACCCACTTGCCAGTGGCTTTTAGGAGTATGTAGAGGGAAGAAGGATTCAGGGAGCATAGAGTTAACATGTTCCTAAACTACTTGGGCCTACTATGGGGGAAGTTGGTGGAGAAAAGATTCCAGGCCCTTCAGAGGAGGCAAGCCATGAGCCAGAGGCAAGGCAGTGAATTTGGGAAGGGAAGGACTCCAAGCAGTGAAGCCTCATGGTCAACATAGATTGGGATGGAGTCACCTTGGGTGGCCGCCAGCATGAAGGCTGAGGAGGTCAGGAATGGAAACCAATGGGGCGTCAGTCGGGGAGTGGTCAGAGGGATAGGCGCAGGGTTTGAAGCAGGGCTGGTTCAGTGTCGTCTCCACCTGGGCCTTTTGTTCCTGAGCCACAGTGAGAAATGGAATCTTAATTAAGAGCTGGAATCCTAGTCCAAGACGAAGGCTCCTGAAGTAAGCATCCTGATGGGCAAGGCCTAAGCTCTTGGGAGGAACTCAGAGTTTGGCCACAGAGTAACTGATGGCCCAGAGTGATTAAGGTCATCTGGACCAACACAACAGAGCCAAGGGTCTGAGGCCAAGGCTGGGGCTTAACCCGTTATCATCAGAAGGACCCCAGAGAGGGCAGAACCACACAGGATCATTGCCTGCTGGAGTGGGAGCCACCAAGGTCAAGATCCTAGGGGCAGTGAAGTGAAGACTTAGGGCAGAAGAAAGACAGACATCCCGGTTAACTGGGAAAAGGTCAGATGATGTCAGCTGTGAAACTGAGAAGCAGAGGACAGAGGGGCCCAAGTGCAGCCCCTGAAGGGGGTGCTGCACTGGGGGCTGGGCCCTCTGTTCCAGCCTGATGGGTAGCTTTGGACATGTGGCTCTGGGTCCTCTCCTAAGTGATTACATTTGTTGATATTTGGTCCAGATCTATTTTTAGCACCAGGGAAGCCCGTTTTCAGTACACCATGGTCCTAACTGGTCACTTTAGTACACTTGTTATATCTGGTCTAGGAAACAAGGAATACTAAAATACTGACATGAAACAAGAATTCCAAGATCTCTAAAATGTCCCAAAGTCCTTAAAATTTCTGGGAAATACTCTCTTACATTAATTCCAAAGTGAAAACACTCTTCCATAAAGTATTCAAGAAAACAGAATACTGTTTCCTCCTCAATATTTTTCTTTGTCCTGGTCCCAGAGTGCCATGACAATGATGCTGCCATTAGAAATCAGTTAGGATTGAAAATGGCAACCGACTCCTGTACTCTTGCCTGGAAAATTCCATGGACAGAGGAGCCTGGTAGGCTACAGTCTGTGGGGTTGCAAAGAGTCAGACATGACTGAGCCAATTCATTTTCACTTTCTATATGCACTGCCATGTGTACAATAGATAGCTAGTGAGAACATGCTGTGTAGTACAGGGAACTCAGTCCGATGCTCTGGATGACCTAGAGTGGTGGGCTGGGGGTGGGGGTAGGAGAGGGGCTCAAAAGGGAGGGGATATATGTGTACATATAGCTGATTCACTTTGTTGGACAGCAGAAACTAACACAGCACTGTAAAGCAATTATACTCCAAAAAAAAAAAAGAGAGAGATCAGTTAGGGTGGCCCTGAATATGAGTTTTGCTAGGCTTATTTGGCCAAGTTTTATACAAACATGTGCTTAAACAAAGGTAAGCAAATTATTATAGGACTTCTCAGAGCTTTTACTCTACTAATGGCAATTTTAAATTTCCAAAAGGAAGTTATAGTAGCCAGACTTTACCAAAGGGTAAAGGGTCACAGGAGCTTTCTTAAATTGGGCTTTCTTTTTTAAACAGAAATCTCTCCACACTAATTCTTAAGAAAGTGCTTGGGGAACTGCTGACTCAGGGATTCATGTTTGTGGAGCTCAGAGCTTGTTGAATTGCCCCTAGTGAAGCCAAGTTCCCCCAAGTTGGCCTTTGAATGAGTTTTGATCCCAAATCAGGGTATATTGTGTGAGGTCTTTCTGTTGTCACCCATAATAACCACATCACAGTCTAATAGGGTCATTCTATAATGCCTTACATTTGGTATAAGACTGGAGTTCATAAAATACTTTTGTATATTTGGAACTTACTAAAGATGATCAGCTAACCTAGACTGAAACAACCTCAAAATTATTTGCTGACCTCAAAATTATTGTCTCTGGATTACAGCAACTCCCCTTCTCTCAAGCTCTTTGCTTTTATTTCTTTTTGTGGGGATATCACCTTCCAGAAAAAGGGACTCTCCTTTATTACAAATTATTCCCCTTTATTAAAGGTCCCTGGTATTAAGATTTGAAATAGGTCAGCTCACATTTTTGGCCTCATAATATGTTGCAATCCATCTTGTATTGGTAAAGAAACAGATAACATGTATAAGAGACGATCTGAATAGGCATGGAAACCTGTTCCTGAATTATTAGTGAATGTTTTGCTCCACTACATACCTTTCATCAGCTTTTCAGAAAGTATGAGATTCACTTCTGGTGGTAGCTCATCCCTTGACTTTGGGTGGATGGTTTGTTGCTTTCAGTTGCTAAATCGTGTCCAACTCTTTGCAACCCCATGGACTGTAGCCTGCCAGGCTCCTCTGTCCATGGAATTTTCCAGGCAAAAATATTGGAGTGAGTTGCCAGTATCATGAAATTAAAAGACGCTTACTCCTTGGAAGGAAAGTTGTGACCAACCTAGATAGCATATTCAAAAGCAGAGACATTACGTTGCCAACAAAGGTCCGTCTAGTCAAAGCTATGGTTTTTCCAGTGGTCATGTATGGATGTGAGAGTTGGACTGTGAAGAAAGCTGANTAGGACTTCTCAGAGCTTTTACTCTACTAATGGCAATTTTAAATTTCCAAAAGGAAGTTATAGTAGCCATAATTTACCAAAGGGTAAAGGGTCACAGGAGCTTTCTTAAATTGGGCTTTCTTTTTTAAACAGAAATCTCTCCACACTAATATTCTTAAGAAAGTGCTTGGGGAACTGCTGACTCAGGGATTCATGTTTGTGGAGCTCAGAGCTTGTTGAATTGCCCCTAGTGAAGCCCAGTTCCCCCAAGTTGGCCTTTGAATGAGTTTTGATCCCAAATCAGGGTATATTGTGTGAGGTCTTTCTGTTGTCACCCATAATAACCACATCACAGTCTAATAGGGTCATTCTATAATGCCTTACATTTGGTATAAGACTGGAGTTCATAAAATACTTTTGTATATTTGGAACTTACTAAAGATGATCAGCTAACCTAGACTGAAACAACCTCAAAATTATTTGCTGACCTCAAAATTATTGTCTCTGGATTACAGCAACTCCCCTTCTCTCAAGCTCTTTGCTTTTATTTCTTTTTGTGGGGATATCACCTTCCAGAAAAAGGGACTCTCCTTTATTACAAATTATTCCCCTTTATTAAAGGTCCCTGGTATTAAGATTTGAAATAGGTCAGCTCACATTTTTGGCCTCATAATATGTTGCAATCCATCTTGTATTGGTAAAGAAACAGATAACATGTATAAGAGACGATCTGAATAGGCATGGAAACCTGTTCCTGAATTATTAGTGAATGTTTTGCTCCACTACATACCTTTCATCAGCTTTTCAGAAAGTATGAGATTCACTTCTGGTGGTAGCTCATCCCTTGACTTTGGGTGGATGGTTTGTTGCTTTCAGTTGCTAAATCGTGTCCAACTCTTTGCAACCCCATGGACTGTAGCCTGCCAGGCTCCTCTGTCCATGGAATTTTCCAGGCAAAAATATTGGAGTGAGTTGCCAGTATCATGAAATTAAAAGACGCTTACTCCTTGGAAGGAAAGTTGTGACCAACCTAGATAGCATATTCAAAAGCAGAGACATTACGTTGCCAACAAAGGTCCGTCTAGTCAAAGCTATGGTTTTTCCAGTGGTCATGTATGGATGTGAGAGTTGGACTGTGAAGAAAGCTGAACGCCGAAGAATTGATACTTTTGAACTGTGGTATTGGAGAAGACTCTTGAGAGTCCCTTGGACTGCAAGGAGATCCAACGAGTCCATTCTGAAGGAGATCAGCCCTGCGTGTTCTTTGGAAGGAATGATACTGAAGCTGAAACTCCAGTACTTTGGCCACCTCATGCGAAGAGTTGACTCATTGGAAAAGACTCTGAGGCTGGGAGGGATTGGGAGCAGGAGGAGAAGGGGACGACCGAGGATGAGATGGCTGGATGGTATCACCAACTCGATGGATGTGAGTTTGAGTGAACTCCTGGAGTTGGTGATGGACAGGGAGGCCTGGTGTGCTGGGATTCATGGGGTCGCAAAGAGTCAGACACGACTGAGCAACTGAACTGAACTGAACTGAGTTGCCACTTCCTTCTCCCCAGGGGATCTTCCTGACCTAGTGATCAAACCCAGAACCTGCATCTTCTGCACTGGCAGACAGATTCTTTATTGCTGAGCCACCAGGGAAGCCCTAGAAATCTGGTTATTTAACACTGAATCATACAAGGAGAAAGTCATCCTTTTCTAGTTCTTTTTCAACTCCATGCTACATCTTTTTTTTTCCCCTTTAACATCAAGAAAAATGTTTCAGTTGGGTGCTATTTATCTCCAACAATTCTCAGCCTGAACTAGCCTTCAACAGTTTTCATACCAAATTTAATAACATCATTTGGTTTTCTCCTGTGTTTATTTTCCCTTGACCTTTCATGGATGGAAATTGATGTGGGTTTTCCACTTACCAGGGTAAGATGAAATTTCTTTTGAAAATAAATTTTTAAAAATTTGAACATTTAAGTCCGTGTGATGGCAAAAATCATGAAAGTCAAGACTGCTGTCATAGCAGTTGGTGGGCCACCTTCCAGAGTTGACCTATGAGTTGACCCCCATCATTTTACAGATGAGTAAACAGACTCAGAGAGGTGAGATGACTTTGACTCAGTTATTTGACTGGACAGCCAAGCCAGGGCTGGTACTAAATCTCCATCATGACTCTCTCCTCATCAAAACCTTGTATCAACTCTTTGTATTAGAACATAAGGTTAAAATAGTTTCTAAAAATAAGTTTTCCTCTCCCCACAATATTTGAAATCATGTTCCAAGAATAGATTAGGACTAAATAAGGTCTTAAAATATTAAAAGCTGTTACGAATGTAAAAGCACTGAAATAAATGTAATTACATTCTTAAAACACTATAACATCAGATGATAATTTTAAGTTAAAATATTTAACCGAAAAACAGCTGAAACAACTTAAGACCTGTTAAAACAACAAATGGGCTAATGTGAGCAAAGCTGAAAAGAATCTTAAAACATTATAGTCAATTTCATAGGGGCCAAAAAAATTTCTTTCTCAAAACCCCGAAAAGCAGCTAAAACAAATAAAAGCTAGAGTCAACAATTGCAAATGTTACAACAATCAAAATCCAGGAGAACTTTAGGGCACATTTAGGACTGAGTAAAATGATAACATAGATTTCTTTTGGGGGTTTTAATACGGGTCAAATTAAGTTGAAATCAAGCCCAAAGTATATTAAAAGACACCTGAAAAGTGAAAGTGTTAGTTGCTCAGTCATGTCTGACTCTTTGTGACCCCACAGACTATAGCCCACCTGGTTCCTCTATCCATGGAATTCTCTAGGCAAGAATTCTGGAGTGTGTAGCCATTCCCTTATCCAGGGGATCTTCTCGACCCAGGGATCCAGCCTGGGTCTCCTGAATTGCAGGCAGATTCTTTACCATTTAAGCCACCAGGGAAGCCCTAAAATGCACCTACTCATGGTTTTTAAAAATCCATTGCAGGTGGAATCTTCCCTGGAAGGAGTACATGACTTTGGGGGAACTTTGAAGAAATGTTCCCTTCGTCTGCCTGATTTATACCTACTGACTTACCTGCTGGAAAAGAGAGTCTCCATGGGATTAAAGAGAGTGGGAGGCTGAGATTGTAGGTAGGCTGTCTGGACAAACTAAACCCTTGCTGAAGGATATTTAGTTATCAGAACTATCCAGAAAACAGGGTTCAAGAAGCAAACTAGAATAACTTAATAAGCTCGTTGAACGTTGTGATTTTCTCCTATTTTAAAGTTACAATTTTACCTTTAAACATAAAAGATGAAGCAGCAAAAATCAAGGGCTGCCTATAGGGCTTTGCTGTTCCCTTTGATTTAGCACAAGATTGACACGAGAATCTTGCTCTTAGAAACACACACACACAGCCCTTTTTCTCGTAAGGAATATATTCATAAACACTTTAGAAAATGCAGATAAGCAAGAAGATAAAAATAATCTGTAACCCCACTACTCTAAGAATACTACTGAAAATTATGACTTCTGTTTTTTCCAGTGATCATGAGTTTCTCACTCTCTGTATCAGTGTGTATTTTAACAGCGTCACAGCATTATTAGCTGCTTTTCTCATGTAGCATCCTTAATAGTGACCCCTATTGTGAATGATCCTCCTACAGCAGTGTTTCTTGGCCTTCTTTTCATTATGGCTCCACTAAAAAGTCCTTTTAATGCTACCATGAAATTTTAATACCACAGATATACTGTATATCTGATTATATATTGTGGTTCTTGGGAGGGCTGCAAATAATTATAATATCTAAGATTTTTTACCTCCCAAGAACAAATATTTGCCCTCTGTTACACTGCATGTAGTATAGCAGTATTTTTATAGCTTTATGGCATTTCATTATATGAGTGTACAATAATTTATATACCTATCTGCCATTACTGAAAATGTGGCTTATATTCAGGTTTTACTCAGTGTTATACACAATGTTGTTGCAAACTCCTCACACGTGCCCGGGAATTGTTCCTCTCATCCCTAGATGTCCGACTCATCTGCAACATCCAGTATGATTGCCTCTTTTCCCTTTGATTCCGTGACCATGAGTTTTCTCTCCGTTCCTTAGTGCAGTAGTCCCTGAGTACCTAGCCGATGCCAGCCCATCCTGACTCTAGCGAGAGAGAGAGAGAGAGAGAGAGAGAGAGAACTGAGAACCTATTGTTACCAGTGCAGAGATCGAACGCAGTGGAAGGAAGGAGGCAGGGAACTTGGATGCCAAGAGAGGTCCCCAGTATGTTCTAAGAGGGTTCAAAGGTAGGAGATGTCATAGCCCCCATCTTTCTTGAAACTCAAGTCAGGGCACAAGACCACATGATTCATGATTATTGCAAACCTTGTCCACATCTGTACAATGTGGAGGAAGACTGACTGGAGAGGGATTTATTTTTTAAACCACTGCATTTAGGGCTCAGTTTCTGAAATGCTAAGCCCGGATCGGAGTCCAAGGAAATGCTAAATTAGAGCCCATTTGACTTCTGACCCTGACATGAATTAAACAAAAGAATAGTTTTGTTTGTTTGTTTGTCCAGGGGAACACTGTGGGTTTATGATGATGTCAAAGTCAGAAAGAAAGAAAAATTTTTACTGGGAACTTTTTCCCTCTCACCCCTGAGTAATTCTAATGATATGCATGTAAAATACATTATGGCAAATCCTCTAACAATTTCCGCCTCAGCAATAAATGTTGCATTCTAGTAGAGCAAGAACATCTGCTTAATAATTTCATGGAACTGCTCTGCAAAGCTGCCAGGGGTAGAATTTAGTCAGTTGGGTGTAGCATGAATCAGATGGCGTGGGAGAAGGAAAGATGCATTTTGAACCCAGATTCAGCCACTGCTGTGACCTGGGGCAAGTGCTTCAACTTCTTCAAGCTTCAATTTCCTCATCCACAAAGTGGAGATACTAAATGATATACACCACGCAGGGTTGTTTTGCAGATTCAGTGAGTGAATGTGTGTCAAGGGCTTATTAGCACCCAGTCCTAGGTAAACATCTGATCCACAGTGAGTGGATCAGGGTGCTCACTCAAGAAATGGCAGGTGACGATACTGATTGTGATGAGAATAGGCATGGTGACCATGATGATGATGGTGGTGGTGGTGGTGGTGATGATGTTGGTGGTGATGGTGGGACTTCTGCTGATGGTGATAATGATGGTGGTGACGATGTTGATGGTGATGGTGGGACTTCTGCTGATGGTGATAATGAGTGTGGTGGTGGTGATGATGTTGATGGTGATGGTGGGACTTCTGCTGATGGTGATAATGATGGTGGTGATGATGGTGATGGTGATGGCGGGGCTTCTGCTGATGGTGATGATGAGTGTGGTGGTGGTGATGATGTTGATGGTGATGGTGGGACTTCTGCTGATGGTGATAATGATGGTGGTGGTGATGATGTTGATGGTGATGGTGGGACTTCTGCTGATGGTGATAATGAGTGTGGTGGTGGTGATGATGTTGATGGTGATGGTGGGACTTCTGCTGATGGTGATAATGATGGTGGTGGTGACGATGTTGATGGTGATGGTGGGACTTCTGCTGATGGTGATAATGAGTGTGGTGGTGGTGATGATGTTGATGGTGATGGTGGGACTTCTGCTGATGGTGATAATGATGATGGTAGTGATGATGATGGACAGTGAAAAAATATATTGCTAATATGAATCAGAAGTGATCTTTCTGGTTGTATTACAGCTAGCTGTAGCTGAGAGGCAATGGCAGGGAAAGAGAATAGTAGTTTGGAGGAGAGCTGAGGTGGACAGCATGGAACTTTGTCAGAAAGAGTAGAAAGAGCAGAGGCGTGGGAGGCCAACAGACCAAGCAGCATTTTGCCTCTAATCCTCATGGACTGTGATGTTTGGTCTCAGTGATCCTCCACTGTTCACCTGTGAAATGGGAACAGAAACTTCACCTCAGATTGTAGTGGTGACCAAAGCAGACAGCATGTGTGAGAGCAGCTGGTGGTGGGCAGGCCCAGGAAAGGTCAGTTCTGTCTATGAAAAGAATTTTCAGTTAACAACTCAAGCACTCAAATGGACCATTTACTTTATTCCATTTCCTCTTTGTAATTGTTTTATGGTTACCTTTTCTCCTCCTGTGAAATGCACAAAAGTCCCTGTTTGTGAAGGGGCTTAGATAGCCCTGCCACCCACCTTTCTTTCAAACAGCTCCTGTCAGTCTAAATCTTAGCATCCATTTACCACATTGTGGTCACCTCCCTCAGGAAGCACTCCCTGACTGCCCTGACCCACCTAGAGCTTTCTTTCTTGGGACTTTGGAGTCATGGCAATTCATAAAGCCGTTGACTAAGGCTTTACTATGCTAAGCACATACATTTATTTTATATATGGATGTTTGTATTTGTTTCATCTGACAAATTAAAGCTCTGCGAAGTCAAAACTCTTGTTATATTTATTTTTTTGAATCTCATCTGCTTTCTTTTATCCAGATTTCCTCCTCCTGAAAATTCTTAATGATAGAGTGCTGAGCATATAATGGGCATTTAATAAATAAAGCGTATTTGGATTTCTTTCTGTAAATCCTGCTTTTACTCTTACCCCTTCTTCTTCATCTCGCTCCCTGTATTGTGTGCCTTCAAATGTACACAGATACAACCTTTTATGTTTATATATTTAGTGACTCACTTGTGAAAATAAACATGTTACCATGTGGGGCCTGGGCCACCTGATACTATGGGAGCCTCAGAATATATTAATTAATTCACTTGTGTCGGTGAGAGAATGGTAACTTCTCAGTTTAAATAAACGTACTGTAGCAAAGGCCTGTGTCTTTGCCCACAAAGTTCCTGAAGTTAGGAACAGAACGAAAAGGAAAGGCATTCTTTTCACTGCCTTGCTGATTGGGCTGTGTGTCCTCCATTCCCAAACCCCGAGGTGATCCAACTCTAAAGTTATTAAAAGTCCTGGCTCAGAGGAGAGGGCTCTGGGCGAGTGCTGTGTCCTGCTGTGGGATCCACTGTGACCCCTCTTAATCGCAGGCTGTGTCACTGTACTTTTGTGCTCTTGTGTTTAGTTCTCTTCTTTCTATTTCTTTCTCTTTTTAAAATTGATGTGTAGATAATTTTCAAAACTGTGTTCTAGGCGTACAGCAAAGTGGTTCAGTTATATTCATATTTTTTTCACATTCTTTTCCATATAAATTATTATAAGATATTAATGTAGTTCCCTGTGCTGTTCATTAAACCTTTCTTGGTTGTCTATTTTATATATAGTAGTGTGTATCTATTGGGCTTCCCAGGTGATACAGCGGAAAGGATTCTACCTACCCATGCAGGAGACGCAAGAGACGTGATTCGATCTTTGGGTTGGGAAGATCCCCTGGAGTAGAAAATGGCAACCTTCTCCAGTATTCTTGCCTGGAAAATTCCATGGACAAAGGAGCCTGGCACGCTAGAGTCCATGGGGTCACAAAGAGTTGCACATGACTGAGCACATAAACACAGCAATCTGCTAATCCCATGCTTCTAATTTATCCTTCCCCCCTCCTTTCTCCTTTGATAACTGTGTTTGTTTTCTATGTCTGTGAGCCTGTTTTATAAATTAATTTTTTTAGATTCTACATATAAGTGATATCATATGATATCTGTCTTTGTCTATGTGACTTCACTCAGTTTGATAATCTCTAGGTCTATCCGTGTGTTGCAAATGGCAGTGTTTCATTCTTTTTTATGGCCAAGTAATAGTCAATTGCATATATATCTATACAGCACATCTTCTTTATCCCTTCTTCTGTTGATGGACATTTACGTTGTTTCCATGTCTTGGCTCTATAAATAGCGCTTCTGTGAACACTGGGGTGCGTGTATCTTTTTGAAGTAAGATTTTCATCTCTTCTGGATATATGCCCAGGAGTGGGATTACTGGGTCATATGGTGCGTGCATGCTAAGTCACTTCAGTTGTGTTCAACTCTTTGAGACGCTGTAGACTGTAGCCCACCAGGCTCTTCTGTCCAAGGGATTCTCCAGGCAAGAATACTGGAGTGGGATGCCATGCTCTCCTCCAGGGGATCTTCCCAATGCAGGGATCAAACCCACATCTCTTTCTGCCTTCTGCATTAGCAGATGGGTTCTTTACCACTAGCACCACCTGGGAAGCCTGGGTCATTGGGAGCTCTATTTTTAGATCTTCTTTGTAAAAGAAACTCCATACTGTTTATCTCTTTTTCTTCTTTCAGAATTCAGTCATGTAATAGTCTGGCCAGCCGTGTGAATGATCGTGGCCATTTGGGTGTTTCACTCTGCCTTTTATTGAAAGATGGTTCAAGAATCTTTCATCTAATCCTCCTAACAGTTATGAGTGCCTGCATACCTTGGTGGGCAGGAAGGAAAAAGGGGGGATTTCACAGTATTTCACTTGTGGTTTTGTTCTCTCCTTCCTACCAAGAGTCAGTTTGGCCTGATGATTCTCCCCCTGATATTTTCTCATTTGTTCTTTCATTCAACCACTCTACCATTTAATAAATATTTATCCTTTGTCTACCAAGTGTGAGGTGATATTCTGGGCTTTGGAGATAAAACAGTGAATTAGACTGAAAATGCTCTGCTCTCCAGGAGCCAGCATTTAAGCAGGAGAGAGAGAAGAACATACTGCATGGACATTTTTTGATTGGAACTTAAAAAAAACTGAACCTTGGAAGAAATCCACTTTCCATGGGCTTGTTAAGTATGCTGAACCAGACTGTTAGTGCTGCTGACTGAAGATCAGGGTTCAACAAACTTTAGCTCCATGACACAGAGCATTTGATTTTATGATTTATAAAATAAAAATAGTATAGCTCTCTGCAGATGTCACATCTGGTTTGTTCACTCTGTTCCCCCGAGGCAACGTGATGTCATGGAAAAAAAGCAAGGCCAAGCTTCCAAGCTTTTTCTAGTCACTGGGCTTGCTGGGTCTCAGTTTCCCCACCTGTCAAATGGGGGGTGGGGTTGGATAGTATCTACGCTTCCCTCTAGCTCTGCGGTCAGATGACTCTAGTCTTCCAGGATCAAGATCTTTTTCCTGAAGAGCCGCTTGCCGCCTCTAAGCTTCAGGCCCAGCCAGGGCATCTGAGAAACACCGAGCCTTCGCTATGATATGTCACCATGAAAACGCTGGCTGCCCTTCGCACGGAACTCTGCTGATGCTGTGGCCCAAAGTTAAATTTAGATAAAAATCAGCTCGGAGCTAAAAATATTCCCAGCTTCCCTGACAGGTTGTATCCATCATCATGGGAGGAAAAACAAGGAGCTGGCTGCCTGGCGACAGGGAGGGGCTGGGCTGAGCATGAGCTCAGGCCTCTGCTGGAACCTCGCTGATTTGAAAGGCCGAAGCCATGTCCTAGGAAGTCGGAGGCAGATCGTGGAGGCTCAGGCCCAGGGAAAGTTCAGTGGGAGAGCAGGGTGGCCAGTTGACCGGGTGACCCACACTGCCTGTTACTTCTAGAGGTCCTTTTGGGGAATCCTGTTCAGGGTGAGACCCTGAAACTTCTTTAGCTGATTCCTTAACAACTTGCTTTAAAGGGGACTCTTCAGCCAAAAAGCATATTTTGTTTGAGTGGAAAGGTGGCAGTCGAGTTGAACTCGTCTCCTATGAAACGCTAGGCTGGCAGGCAGCATGGTGGGTCTGAGTCAGGACTCTAGGTCTGCTTCCAGTACTTGTGCCTGTCTGAGTCTCAGACTGTGAAGTCGAGGTCATGCCACTTACCTGGCAGGCTGTGGTTCTGATCACATGAGGTTATTAATACGTGCAAAGTTCTTGGTTTGGTACTGAAGCCATTGGTAATGTTTGATCAGTATTCAGGATCATTGCTAGCATAAAAATGCCCTCTTGGGCAAAAAGAAAAAAAGTGGCTGTGGCTACCCATGGGCGCACCTGTGAGAAGGACTTAGGGTGTGTGGGGCCTTTCCCTCAGTTCCAGCCTGTGCCCCCATTCCCGACCCCACCCCACCTAGTAGCAATGTGACTTTGACTCAGTTCATCCTTCTGAGTTTTGTTTTCACTTCCCAAAAATGGGTATGACACAGACTTTGTTGGGTTTTTGTAAGGATTACATGAGGTCAGGTAGTTAAAAACCAGGCACACAGTAGGTATTCAGAAAACACAGGGAATCATGTATTACTGTAGTGGATAAAGTAAGCTTCAAGGGTGGACCAACTGGTTAAAATTCAGGCTTGATGATTATTAACTGGAAAGCTTTGGGACCACTCTGAACTTCAGTGTCGTCTTCTGTGTGTTGGAAATCATAACAGTACCAACCATCTCGAGTGTGAAGATTAGATGACGTAATGGACATAAGTCAATTAGCATAGTACCTGGCAATCAGCAGATCTCTCAATAACCGTTTGCCCTTTCATTCCTGCCTTCTGTTCTTTGGGGACCCAGCTAAATGCAGTGCTCAAGCCCTGTGTTCCTTCTGACCTAAAATACTGTTCTTTAAACCCACTCACCTTTTCTCACTTTCTCTCTCTGTCTCTGCTGCGGCTGACCCGGGTCTACTGCTCGATTGGCTGCCAAGAGTAAGAGAGAGGCTAGTTCCGTGAATAACTTATAAAACAGACATCAGTTGACACACTGGAGGTTTGAATGGCTTGGACACTGATCAGCCTGTTTACTGGCTGTCCCTGAACGCTGGCCTTGGCAGGAGAGCAAGGGAGGCTGTGTACCTTTGCTCCCCGACCTGTGCGTCTCCTAGGATGTGGACAGAGAACTGAGCTCCTTTCCCCTGGACTCCCCTCAGTGGCCTTTGGCTGGCAAGGCTGTTTGTCTCCCCTCGAAGTCTTCTGCTACAGTCATCTAGACAGCACTGATTGGTTTTCCTGCGGTGATATTTGGGCATCTCCACCAGCCACCTAGGTGTTCAGCCTGCAAGTGGTGATGGAGGCATGGCTATCCTTCCTCAGGCTTCCCCTGACACTGGGGAAGGAGCTTTGAAATCTCCAACTGGGGCAGGCTGAGGATACATGGATATGGACACATCCATGTTTCATCTGAAGGCAGTCAGGCCTCAGGTGGCCAGGATCACTGGGAAGAAATGTGGCTTTGCATCTGAACTCCACGTCTGGGGAGACTTGGAGTTATCAGTCTCAGCTGGCTCCGACTCAGAGCGGATTAACTTTTATGAAATGATTGTCTCCAAACACTTACTAAATGCAAAAACCTGCTGTGGCTCCATGGGGCGGGGTGAACCGCGGAGGCACGCTCTCACCGGGAAGGCTCTGATGCTGGAGCTCACCAGCTGGGAGGAGGAATCCCAGATTCAGATGCTTAAAACCTGGACTTTGGTCTTGGCCTGCCACTCATCAGCTGTGGGACCCGAGGAAAGGCGTCCAGCTTCACAAAATACACTGCAGGGACTTTGCGGGGCTCTGGGGCTCTTTGTTGGAGAAGGAAATGGCAACCCACTCCAGTACTCTTGCCTGGAAAATCCCATAGACAGAGGAGCCTGGGGCTCTTTGTAGAAGGGTGGGCGGTGTCTGTGTCATTTGGATTCCCAAAGAACTGATAGCATTACAGCTGTTTGCAAACCCTTTTGTGACTCTGGGCAGGTTACTTGTTTTTTGAACTTCAGCCTCCACATCTGTAGTACAGAGATAACAAGATTCTGTTTGTCAGGGTCTGGCAAGAAGCAGACACCGAGACAGGATTCAGTGGGCAGAGATATTAGTAGGGGCAATGTTTGGGCTAGGAAAATGGTCAGACAGCAGTGCAGGTCTGCCCTTGAGAGAAGGGGAGAGGGAGGGAAGGTTGTGAGGGAAGATCCTAGATTTCCGAGGAAGATGATATCAGGGAGCCCTGGAGTCAAAGTTGGCTATTGATGGACCTAGAGATTGTCATATAAAGTGAAGGACGTCAGAAAGAGGAAAACAAATACTGTATATTAATGCGTATGTGTGCGTGCAGTCGCTCAGGCATATCCGACTGTTTTTGACCCTTTGGACTGCAGCTCACCAGGCTTCTATGTCCGTGGGATTTCTCAGGCAAGAATACTGGAGTGGGTTACCGCGCCCTCCTCTAGGGGATCTTCCTGACCCAGGGTTCGAACCCATGTCTCCTGTGTCTTCTGCACTGCAGGCAGATTCTTCACCCACTGAGTCACTGGAGAAGCCCCCATTAATTATGCATTAATATATGCATTAATTAATGCATATATGTGGAATCTAAAAAAAATAGTATAGACTATTTGCAAAGCAGAAACAGAGACACAGATGTAGAGAACAAACGTATGGATAATAAGGGGGAAAGAGGGGAGAGAAGAATCAAGATTGGTATTGACACATATATGCTATTGGTACCATATATAAAATCGATAACTAATGAGAACCTACTGTGTAGCACAGGGAACTCTACTCAGTGATCCATGTGACCTAAATGGGAAGGAAATCCAAAAAAGAAGGGATCTATTTATACATATAGCTGATTCACTTTTCTGTACAGTAGAAACTAACACAGAGCAACTATACTCCAATAAAAATTTTAAAACGGCAACAAAACAAAGTTGGTTATCAGAGCATCCATGTCTCTCGGGAGCAGACTTGCCTCTGTACCCCTGCTGAGTCCAGCCTTTGCCTCTGGGAAGCTCAGCTCAGAGCTACTACTGATGCAATGATGAATTTCAGAGCCCAGCACCCTAGACCCTTAGTCAGTTACACTCCCTGTAGTTAGAGGTCTGCAGAGGACATTTATTCTTACATTCATTCTTAGAAATACCTACCCTGCAGGTGGCTGTGAGGATAAGAGATCAAAGAGAACAGGGCATCTTATTTTAAGGATGATGTATCTGTGTGCATGGGTCCATGTGTGTATGGCAATTCTTGGCTGTAGAATATGGAAGGAAGAACACCTGGCTTGGAATCCGGAGACCTGGGGGGAGGCATAGACCCTATTTAGGGTCTTTCAGATTCCTCCTTTAATTTAATTCTCCCCCCAAACCTGGAGAAGCTGGGCACCTGAGGTTGCACAATTAAAACACAGCATGCCTCAGATTTTAACCCCAGTTGAAGCTTTGTGAGCTTAACATCTTATGCCCCATGGCTTTCACAAGGTTTAGGTAGGGTTCATTCATTATCCTTGAAGGCAGCTGGATCTGTCTGTTTTGTCTGTGGTGTGTAATCAATACCTAGAATTGTGCTTGGTACACAGAAGGCTCTGAAGTAAATATGATGAATCCATTGATTGCAGACTGTTTGGTGTCCAGTCTAGCTCACCCAGATTCCATTTGGGCATCCTCTTCCCCACCAGGCCCGCCTAGCTATGGTGCTCCTATGGGGAAACTGGGATGCTGGGCTGGGAAGACACTGTCCCTCTTTGCTGGATGCAGAGTCATAGTAGAGAGAGCCCTGTGCTTTCTGCTTGAAGACGACGGGTGCAGTGGAAGTTTTAATAGATCAACCCGAGAGAGTGGGCTTCCTTCCTTTGGAATTTCCGGGCTGAAATTGCATCAGGAGGAGTTTACCAGTTCAGCTTTCAGATCAGGCCTGCATTCTGTGGAGTGGGGTCCAATCCATCTAAAGCACGATCCCCACCTCAGCCCTGTTGCTGCCCCTGTGACTGTTAATGTGTCCTGGAAGAGGAGGATTGCTCATCTGGACCCCAAACAGCTGCCTCTTTTATTTCCCATTTCTGATGTGTGGGCCTCTCAGATTTGAGCTTTCTCACCCTCAGCATGCTCTCATTAGGCTGAGCCTTTCTTTTTTCTTGGCCAGGAGCCTTGTTGTTCTGGCATCTAGCATTTTGGACAGGAAAAGTGTGGATTTGAGTGGCTGGCAACTGGTCCACTGCAGAAGGACAGTGACGTGAGAGGATCGTCCCAGGCCAACAGTGTGGACCTTTTAATTCTCCTGAGAATCCACCAGACCAGGATACTAGGGGCTGTGGCTGTCATTAGAGACATATATTAAGTCTTAATACCTGACTTAATACTCAAAGCTATTTCCCTCTCTTTAGAGGTGACATTTGTGTCAGACATCCGATCTTTAAGGCAGTATCAAGCAGGAACAAGCCTTCCTGTCTTGCAGGGCTTGGTAGATGCTTGTTGACAAAGTGTGGACTTTACTTGACAAGATAATGCTACAGAAAGTTGTGGCTTCCTTCCCTCGCCCACTCTCCGGTCCCTTATCCTCAACTCACATTTCTAGCCTGGCTCTTTTATGCCAGATATGTGGAACTCACAGATGAGTAAGAGATACAACCTCTGCCCTTGAGAAACTTGCAACCCCCGAGCCAGCCATTTTGGGTGCTGGTTCGATTGATAAAAGTTTGTAAAGAAAGACCATTTTTAAGATTTAGAAGCCACATTATGGAGGACAGTGTGATAAGATACATCCAGCGAACAGGGAGCCAGAACAGTATATCAGCAAGCGGCAACATCATAGACAGCTTCTCTCTTTTCCACAAAATCGTCCAAAGCATGTTCACATGGGTCGTTTTTCTCCAGGTTATATGTGCTGAAGAAAACCAAGGAGAATTCTCTCCTTCTTGCAACATGGGCAGGCAGAATTAAAGGCCCTCTTCAAAATCTTAGCTTTGAAATCAAGCCATGATTTCGCTAGAGCGTTTTCCCCAAGAGATAAACATAAGCAGCATTTCTGTGTGAATAGGTCATAGGAGAGTTGGGGCATTAGCCATGAGAGTGTATGTGAAACATTTGGTATATTTCAAGGGTGCTTATCAACCATCCAGTAATTCGGTAGCTCTCCTTTTAATTATTATTTTCGTCATCATTTTGATTTTCTCACTCCCCAGATCTGGGAGCAGCTGGTACAAGGCTGTCACCCAGGATCCATGGAGCATTCCTGAGGGCCAAGTAACACTGGAATTTGTCCCAGTCTGTGGCCAAATGCCATCCCACAAGGGCAGATGACTCGGCAGGTCAGAATCTGACTCAGGCCTGGGAGAGAAAGCCCCATAGCTTTCCTATCTCTTGTTCTTTGAAATGAAGCCTTTGGCATCATCTGATTGATGAATAGATTTGTCACCCTCCTAGCTCTCAGAAATGTCATCAGATGTGGCAGATGGGGGCTTCCACCAGTGGCTCAGCAGTAAATCCATCGGCAGTGCAAGAGACAAGAGTTCAGTCCCTGGGTCGGGAAGATCCCCTGGAGGAGTGCATGGCAGCCCACTCCAGTATTCTTGTCTGAAGAATCCCATGAACAGAGGAGCCTGGAGTTGCGAAGAGTCAGACCTGACTGAAGCTACTTAGCACGCACAGTGCCTTTTAGGACTTATTCTGGGTTGGTAGATGGAGGAGGGGGAATGTATGTTCTCCATGGAAGCTGTGCTGCCCATCTGGGGCAAAGGTGGCCTGTGTTACCAAGTATGCTGCGTTTTTGAAGCTGCGTGTTCAGAAATAGAATGTGGCTGAGTGACAGACTGAAGCAGATGGGCCAGGGCTGCGCTGGCTTTGAGAAGGGCCCTGGTTCTTGAGCAGAATTAATGGAGCTCAGGTCCTGGGAGGCTGAGAGTGCTCTTGGCATACAGCTGTCCTGCACAACTTGGGCTATGCTCATCTGTGAAACACACTGGATCTGAGAAACGAATCTTGGATCCTGGGTAGTGTTCGTGTCAGAGTCATCTTTTATTAATTAAATGAGACAGTACATGTGAGGTGCCCAGAGCGGCTGGCACACACTTCACGTTCAGTAAATGCAAACACATCAGCACCAGCATCTTCTGGCTGAAGGCTCTTTTTAAAATCAGTGTTACTGGTGTCAAAGATGGTATTTCAATGCAACAGAACTTCCTACGCTGCTGAGGACTTGAACGAAGTGCCCCTTTCCCCATGAGGATTTTTGTATAATCCTCATCCCTTAGAACCTGGACTCCCAGGATGGCAAATGGATTTAATCTGATACCATGGAGTCTGGCTAGACTTCTTTTCAAGAAGAATTCTGGGGCTGCTTTCAGGTTCAGAGGAAAAGGATATAGTGATTGATTAGTGATGTCTGTCATGAATATGGGAGAGGGGTGGGAGGACATATGTGCCATGCATTTACCATCTCTAATTAAACAAAGGAGACTCAAGGCCTGACCTCCTCCATCAGGATGAGGGTGAGGCCCATTTCTGAAGATGTTGCCATTCTGGCCAGCAGCTGAGACCTGAACAGCTGTTTATCTTTCCGGTCATGTTTCTGGTTTCTGGCTGTTTGTCTTGTAACAAGAGGTCAGTGATCGAGGGCTCCTCCACATCTGCAGGGAGTTTCCTGCAGAATTAGGATGTGTAAAATAAACCTACAAAATCAAAGACCCAAGCTGATGCTGGAGATTGTTTCCCACTTGAGGTCATCCTTCTCCTACAAGGGCATGGGGGTGGGTTGTAAAGGAATGATGTGAAAGGCCGATCTTGAGGAGCTGGACCACAACAAAGCGCAATCAGTTTTTAAAAATTCTCAAATTGGGGAGTAGTCTCCTCAATGGATGGCCTTTCAACTTTAATTCATTAGGGAGGGGCAGCATAGTGACTGCTACCCTACCCCCATGTGTAGGACACTCTCTCTCTCTCCACAAATGTTTATTCTTCTAGAGTCTATTTAAACGATTAAGTGATTTACGGCAATATTTTTTTCAACTTTTAATGTGAAAATAAATGTACAGCCTTGGTCTGAGTTGTAACGCATGGAAAGAAGAGGCATCTAATAAATAGATGAATACCCTTTATTACAAGTTTGTAATATTTCATTGAATTTGAAATTCATTTAAATGTAAAATAAATTCAAATTCAAGTTACTGAAAAGTTAAAATTTCTATTAGCAATATTTAAAGCAAGAAATTCTAGATTTTGTCATTTTAACATTTAAGGGAAAAAGCAAAGCAGTCACTTGGGTGAAATTGCTTTTCTTAAAGGTAATGATGAATATGTGGAGCAGTTGGTGTTACCACTGGCCATTCATTCAATTCCACATTGAACCATGTCTCCATTTGTTTTAAAGTACCATGTGTTCGAGGAAGCAATAGCTCTCACAGAATTAGACTTTATGAAAAGGCGTAGAAATATTAAATTTCTATAAGACATGCTTTCAAAGCTCTAATCTAGCAACTCGTTTCTTTTCCTCAACAGATTTTTTTTTTTTAATTCATAACTTGTTTTCTCATATTTGGTCAGTCATTCGTATTTGGTACAATTTCTGAAGCAAAAAAAAAACTGATTTAACCACAATCTAATATTTATTTATGTCTAATATTTGAGTAGAAGTGGGCGAAATTCTAAGAATGATGCACAAACCTGTCAAAATGAGTGAGGCTTTCACAACTTCATCAGGGAAAAATGCTATTTATTAAGATCACCTGGAGGTGACTTTGGTCACATTTAAACATACACCTTAGGAAAACAAAGGGTGTTATTTGCTTGGGTGCCAAATCAGTGGAAATGAATTTGAGCAATCTCTGGGAGATAATGGGGAACAGAGGAGCCTGGCATGCTTCAGTCCATGGGGTCACAAAGAGTCAGACACAACTTAGTCATTGAACAATAGCTGCTTGAGGGCTTTTTGTTATCTGCCCAGCCCTTCCAGATCTTAGGACAAACCAGAGTGTGTGCATATGTTTCTGTCCAGTAGGGGAGGGGGAAGAGTGCAGGAAGAAGGGCTGGAATGACCCCCTGGTCCTGGGCTAGGCTGAGGACATCCATGGATATGGATGTGGCTGGACTGGATGCAGCCCTGAGTTGCTCTCTAGTTCCTCTCGTAAAGGTGGAAGCCAAGCTGAGTGGCTATTTCCCAACCCAAGAGAGAACATAGTAGGAAGGTAGTAGTCCTTATAGCTGCTGGGCCAGATGTAGAATGGATAGTAGACCCAGCCTGGAAGTTCAGAGAACCCAGCAGCTGTGGTTCGGGTCCAGGTAGATGAGTAAGCTAGATCCCATGGCCGCTGGTGGCACTAGGAGTGAGGAGCAGACTGAAACCAAGTTAGCTGGGGGAAACCTGGCCCCAGAGGGCCTGGCCCTGCTTATTCAGTGTCTGTCGCCCCAGGAGAAAAACCACAAATACTTGCCCTGTGAGCTAAACCCTACAAGAATCAACTAGTTAACTAGTGAAAAATCATCCTAAATCGGAACTGGATAAACTGGTCTAGACTGATAAATAGTAACAGGGTTTCCCAGCCAGGAATGGAGTGAGAGAGCCCTCAAACGCTCTGCCCTGGCAGGCCATCCATGCAGCAAATCTCTACTCAGCCCTGGGGAGAGGGGGGGGGTCTCAAAAAGCTGGGCCCCAGGCTATAAAAGCCTCTGCCAGGCTGGAAGGTAAGCCTCTGCATGTTGGGTGCCCTTCATGGGCCTGATAGAAGGCTAGGATGCCTGGAGACATGCCCCAAAGGCTGGAGGGGTTAGTAAAGTGACTTCTGGATGCTGTGTGATATAGGCAGAATGCTCATTTGAAGGTCAGACTGAGTTCTGATCCAAATTCTCATTCACTAACTGTGGTCCAGTTTCTGAGCCTTTCTTACCCTCATCTCCCTCCCTGTATAAATAAATCAGGGTACTGATGACCTCCATGAAGGATTGTGAGGGTTAACAGAACTGTGTTAAACAGTTTATCACCCAGCGGTACCTAGGAAAGGCTGGTATCCACATCTCCCCTCCTTGTGCTGATAGTAAATCCCTCCATCTTCTCCTCCCCAAAGGCCATCAGCTTATTTCCCCAAGAACTGGTTCATGGGGGAAGGAGAGGGAGGGACAAATGGAAAGAGTAACATTGAAACATATGTATCACCATATGTAAAATAGGTAGCCAGTGGGAATTTGTTGTATGACACAGGGACTTCCCAGGTGGCACCGTTGGTAAAGAATCTGCCTACCAGTGTGGGAAATGCAAGAGACATGTGTTTAATCCCTGGGTCGAGAAGATCCTCTGGAGTAGGAAATGGCAGCCCACTCCAGTATTTGTGCCTGGAAAATTCCATGCACAGAGGAGCCTGGTGGGCTGCAGTCCATGGGGTCACAAAGAGTTGGATATGATTGAGCACTCACGGCGTGGCAGGGAGCTCAAAGCCGACACTCTGTGACAAGAGGGGTGGNGCGGGTGGGAGGTGGGAGGGAGGTTCAAGAGGAAGGGGACAGATGGATCCCTATGGCTGATTCATACTGATGTATGGCAGAAACTAACACAATATTGTAAAGCAATTATCATCCAATAAAAATAAATTAAAATTTTAAAAAAGAACTGAGTTCAAAGTATGGTTTTTAACATTGAAGAATCTGAAGTTTGAGCTTTAAATGCTAGCTCCCTTCCTTAGCTAAGTGACCTTGAGCCAGTCCCGCAATCTTGGCATGCTTTGAAATGTCAGGATTCCTTGGTGGTGGCTCAGGTCCCCCTGCCCTGACCTCTCCGAGCTCCCCTCCGTAGCACAGAAACTCCAGAAGCAGAGTCTGCTCCCACATTGCGTGATCAGTGTTCTTTGGACCTGTGTCTAAGCCAGCCTCACGCATCGGGGAGCGTCACTCACTCAGTCCCTACTCACACGTGGAACTTAGAATCGGGCTGTGAGGTAATGCTGAGAGTATGCGGACTGTATAAATTAATATGCTGATCTGCTCCACAGTGAGGCTCTTTCAGCTCTGATTTCTCCTTTTATGGCGTCTTTAGAGAAAGGAAGGGAGATTAGGAGGCACGTGCCTTCGTCTCAAAAGAGCTGGAGTTCAGCTTTTTGTTTTTGAGCAAGTTCTGTTGTTTGGGTTTGCTGAATCAGTGACGGAAAACTGAGATTATTAGAAGGAAAAGGCTCTCGTAAACCTCATAACCAGCCTCTCGCAGGAACAGACTCTTAGTGGGAGGTAAGAGAAGAGGGGATTAAGACCAAATAGAAAAGTCCCTCTAACTTGAACCACCAGAGTAGGCCTAGCGAAGATGACAAGGCTCCAATTTGGGGTGACCAGAGCTGAGATCAAGGTCCGGGTTCTGGAGCTACCTGTCTAACCTAGGGGTCACCTTTGTTCCTACAGGAAGGGAGCTACAGGCGCGCCTGTGTGGCTGGCGTTTATAGGATAAGCTCCTTGCGAGGCAGTCACTGTGTTGCTGCAGCAGCTGGCCTTCTCTGGGCCTTGCTTTCTCCCGGGCCATCTTGTCCTGACCTCGTCCCAGATCTCTTTTGTCAGCCTTGTTTTCAGCGCTTGGGATATCACTGCCTCTGTGCACCCACTGTGCTCTGCTCTCCATAGCATTTTAGCTTTCCTAGGATGTTTGTCTCCTTAAACTTTTTCAGTGTTCTATGCAGTTTCTTGCTTTTTTTTTTTTCTTCTTCTTCTTCCTTTTTTCTGTTTGAGGGGGAGGGGGTCTCTGCTGCCTACCCAAACCCTTCCTTCTGCCTGGGCCTCCTTTAGATTTCTTTATTTTTTAACCCGGAAAAACTTCCATTCATCCTTCAAAACCAAGATTGAGTTTCATCACTCTTAGGAAATCTTCTTTGGCCTTCTCAGCTATTTTATTATTTTACCCCTAGGTTACATCTGTGCTTAGCACACATGTCCTATTAAACTGATCACAGTACATTTTTATATATTTAAGTGCCTTGTCCCTACCTAAAAATATAACCTCATTGAAAACAAGTGCACTGTGCTAAGTCACTTCAGTCGTGTCCAACTCTTTGTGACTCCCTGGTCTGTAGCCTCTGTCCATGGGATTATCCAGGCAAGAATACTGGAGTAGGTTGCCATTTCATCTTCCAGGGGATCGTCCTGATCCAGGGATTCAACCCACATCTCTTTACATCTATGGCATTGGCTGGAGGGTTTGTGACCACTAGTGCCACGAAAATAAGAGCCATATATTATTTATCGTCATGTAGGCATAAGGTACATGCCTACCTTTTCTTGCCTGGAAAATCCCATGGATGGAGGAGCCTGGTAGGCTGCAGTCCATGGGGTCGCGAAGAGTCAGACGCAACTAAGCGACTTCACTTTCACTTTTCACTTTCATGCATTGGAGAAGGAATGGCAACCCACTCCAGTGTTCTTGCCTGGAGAATCCTAGGGATGGAGGAGCCTGGTAAGCTGCCATCTATGGGGTCGTACAGAGTCGGACACGACTGAAGCAACTTAGCAGCAGCAGCATTTGCAAGCTTGTAACTTGAGGCAAGTTCTTAACTTCTCTGTGCCTCAACTTCCTAATTTATACAATGTGAATAATTAAAGAGCCCACCTCCTAGGATGCTGTTAAATGGCAAAGATGTATAAAGCCACGTACTCAGTAGTTAGGGGTTAATCTGCTTTGTACTGTGAATCTTGACCAGGCTGTGTTTGCAGAGGAAGGGCACCGTGACCTGCCTGCTGAGATTTATGGTAGGTTTGGCCCTTTGCTAGGATGGATCTTGTATCCCCACTTCATAGATGAGGAACCTAACTCTCCTAGAGGTTGAGGAACATCTGGAAGGTCACTTTGAAGTTCCAGATATAGTGGAAGTCCCGGAACTGTGAGGACCAGAGAGTCTAAAATGTCACCACCCTGAAGGTGAAAGGTTCTGGCCTCTCACATCCTCAGGGAGTGAGTGAGAGGAACCAGGGTGTGTAGCCCTTCCCATGCAGCACTGCAAGCTTGCCGTGCCACCTCCCCTCTGGAAGCCCTTGGCTGTGGCGCCCGCCCACCGTCCCACCATGCAGGCTTTCCTTTGTAGGAGAGGCAGCTGGTGTTTGGGCCTGAATGCGCCTCCAGAGACTCTTCATAAGCTGTCCGAGGAGATTCACTCATGGAAATGGGACAGAAGGGCCTTCCCCAGGCCCGAGGTTTCTAAGGTGGGTGTCCTGATCATAGCCTCACCATTTCTTTTGAGTGGGTCTCATTGTCTCCTGTTTCTTTTCTTTCCTCTTTTCTTCTCTTTCCTTCTCTTCTTTTATTCTATCCACTCTTCTTTTCCCTCCCCTTCCCTCCTTTCTTTCTATTTACTTCAACTTATGGGAATTTTATTCCACTTCTTTTAAAATAATGACCTAGTACCTTAATTTTTTTCTAAAATTAGCACATGTCCAATGTGAAGAATTCAAACAATCCAGATGAAAACTAGAAATAAAGTTTTTTAAAAAATCACTCCAGATTCCACCACTGAGAATTAATTTGTGTTAACAGTAGGTGAACATTTTTCCAGGCATCTCTAATGCATCTCTCTCTCTCTCTCACTTATATACACACACACTTACACACACACACACACACACACACACACACAGAAGGATGGATGAGTGGGTTGGTTGATGGATGTCCTGATAGAGAAACCAATAGATCAATTGACTGAAATGCTTTTTATAAAAACGGAGCAGTAGATGTTATAGCAACATATACTAAATTCCATTTTCTTCCTGGAGTTTAAAAATGCCACAGCTGATGAGGTTTTACAGCATGGGGAGTTTAATCGGAGAGGCCATTTGTGTTAGAGACTGTTGTAGGAAGTGTGAACTATCTGCGGTGTAAATGGTCAATCTAATAAAAAGTAGGGGTGTACTTGCTCTCAGGTTTGTAGGCCTTTCCTTGCAGGCACGCTGTCAACCCCTGGAAACAAAAGAGGTGCGGTCTCAGCATCTGTATCTCTCCCTTCTCTGACCTCCCACTGAATTGCCCTCCATACAATGAAACATATTCCAGTTTACAGACTCCCTCACCTGGCTCCCTGTGCCCCTGCCCTGAGGTGCTGGCAGGGACAGACCCTGAAGGGCTGCAGAGCTGCCCCTGGGTACCCTGTGGTGGTAGCCCTTTTGGCTGACTCCAACATACCCGTCCCTACTTTCAGGACAGAAGTGCTGTGCCAGGCACCTATGTTGGAGGGAGCCCAGCCTCAGTTGTAAGCAGCACTGAAGAGGCCTTCCCCACCCCACATCACAGATAGAGGCCCAGGACACCAACTAGATGCCCCTTTCCTCATGGTGAATTCAGCTCCTGGGATCTTTGATGTCAGACCCACCTAGACCCTCAGAGAAAGTCAAGTGCTGAGTCTCAGAAGGTGTTTGCCATCCCCATTTGTTTAAGGCTCTCTGCTATCTTCCTTTCTCTGCCCAGTTCTGTCCACAAAAGGGTCTTCAGAGAAACAGCCTTTGCCATACCCCCACAAAGTTCCATTTCATCCATGCACCAGAGCCTTTGTGATTCTGGTCTTCTGTCATCGGAACTGGGAGCGAAGATGATTTCTTTTCTTGACAGAGCCTACCCTTCAATGACCTGCCTTGCCCACTCTACAAGTTTCCTAGGGGTACTATAACAAAGGATCATAAACTTGATAGCTTGAAACAAGAGGAATTTATTCTCTTGTGAATTCAGAGGGCAGAGCCTGAAACCAAGGTGTGGCTAGAGTTGACTCCTTCTGGGGGCCCCATGCCTCTCTCCTGACTCCTCGTGACTGCTGATAATCTGCAGCTTTCCTACCCTGCATCCGTCTACCTCTGCCTCTGTCTTCAAGTGGTGCCCTTCTGTGTGTGTCTGTGACTTTGATCTACCTCCACCTCTCTCATAGGAAGACCTGCCTTTGGATTTGTTGTTGTTGTTGTTTAATTGCTAAGTTGTATCCAACTCTTCTGTGACCTCATGGACTGTAGCCCTCCAGGCTCCTCTGTCCATGGGATTTCCCAGGCAAGAATACTGGAGTGGGTTGCCATTTCCTTCTCCGGATTTAGGGTTACCCTAGGTTCCCTTACCCTACTGCTCTCCACCCGGGTGCCCTTTCCCAATAAAATCTCTTGCTTTGTCAGCACATGTTTGTCCTCGGACAGTTCATTTCCGAGTGTTAGACAAGAGCCCAGTTTCAGGCCCTGGAAGGGGTCCGCCTTCCTGCAACAAATGGCGACTCTGGCGGGGACTCTTCTTGCTGAGACTGACATCCTGACCACTCAGGGTACTCAGGGGCCAGCTTGCCTGCCTGTGGACCAGACCCATCGGCCACAACTGGGACCCTTTTGTCCCTGGTCTCCTCCTGACGTGGACAACTGGCCAGAGTGCCCCGACCGGTAAGGAACAAGAGACTTTATTGACCTCTCTCCCCTTCCCTCTCTCTTTCCTCTCCTTAACCCTTCCCATCCTTCCCTGTTTTTCTAGTCCCCTGGTCCTGGACACAGGAATCTGGTCGAAGGGCCCTCAGCCTGAGCTGAGGATTGGAGACTGATCACCTCCTCTTGGCAGAGAACTCAAATTCTGGTTCTGGTCTGGTCTGATTTCAGGTAGGGCCAAGTTCCAGTCCTCCCTTCTCTGGAAGCCCAGGGAAAAGTCCCATAACGCCTGGGTATCTGTAAGTAGCAGAAGATGTTTGTAAGGCCACCCCTTTCACCCCCTCTCTCCCACCTCCTCCCCCTTCTTCTTTCAACCTGGCTTCCTTTCCTCCCTTGAAATCTTTGATGTTAGTACTTGGATCTGAAGTTCTGTGTCACTATAGGAGGTTTTCTGAGACTGTATATCTGCCTGCAGTGTGGGAGAACTGGGTTCAATCCCTGGGTCGGGAAGATCCCCTAGAGAAGGAAATGGCAACCCACTCCAGTATTCTTGCCTGGAGAATCCCATGGACAGAGGAGCTTGGTGGGCTACAGTCCACGGGTTGCAAAGAATTGGACATGACTGAGCGACTTCACTTTCACTTAAATCCAAGATGGTCTTATTTCAGGATCCTTCATCTGCACCGACCCTTTTTACAAATAAAATCACATTCAAAGTTCCAGGGTTCAGGTTTGGATCTATTTGGGAGGGGGTCACTTTCTACTACTGAACCGTCTACTCCCTCCTGATTATCAAGACGCATTGACTGGGACTTCCCTGGTGGTCCAGAGGTTAAGAAACCACCTGCTAATGCAGGGGCACATGTTTGATCCCTGGTCTGAAAGGATTCCACATGCCACAGGGCAGCTAAGCCCAAGTGCCACTACTGAGCCTGAGCTCCACAACAAGAGAAGCCACCGCTATGAGAAGCCTGCATGCCACAAGAGTAGCCCATCCCCCTCCCAAATAGAAACTCGATGCAGCTAGAGAAAGCCAACGTACAGCAACAAAGACCCAGTGCAGCCGTAAACAGATACATAGATAAAAACTTAAAAAAAAGAAAAGTGTTGATTGCCTCTCCAAACATATATAAGCTGCCTCTCCAGACACTAGCTTGGTGTCTGCTCAAAAAACCTCACGTCCTTTATCCTTCGTGCCCTCCTTGACACCTAGCCCTGTGCTATAGGCTTATCTTTAGTTTTTTGCTGGATGTGTTAATTTAGGGAAAATAGTAAATGGTGCAAAAGTTTCTCTGGGCTTAGGGTAGGGGCATTATTTTCACACTCAAGGGGGGGAAAAAAGGCATGGAAATACTGAGTTTTACTGCAAGCATTCAAAACGATTTCTCATGCTTGCCTCTGTGGATTCTGTGTTCATATGTACAAGATCAGCCAAACAAATTGACCTCACTCACCAGAATCTTCAGGGCCATGGGAAGGATTTGAAAATAGTGTAGTATCGACGTCTGTTTCTCAGGTCTAACCAGTGAGAGCTGCCTAGGTGGGAGATGCCCTTTAGGTGTGATGGCAAGAAAGTGAGCCAAGAATTCTGAGTAAGTACGTAGTCCTGAGGGAAAAGTGTGGAAAGAGGGGTGCAGACTTCACGAGGTAAAATATTCTAGGGGGAGAGCATGAGGCTTAAAATCCAAAGGAAAACTGCTGCCAAGTTTCTTCATCTTTATCCTTGACCTTCCTTAGTCTAGACGGGGTCTGTGACATTGGCTCTAAATATAGATGTGATTTCTCATTTCTGTAAGGTACATTTTTGTTCTGTTTCACTGCACTCTGTGTGTGTGTGTGTGTGTGTGTAGGTAGGGTGAACGAGGGACTGACTTTGAGTAGGGAGAAGTTGTGCCCTAGCAGTCTGTCAATAAGAAGGGTATTTTACGTGTCAGCAGCTTCAAGCGGTGGAGGATGGGAAGCTAAAATACAGAAGGCAACATGGGCCAAAGGTAACTGAGTAGCCTGTAGGGGGAGAGAGCTGAATTCTTTGATGGACCCCTCTCTTCAAACAGGAGAGCTAGTGCTGCCTAATGGCAGATTTTTTGTTTTCCTCTTAATCTGGATATCTGGATTTGGTGATACATCACACATAAGAAATCTGGAAGGAGGCAGGTTGTGGGCTTGCTAATTTAGAACTCCACAGCATCAGTCCCTGGGATGGTTTCTCTGAGTTTCTAGTGACTTTTCCTTATTCGCAGGGTGATTGCCACAGCTCCCAGCATCGGCTTCAACACATCGATGTCTGGGTCACATGGAAGGGAAGAGATTTCCTGCACACTGTTCTCTCTTTTTGCTAGAGAAGAACATCTTTCTGAGATGTCTCCAAAGTGAAAGTGAAAGTTGCTTAGCCATGTCTGACTCTTTGCAACCCCATGGACTGTACAGTCTGTGGAATTCTCCAGGCCAGAATACTGGAGTGGGTAGCCTTTCCCTTCTCCAGAGGATCTTCCCAACCCAGGGATCGAGCCCAGGTCTCGCGAATTGCAGCGGGGTTCTTTACCAGCTGAGCCACAAGGGAAGCCCGAGATATCTTTAAGGAATTTCCATTACAATCCTTTGACCCTGATGACTCAAAAGGTAAAAAATCTGCCTGCAATACAGGAAACAAAGGTGATGCGGGTTTGATCTCTGAATCAGGAAGATCCCCTGGAAGAGGAAATGGCAACCCGCTCCAGTATTCTTGCCTGGAAAATCCCATGGACAGAGGAGCCTGGCAGGCTGCAGTCCACGGGGTTGCAAAGAGTTAGACGTGACTGAGCATGACCATGATTGTGTTCTCTCTTTTTGCTAAAGAAGAACATCTTTCTGAGATGTCTCCAAGGAGTTTCCATTACAGTCCATTGGCCCAAAATAGACAAACATGGTTTATTTTTATTTTTGACATCTAAATAGTCTCAAACTTACAGAAAAGTTGCAAGTCCTATACCCAGAATTATTTTTTCCCTGAACTATTTGAGTACATTGCCAATGGGGTGCACCATCACGCCTGTGTGCTGTATTGCCTATAAACAGAGACATTCTCATACATAATCACAAGTCTGTCAAAATCAGCAAATTAATATTGGTGTGTTACTACTGTCCAACATCGTTCACATTTCATCAATTGCCCCAAGAATGTTCTCACAGTGAAAGAATCTAAGTTCAGAATCATATGTCATATTTAGTTGTATCTCTTTGGTCTCCTTCAATCTGGACAAATTTCTCAGTCTTCCCTGGACTTTTATGACCTTGACAAATTTGAAGAGTGCAGGCCATTTATTATGTAGGATGGCCCTCAGTTTGGGTTTGTCTGAAGTTTCCTCAAGACTAGATTCAGGCTGTTTGTTTCCAGCAGGAAAATCACAGAAGAGGTGGTGTGTTCTTATTGTATCCTAGCAGATGGTACATCGTGTTTATTCATTCCTTTATTTGATCTTTTATTTATATCAACAGTGGGTTATGATTTGTTACAGTCATTCCTTATTTTGAAGCTCATATTGTCTTAATTTGCCCATGGGGGCTCTATCTGTGTCTTTTTTTGACATGCCTTCATTATTCGTATCATTAAAGCTATGGTTTTTCCAGTTGTCATGTATGGATATGAGAGTTGGACCATAAAGAAGGCTGAGTGTCAGCATTATTCATGCGCTAAGCCCTATCTCACTTTCTGGCATAATAGGATGCTCCAAGCTTATATTGTATTTTTCCAATCCAAGCACTAGAATCAGCCATTTTCCCAAGGAAACCTGGTTGACTTCAATGGGAAATGAAATTTAGAAGCCAAGATCTGGAAAACGGGTATGCTTATTGCTACCAGGGCATTGCTGTTCCCAGGCCCTCAAAGGTGGACAAAGCTAGGCAATATTTAATTCTACATTAATTTCTGTACCATCTATATATACATTGAATATTGTGAGTTCACATTCATCTCTTGTTTCAGTTTAACATTATAAGGTTCATTTTAATTTTCTCTCTTTCCATATTTGTAACTGTCTTCTCTGATGAGAAATCCAGCTCCCATTGTTCTTTATTTAATTTTTGGCTGCTCTGGGTCTTCATTGTGGCACGAAGGTTCTTCATTGCAGTGCACAGGCTTTTCTAGTTGTGATGTGCTGTCTTAGTTGCCACACAGCGTGTGCAATGTTAGTTCCCCAATCAGGGATCAAACCCCCATTCCCTGCATCAGAAGGCAGATTCTTAACCACTGGACCACCAGGGACGTCCCCCATTATCCTTAACATATTTATTTGCTCAGACACCTTGCATGTAATTAATTTTCCATGGCCATCATTACCCCTGCCCAAAGTAGATGTCTACTCAGATGTCAGATCACCCTTGCACATGAATATCATCTTTCTTCCATTCAAACTCTGGCACCTTGCTCCTGTCCACCACCAGATGAACATCTTCCCTTGCTCGCCCCCTACCACACCTTTTTTTAAGGCAAAGATTGACTTTATCAGGATCTTTATTTTCTCTATGTCTAAATCTACTCAGTCAAACCTTTATCTTTCTCTGACTGGTACCTTTAGCACCTCTTCAATGCCCCTTCCCTAAATGGGGATCCTACTGGTCCTCCTTGTGCCCGAAGCGGGCACAGGGGGTGGTTTCCTATCAATGGTGTTTATATATACCTGTGCTTCCAGTATGGTGGCCAAAAGTCACAAGTAGCTTTTAAGTTTAAAGTAATTAAAATTAAATAAGATGTCAAATTTATTTTTTTAGTTTTGCTAGCTATTTTTTAAGTACTCAATAGTCATAGGTGGCTAGTAATTACAGAACATTCCCATTGTCACAGAAAGTTCTATTGGACAATTCTGTTATATACAGCATAAACCCACTCTCTTTTCCTCCTAATTTGACATTGATCCTTCCCTGACTGCTTTTCATCCTCACTTTAGTTTAATTTTTCATTTTCAAATGATTAGCTGGGCCATCCACACACTTGGCAGTCCTTTACACTAACTAGCCTATCTCCATACCCACAATGACTTCACTCATCTTACCCCTGAGTATTCATTTACAGTACCCAACATCCCATCCCCGTTGCCCCAGACCATCCATAATGTGCAGTCTGCAAATGGAACAGAATATTTGAAACTGAGACTGTCTTGGAAACTCTTCGGCTTATGGTTACAGTAGTTATGAAACGAGTAGAATCAAATTCCTGCTTGTCTGAGCTTTTGAAGAGCTTTCTTTTTAGGTGATTCCTGGGACCCTTGACTCCAGGTTGTCCCTTCAGTTTCCCAGGATCCCACCCTTGGCACAGGGCCTCCTTCTCCAGGTCAGTGCTTCTCAAACTTTAATATGCAGCACAACCACATGGAAATGTTATAAAAATGCAGATGCTTTGATTTAGGAGGTCTGGAACCCGCCCAAGAGTCTGCCTTTTAATGAGCCCCAGTGGGTGCTGATGTTACTGGTCTGAGGACCACATCAGCAGGTCCTGGATGTCCGAGATGCTGCATCCCAGAAGTGTTAACTCTATCCTCTGTTTTTTCTTTGTCTTCTCTTGGAACACCTGCTCATCAACTTGATATCTAGGTGAATGTTCTCTTTCAACAGCAGTACTTCTAGAGTGTATACTCTGATGATACCCCCATTCCAGAGGACAGCTCAGAGCTTTGCTTGTATTCAGAGTCAAGCAGGGCTAGAGAAGATGTAGTATCTCTGTCTTATGATGGCTGTTTTAGCCTTTAATTAAAGTTCACACTTTCCCATTCAACCTTTTGCTTCAGATTTGGTTCCAAATGATGAACACCTATTTCCATTAAGCTGTTCAAAGGAATGTGCCGCATGTTCCATAACTCCATGTAAATAAGGAGTCATATAAACATTTTGAGTGAGAGTATCATCTTTGGAATAAATGCCAAATCTCCAGGGTGAGCCTGGAGAAAGGTGGGGGCGGTGCTCCTATTTGGGTAGGCAGGGTTTCACCTTTTTGTTATGAAATCTGCTTTCCTTTACCGAGCACAGCTTCTTTTGCAGTCTCTGTAGCTCTCTGCTCTGGATTTCAGACACACATTTACTTTTTTGGATGGTCCTCCCTACCTGTGTGCTCAGGTCTATCCCACCCTCCAGGAGTGTGCACTGGGGAAACTGGGACAGAAAAGTCAAGCTAATCTGGATTCAAATCCCATGTCAGTTCTTCTTAGCAGTGAGATTACAGACAAATTATTTAACTTCTCTGAATTTCAGTGTTTTGATTTAAAATGAGGCTTCTCTGACATGTGGGGATAGAATTAAATGCAGTATATACAGAGGATACAACGGATACAGAAGTGCCCAGCCCAGAGAAACACCGAAAAATGTTTCCCTTTCTTAGTTGTTTCTCTGTCTCTTGTTTTTTTTTTTTTTTTTAAATTGCAGTATAGTTGATTTTTTGAGGGCTTCCCAGGTGGTGCTAGTGGTAAAGAACCCGCCTGCCAATGCAGGAGATATAAGAGACACAGTTTCAATTTCTGGATCAGGAAGATCCCCTGGAGGAGGGCAAGGCTAACCCACTGCAGTCTTCTTGCCTAGAGAACTCCATGGACAGAAGAGCCTGGTGGGCTACACACCATGGATTGCAGAGTCAGACACGACTCAAGCAACTTAGCATGCACACACATATTTGATTTACAGTGTTATGCCATTTCTCTTTAGTTTTGACCCCTTTGTTGCTCAGGTCTTTGCTTCTTCATCCAATAATGCAGGTCTCTGCTATCAGGAAAGCAGTGACATGGACCTGCTCCTTTCTTGAAATGCTATTCCATCTCCCTGCCTCCCTCCACTAACTGGCTTATTGGAGACATGGCCACTGACTACTCTCATCACTTCCCTGTCCGCCTGGCCCATGTCAGTAACCCCAACCCCAGAGCGCATGCCCTCAGCCTGGAAATTCTGTATATTCTCTGACCTGCTCACCTCTTGAGAGGCAGCATCTCTATCTTTTCTTCAGGTGATGGTACTTTCAAACGTAAAAGTGGGCCACGCCTAGCATTGGTCAAAGATCATCGTGGCGGGACTTCCCTGGTGTTCCAGTGACTAAGACTCCACACTGCCAAGGCAGGGGGCCAGGGTTTGATCACTGGTCAGGGAACTGGGTCCCACATGCCACAAATAAAGAGTTCATGTCACATCAAAGATCCTGCATGCCGCAACTTAGACCCAGTGCAGTCAAATAAATATTTTTAAAAGGATATATGATATGTGTATTAAAAAATAAAATAAAAGCACTTAAAAAAATTACACTGGCAAGAATAAGTGTGGCTGAGAGATTAATCAGAGGGTCAGTTTTCTTGTTTTGTTTTACTTTCCCATGTTTTGGAGAAATGGGATGAGGCTGTGTGTGCGTACGTTTGTCTTTGAAACAGGATGGGATCCTTACTCTTAAAGGTTGTAGGGGCTTTGTAATTGAGGGGCAGATGGAGTGTGGGCCCAGCCAGGGTAGCCGATAAGCGGCTGGTCTTAGGAGGGACGTTAGAGCGGGAGGGAGAGACACGATATGTTTCTCCAGGAGCAGAGGTTTACAGCCCATTAATTTTAACGCAATGCAAATCGGTTTATGGAAGTGCTGACATACTGTTATTCAAAAGCATGAGCAGCATGATAATTAAATCTCCATCTATATTTTATTCTAGCACATTTATAGTATATCCCTGCCCAGCTGGTGTGATAGATTTCCAGTCTTATAATTGTATAAACTGCAAAGTACCATAAAGAGAAGAAAAAAAGTGAATTTGATACCAAAGCCAAGGTGGGGTGTATTAACTTGAGTTTCACTATTTTAAGCCAAATTTTGTTTTGTCCCTGAGTTTGATATTCACTCACTAAAAATATCCCAAAGTTATGATTCCCAGTATCTAACACAAGGGGATATTGGAGCCTGTTTAGTGTTTCTTTTTGGCACCTTCGCTTTGAAGCGTGTGTTCTTGGTGGGGAGCCGAGCACCCTAGAATTCACAGTCATTCCCCGCTGAGCAGAGGAGTGGAACAGGAGCGAGTTCTCTGCTAGGAATCTGCTTTGGCGCTGCCACTAACTGGTGAAGTGACCACCCCTCTGGGAACCAAGATGCTCTAACTTCCAGAGTAAACATTTTGTTACTCGATTTTTTTCTTTTTCTTTCTTCTCTTAAAATAAAAATCTCCCAACATTGCTGTCAACACAACTCTAAAGTCGAATTTCTTCAGTCCCAAAACATTCAACTGGAAAGAACGGCCAACAAACTTGAGATGTCTTGGTCAGTTAGGAAGAAGGCAGGTGGGAGAGCTGGGGAGACAAGCTGAGACCTTGAGGGGAAGGATATATGGGAAAAAGGCTAGTCGGTGTGCCATCCCCAGGTTTGCAGAGTCTCCTCTTTATAAGTTGGAGGCCAAGCATGTGGACACGCCTCTCACATCTTCACTGCATGAAGCCTGTTGGTAATTCTTCTAAGAAACACCCCTGGGAGGATGGGTGGTTTTGTTACCTTTAAACTGAGCTGATATGGGAGGCCGCTTGGGTCCCTGTGTATAAGGAACATAGACAGGTCTGTCAACAAGCGGCAGTTAGAACAGCTTTGCTTGAGCACCAGCTGGGGTACCAATTACCTCTGTTTGGGGAGTGGTTTCCAAGGCCAGCTGTGGTCCTGGGGGATCAGGTGAGTGGCTGGGGCACCACTGGGGAGTAGTAGAAGACCATGTATACTCTGTAGGAAGGCAGCCCTGCATCACAATGAAATGTTGCGTGGTAAATCAATCACGGCACATGAGCACTGTGAGAGGCATTAGGCAGCAACTGGCTGAAGCCTAGAGGCCCAGACTCAGCTAGTGAGGGGCAGGGCTCAAAGGGCTACCTGGTGCTGAGCAGAGCATTTTGTGTTTCCCACTGTAACATCATATATATATGTCATTATTGCAAAGAATAAACATTCCTTTCTTTAGGAAAGGTATACATAAGTAATAAAGACACAATAGGTCTTTATATTGCTTCTGTTGATTGATTTTACTCTCTAATTAGTGGTGTTTTTTTTTTCTCTCAACTTGTGGATTTCATGAGACTTCTAACCTTGTTCCTCCTCCCAGCTGTCTGCTCTTAAATTCCTCCTTGTACAAAAACTGAATAACCCTTTTATAACTTCAGAATAATATGTAAATGCTTCTCACATGTGCTCTAGCTTTCATTATCTGGGTTGAGACAGCAAACTCTCGGCCACAGCTATTTTCAGATTCTCACCAGAGAGTGGAGATGGCATTTGCCTGGTCCTTCTCCTGGGCTGGTGATGGTTTTCTCTGCGGCCAGGCTGGCCTGCAGATGCCAGAGAAACCAGTCTCCTTTCTGCACCGTGTCTCCCAACTCGGTCCCTGCCTTTGCTTCTATCTCCTTACTCCCTTCCAGGGGCCATATTGATTCAGAAGTCAGTTACCAAATCATGGTAACTTGCCTACGCTGGTCCGCGTTTAGGAAACCCACTGCTTCCTGCCGCTTAGGTTTTCCACCCAGTTTGCCAGCCTTGGTTCTTTTTGAAACTTCTCAGTTCATGTGTGCAGATACCCAATAAAAACCCAGTTTGCAGAATCATGATAGCCCTGTGCCTCTCACATCTTCCCTCTTTGATGTCCAAAGTGTCCAAAGAAAAGTATAATGTTCCTTTATTTTTGGCTGGTTGGTGATTTGAATTAGTTGATACCTTTTGTCCCTTCTCCGCACCCCCCCACCCCCCTGCCTTTTTTTTTTCCTTAAGCATTCTTTTCCTACCAGGAACATGTTGAATGTTCATTTGGAAAAACAGAAACTTCCAAGACTGTCACTCCTAGTGTTACCATTTATATTACATTCAGCCCTCAGCCAGGTTAAGGTTTGATGATTGGTCCACAAGGTAAACTTCTTCTGACTGAAGACACATGACAATGAGTTTATCCAAAGCCCTGATGGTTGCCAGCCATTCTTTCTGAGAAGCAGACATGTTTCTTTCCCTTGGTGACGGCTTCGTATGGAGATAAATTACAGGATGTTTCACATAGTCATGGCCACATAACAGAGTAGCAGACGTTACTGTGTCTGCTGGGTCTGTTATGAATGGGGTTGAAAGGCACGGGTCTTTAAAAACCAGGTAAATTGGAACAGACTTGAACTTTACTAAAGCTTCTAGACACCCTGGGACTTAAAAGAATTTGAGAGGATTTGCTAGTGTAGTTGTGCTCATTCCAAAGAGTATTGAGAACTCTGATGCTGGGAAAGATTGAAGGTAGGAGGAGAAGGGGACAACAGAGGATGAGATGGTTGGATGGCATCACCAACTTGATGGATATGAGTTTGAGTGAGCTCCAGGAGTTGGTGATGGACAGAGAAGCCTGGCATGCTGCAGTCCATGGGGTTGCAAAGAGCTGGACACAACTGAGCAACTGAACTGAACTGAGGGATATAAATTTTGGAGACATGGGTCCTGTGCTCAGGAGTTATAAGAGTTCCTAGATACCAGGAGAAAGAAATGAACACAGTATCATATGTTCTGTGATAGAAGTTTTGTTGTCATGGTTGTTTAATTACTAAGTCATGTCTGACTCTTTTGTGACCCCATGAACTGTAGCCTGCCAGGCTCCTCTGTCCATGACATTTCCCAGGCAAGACTACTGGAGTGGAATACCATTTCCATCTCCAGAGAAATCTTTCCAACCCAGGGATCGAACCTACATCTCCTGTATTACAGGTGGATTCTTCACTACTAAGCCAGTGTGGAAGCCCATAATAGAAGTTTAGCAACTATTATAGCACTTCAGGGAGCTTCCCTGGTGGCTCAGATGTGAAGGAGTCTGCCTGCAATGCAGAATACCCAGGTTCCATCCCTGGATCAGGAAGATCCTCTGGAGAAGGGAATGGCTACTTATTCCAATACTCTTGCCTGGAGACTTCCATGGACAGAGGAGCCTGGTGGGCTACCATCCATGTGGTCACGAAGAGTCAGACATGACTGAGCGGCTAACACACACAATATAGCACTTTGTGAGCCCCAACCCAAAAGGAAAAAGAATTCCAACCAGAGTTTGGGTGGGGGAAGGGTGATGAAAAGCTTAACTTTTAAGATGGATCTTTTTTAAAAATTAAGGTATAATTGACATATATCTTTATATTAGTTTCAGGCATACAGCATAATGATTTGATATTTGTATATATTGCAAAATGATCACCACAGTGAGTCTAGTTAACATCTGTCACCGAATATAGTTACACATTTTTTTCCCTTGTGATGAGAACTTTTAAGTTAAATCGTGATGAAATTTTTCACATGGACACATTAGTGGAAAGGCTGTCTAAGAGGAGGGAGCTGCATGACTGAAGGTCCAGAAGCTTGAAAACCCTGGGAAATACTGTCTAGTCCTACAGGTTGAGTCAGTAGGAGATCAGGAGGTGAGGCTGTAAAGGCAGCTGTGGCCAGCTTTCTAAGGACCTTGCAGGCAATAGCTCCCATTCATCCAACACCACCTCATGTACCAGACGTTTTGCTGAATACTCTCTATTTGGTGCTTCTTTGTTATCATAGCTTCTCCATCAGATCCTTCTTATGTCAACAGACACATGCCACATGAAACAGAAGCAAGGTTTCTCTATTTCCATCAGAGGATGTCATACCTAGAAGAGCAGTGAGGGTTGAGGAAAATAAAATCTTCATGGGACACAACATCTTTAGTGGGTTTGGGCCTAGTGCAATTTTTAATAATAACCCAATTTAATAAAGTCTCCCATTATTCTTTAGAAAGTACTTAATCTGCTTTCAAAACAATCCATGATATGACACAGTTTTCAGTTTGCTTTTGAGAGGCAATTCAGAGCAGAGGAGAAAGAGCACCTAAATTGTGCTTTTATTTAAAATACTTCAAAGATGTTTTCTGTGTCTTTACAGGATAGGTTCTTAAATTTGAGGTTTCTGACCTAGATGGAGTTATTGCTGAGCATCAAGGGGATCCAGGACACCCTTCAAATCACATACAAACATTTTCTCTACCAACACATACCTGTGTCAGTTTCTACAGAGAAAGGTCCTGCTTTTAGACAGTTCTAAAGAGGGTCCAATAGTCCCCCAGATAATAGGAGCCACTGAGGTGTACATTATGTACAGAATGTAATGTCCCTGCTCTGCTCTGTGTGTGTTCAGTTGTGGCCAGCTCTTTGTGACCTCATGGACTGCAGCCTGTCAGGCTCCTCTGTCCATGGGATCTCCCAGGCAAGAATACTGGAATGCGTTGCCATTTCCTTCCCAACCCAGGGATCCAACCTGCGTCTTTTGGGTTTCCTGCATCTGCAGGCAGGTTCTTTACCATTAGGGCCACCTGGGAAGCCCACTATTTCTTCAAAGCCTGGATGATAAAATATTGGCTTCTTTGCATTAAAGGAATGGATTTTAGATTCAGACAGACCTGAATTCAAATCCTGCCCTGACCCTTTGCTACTAGTGTGACCTCAGCTTTCTTTTCCTTCCTTTTGAATATGGAAAGTTAATATGGGAGCAGATAATGAGATTCACACATGTGTAATAAAGAAAGCAGATGAGATTGCCAGGTGATTGAGGGGGAAAGGGGCTGAGGATGAAACTCTGGGGAGCATCAGAATTCAAGGGGCTCTTGAGAAAAGGGGGCCAATGAAGGAGACCAAGGAGAGGCCAGGGAGCCAGGACAGAAGTCAAAAAGGACAAGTAAGTGTCTGGCAGGGAGGCCTCATAGTGGCCTTAGGCTGATCCAATTAGGTAAGGACTCACAAGATACTTCTCAAAAGAGTAGCGGGCTCGGGAAGTTTTTGATGAACTCGTTAAAGACTCCTCTTTTATTAACGTAACATCAGTTTACTAAATGCCTATTGTGTGCTAGTCAAAGCCAGTGATGCCGTGGAACTTGGTTCATGCGGTCTCACTGAGGCGGGCTGGGACCTAGGACTCTGCTGCAGTGCTGCAACGCTTGCACCTGGGCACACCTCTCTTCCAGCCACAAAATATACGAAGAAACTATTGTTGTGCAGTCGCTAAGTCGTGTTCAACTCTTGGCAGCCTCACGGACTGCAGCATTCCAGGCCTCCCTGTCCATTATCTCCCGGAGTTTGCTCAAATTCATGTCCATTGAGTCAAAGAAACTATATGGAACTAAAAATAACTGCGTATGTGCACAGTTGGGGCAAATTCTGGACAAAAGATGAAAAAACGACCAAAAATCCCAACTGCCACCTTTGAAGAAAGAGCCTGGAACAAAAGCAGGGTACTGAGCATGCCCCCTGCACAATACCCCCCAAAGTGTAGGCCTACTCCCTAAGCTGACCTCTGCCCTGACCCCTAGACACTACCCCTCACCCCACATAAGGAACAAGGTCAGTTCTGCCTCAGCCAGCGAGCAAGGGAATCTGTTATTTGTTCTCACGCCCCACTGCTGCAGCAGGGGCCCCAGTAATGCCTTGCCTGAACGTCTTGTCTGGCCTCTGATCAGTTTCTGTTGATTGGGAAAGGCTAGAACCTGGTTGGTATCATCACCCTTAGAAATTTAAGGTTCTAACATGTCCCTGCAGTTGCTAACGAGTATTGGAAGAGATAACCAGACCACATATTCGTCTATTGTGTGGCTTTGGGGGCATCCCTGGTGGCTCAGTTGGTAAAGAATCCACTCCTGGTTTGATTTCTGGGTCAGGAAGACCCCCTGGAGAAGGGATAGGCTACCACTCCAGTATTCTTGGGCTTTCCTGGTGGCTCAGCTGGTAAAGAATCTGCCTGCAATGCAGGAGGCCTGGGTCCGATCCCTGGGTTGGAAAGAGCCCCTGGAGAAGGGAAAGCCTACCCACTTCAGGATTCTGGCCTGGAGAATTCCATGGACTGTATAGAGAATTCTATGGACTGTACAGAATTCCATGGACTATGCCAACAAAGGTCCATATAGTCAAAGCTATGGTTTTTCCAGTAGTCATGTATGGATGTGAGAGTTGGACCATAAAGAAAGCTGAGCACCTAAGAATTGATGCTTTTAAAATGTGGTGTTGGAAAAGACTCTTGAGAGTCCCTTGGACTGCAGGGAGATCAAACTAGTCAATCCTAAAGGAAATCAATCCTGAATATTCATTGTAGGGACTGATGCTGAGGCTGAAGCTCCAATACTTTGGCCACCTGATGTGAAGAGCTGATTCATTAGAAAAGACCCTGATGCTGGGAAAGATTGAAGGCAGGAGGAGAAGGGGACAACAGAGGATGAGATGGTTGGATGCATCACTGACTCAATGGACATGAGTTTGAGCAAGCTCCAGGAGTTGGCTCAGCTGGTAAAGAATTTGTCTGCAATGTGGGAGACCTGGGTTCAATCCCTGGGTTGGGAAGATCCCCTGGAGAAGGGAAGGGCTACCCACTTCAGTATTCTGGCCTGGAGAATTTCATGGACTGGATAGTCCATGGAGTTGCAAAGAGTCAGATATGACTGAGTGAGTGAACTGAACTGATGAACTGTGTGGCTTTAGGCTGGCCACATGGTCTCTCCAGGCCTAAGGGATGGAGACTAGATTATCTCTCAAGTTTCCCCAGTCTATGATGAATCCTACATCCCTAGTCTATGGTGAATTCCCCCATCTTGATGGGGCAAGAGGTAGAGATCAATGAATGCCTTTCACATACAGAACTCTGGATATACCCAAAGCACTTCATCGTGTAGGGTGTCCCTCTATCCTTCTGTCAACTTCATGGCCCTCTTGTTCTTCCTTGCATCTCCTGTGCCTGCATGGTGCCTCTGCCCATGTTTGGTGGATGGATAAATCTTTTGCAGGTGAGGAGCTTTTCCTACCAGGGAATCATGTTGTCTTAATACAAAACCTGTGCAGATGTTTATAAAACAAAAATAACATCTCTGAACACCAGCTGTGAGATAGAGCTTGTGCATGACCTTGTCTGGGGTGAGAGTCTTCTTTATGAAGATTTCAGTGCACTGTGGATCAAACGGTGTTTCAAAGGAAGGTCTTTTGGAGGAAAACCCCAAGCACTGAAAGAGTGATAGAAACTGCTAACTGCATAAGGTGAGGGGTAATCCTGGCCGCCTTGCACCCAACTCACCAAGGAGCTCTGCTTCGTTTGAGATTGCCTTCCAAACCTGATGACTTTCTGAGCAAGTCATTCTTCTCTCCAACTGGTTTGAAATTTGCCTGTTTTGTATGTGTGTGTGTACACATGCACGCATAGGCATGTGTGCACACTCAACATAGAATCTCTGAATAAATGTCTCTACCTTCCCAGAGGTTTGTTTCTTGGTTTTGTGACAAGTGTGGACAGGTAGCTCAAGCATTACTAGGTTGCATTGTTCACTGGTGTCCTGAGAGGAGAGGCGGGATCATCAGGTGAAGGGGACTGTCCTGCCTGGTGGGCAGCTATGGGTGGGAAGGAAGGTGCTGGTCGAGCTGGGAACATGCTCTTGGGCAGCCAGGCCTGGGCCTCGGGGAGCTGAGTTAGTGGACAGTACTGTCCAGGGAGGGTGCTGGTGCATGACTGGGTTTCCATCAGCAGGATCCAGTGGCAAGTAGTAAGGAGTGACGTAGTGTTGTCTTTGTGTGTCAAAAATGGAGTCTTAGCCTTTCCCAAGTTGTCTAAGTTAGATTCTTCCCCTTAGTTACAATTCATTTCTTTTTAAAAAATTTTTAATTTGAATATAATTGCTTTACAATATTGTGTCAGTTTCCGCTGTACAACGTCGTAAATCAGTTATGCGTGCTGCCTGCTAAGCCATTTCTGTCATGTCCAATTATTTTCAATCCCATGGACTGTTGCCTGCTAGGTGCCTCTGTCCATGGGATTCTCCAGGCAAAGATATTGGAGTGGGTTGCCATTTCCTCCTCTAGGGGATTTTTCTGACCCAGGGATTGAACCCATGTCTCTTATGTCTCCTGCATTGGCAGGCAGGTTCTTCGCCACTAGCACCACCTGGGACTCAGCTTATATGTATACATATAACCCTTTCCTCTTGCGTTTCCTTCCCAAACCCTCCCATCCCACTTCTCTAGGTCATCACTGAGCTGAGATCCCTGTGCTCTACTAATTAGCTCCTTCTCTGCTGCTGCTAAGTCGCTTCACTCGTGCCCAACTCTATGCGACCCCATAGACGGCAGCCCACCAGGCTCCCCTGTCCCTGGGATTCTCCAGGCAAGAACACTGGAATGGGTTGCCATTTCCTTCTCCAATGCATGAAAGTGAAAAGTGGAAGTGAAGTCACTCTGTTGTGTCTGACTCTTAGCGACCCCATGGACTGCAGCCCACCAGGCTCCTCCATCCATGGGATTTTCCAGGTGAGAGTACTGGAGTGGGGTGCCATTGCCTTCTCCCGGTTCCTTCTCTAGAGTATTCTACTTAGATTCTTCCAATGAGATTGATGACTGCTCTCTGAAGATGGGTGCTTCTGGGGCCCAAAGACCTCCCACAAGCACCCAGACCAAAGTGACCCTGCAGTCACTCTCTGCCTGGTCCTGGTACTGCTTCTCTCCATCACACTTAACAATCCAAAAAGGAGTTGAGGAAACTTTGCTTATTTATTTAGTGTCTGTCACCCCAGCCCCCCACAATAGAATGTAGCTTGGTGAGAGTGGAGACCTAGCAGTCTTAATTCCTGCCATGTCTCCAGAGCCTAGAAATAGGACTTGGTGCATAGTAGGTGTTTAATGAAAATGTGATGAATAAATGAACAGAAAGCAAGGGAAAGGGAAAAAAGGAAGGGAGGAAAGTGAGAGAGGAATGGAAGGGGATAAAGGATGGAGGGGTATAAAGGCAGGAAACGTCAGCAGGGATATGAACTCTCCTTGTATATTTTTATTAATTTTTATTGGAATATTGTTGCTTTACAATGTTGTGTTAGTTTCTCCTGTTAGCAAAGTGAATCAGCTGTTCATGTACCTATATCCCCTGTTTTGGATTTCTTTCCCATTGAGGCCACCATAGATAACTCTTCTTGTCTCAAGCAAGCTCTGGTGGAGGGGGCTCAAGAAGGGTCCCTTGCTCCCTGAGTGCAGCTCCCCTCCCCTCTTGGAGCTCACAGAACTGTCTTAAGTCAGATAGGAGACTGCCATGGCTACTTCAGCACTGAGGGGGCTGGAATGCCCTCACAGGTGCTGCTTGAAGGGAAGTTTTGTTCCTAGGACATTAGCAGCTCCATGCCCCCAAAGATAATAAGATAATAAGTGACAGGGCCTCGGGAGGCAGTCAGGTCTAGCCTGGGGAAGAGTAGAAAGGGACAGGGGATGTCCACCTCAGCCTCTGCTTCTCCCCACCTCGCGAGTGTAGAAAGAGATTTTCCTTGTATAGTTGGGATAAGGGGGGAACATCCATGTCTGTGCTCCCAGCTCCCAGGTCCCCAAGACGAGAACTGCCCCAGTTGTGTTCTGCAGCATCTGGGCCAAGGACCACTCCTTCCCAAAGGCTCCTGTGCATTACTGTGGAGCAGGTGGAGAGAAAGCAAAGGCATGTGCCCTCCTCTTGCCTTCCCGCCTCCCACCTGAGCTGCTCATGGGGACAGACAGTGTGGCGCATCTCTGCTGCGGCAGGGACCCTGAGATGGCTCGGCTAGGAGGCGTATGTTGCCTTGGCTACCGCTTCTGGCCCCGGTGGGAGCTAACACCCTCTCCCATGTGAATTTCAGCAGGTCCACTTGGTGGGACTCTGTGTGGGCTGGCTTCTCCCAGAGGGCATGGGCCGTACTGCCAAGAGCGGCAAGGGCCACTGCCAGGCTTTGAGAAAGTATTTGAGGCATGGAGGCCGCGCAGGGCCCCACGCCCTTGCTCCCTTTCCCCTCCTGGCTCTCCGACCTGCAGTTTTAATATGGGCGGGGGCTGGATTAAGTGTCTTGGCAGAACCCAGCAACCCGAGTCCTTTCTGGCGGAGGATGGGGAGTGCGCCTTGGGCTCACATTCCAGATGCAAGGACGGAGATTTGGGAAGGATAAAGGAAAGAGAGTGAGAAAATTAAATGTGGTGAGAAATGAATTTTCCCTTTCTGCCGTCTGAAAATAATTGAGTTATGTTAGTTTGTAAAATAATCTGTTTTGAGGTTTTTCCTGGTCCCCATCATACTACCAGTTGCTGTACTGATTTGAAGAGGGAGGGAAAAAAGCATTCACTTTGGCCCTGTGCTGCGATTCCTACCAAATACCTCAAACTTGGGCTATATTCTAAGAGGGGTTTTCGTTGTCTGTTAACACTGTGGAAATGAGAACCTGGACTTTAGGGGGGAGGTGGCTGAATCCCCGATGTCAGGTCCCAGCTGGCTCCTCCCACTCATCCAGACAAGCACCCACAGCACGGCCTTCCCCCTGGCCTTTCCCTTCTCTGGGCTTTGAAGGCCTTAGTCACATGTGGCTGGAGATCCTCACAGGTGTTTGTCTCACCTCGGGATGTCCTGGTGGAGGATCCCTCCCTTCCTTCCCAGTTGTTCCTGGAATTCTGCTCCCTGTGTCTCTTGGTGGTGGCTTAATGGTGAGTTTTCACATCAGGGTTCCCCTGATAGTAAAAGTGCTTTATTATCAGTCCAGGGAATATTTAGTAACTGTTAGTTACTGTACTTTCATCATGGAGGATGATCAGGTGGGACTTCAGGCATATGTCCCGCCAAAACCTGGTTGGATAGGTATCCATCTGTTAATAGAAGCAGCCTGACCGGGTAACAGACAGCAATAGGCAGGGCCTTCAAGAGCTTCAACTCTGGAGCCAGACTTCATATATCCTGCTTTAGCCACTTATCAGTGAGATGGTTTTGGGCAAAGACATAACTTCACTGTGCCTCAGTTTCTTAGCTGTGTAGTGTTGCGTGCTCTGTCGCATCCGACTCTTTGTGACCCCATGGACTGTAGCCCTCTAGGCTCCTCGGTCCATGGGATTTTCCAGGCAAGAATACTGGAGCGGGTTGCCCTTTCCTATGCCAGGGGATCTTTCCAACTCAAGGATCGAACCCACGTCTCCTGTGTCTCCTGCCTCTACAGTTGGATTCTTCACCACTGCCCCACCTCTCTAGCTATGAAATGGATGCAAAAAGTAGTATTTACTTCTGGTTGCTGTGAGGATTCAATGAAATAATGAGCATAAAGTACTGAGAACAGTGCCGGCTACTGCTCAAGTAATATTACTTAGCATCAGTGCCGTGGTCATCATCGTCTTTACATACTACTTAGTGGCCTTTTGTTAAGTCACTTAGATTCTCTGAACCTTGGCTTCCTTATGTGTAAAACGGCTATCATACTAATAAGACTGTCAAGAAGAATAAGAGAGAATATATGTGAAGACATTAGCCCAGGGCTTGACATCTGCTGGAAGCTTGGCAAAAATGAGTTTCCTTGTCCCTCTCCTATGCAGTCTGCCTCTATATAGCCTATCAGGTACTTGGACGGAAGGATCTATTTTATCACAGCATGGTTGGCTGTATGGCAAGTGTAGTCCTTGTCAGTTGTTTTATTATGGTACAAATTAACATTATCTTCAGTCTAAAAGCTCCTTTTCTCATCCTCCAGTTCTCTCCTTTGCCTTTTCTCTTCTGCTGTGTATCAATCAGGCAATGAGTCTTGAGGGCCTTTCCATGTCCAGGACAGTGGACAGAGACCCAAAGCTCACTGAAGACGTGAAAGAACCTTCTCCTTGAATATCGGACTCAACATGCCTAATACTCTTTCCTGACCCCATTGTATCATTCATATCGCAATTCTCCCATTCATCTTGAGTTACCTTTGATTCTCCTCTATTGTCACAGTACCTTCCATTCAGTAAAGGCCTATCTTATAATCACCATACTAGGTGCCTTTATTTTGTCATCTCATTGATTTTCACATTAACCTTGGGAGGAAAGAATATAATCATCCCATTTTACAGATGAACCAACTGATGTTTAGGGAGCTTCAGAATCTTGCTAAAGGCTGCTGCTGCTGCCAAATTGTGTCAGTCGTGTCTGACTCTCTGCGACCCCATAGATGGCAACCCATCAGGCTCTGCCCTCCCTGGGATTTTCCAGGCAAGAGTACTGGAGTGGGTTGCCATTGCCTTCTCCGTGCTAAAGGCTACGCAGTAGTAAATTAAACTGGGATTGGAACCCAGGTATGTGAGAATTCATCTTCTGCACTTGCCACTCTGTGATTTTGTGTCTGCTGCTTCCTTTGTGTTTTGGCTATTTCTATGTAACAAACCACCCAAAACTGAGTATTTAAAGCAACAGCTTATTGTTTCTTATTATTACCTCCCATTATTCTGACTGTGCTCAGCTGGGTGATTCTTGCTCCTTCTCTCTTGAACTTGCACTCAGATGGTGACCAAGACTGGAGATATCTCTCCTTCACTCATGTATCTGACGCTTGGGCTGAGAAGATCTCAGGGCTGACCAGGCATCTCTCTCTCCCTGTGTGACCCCTCCTTATAGCTAGCTTGTACTTTGTCACAGCATAGTGGTCTCAGAGTAGTCAGATTTCCTACATGCCAGCCGACTTTCCCCAGAACAAGCATTTTAAAAAATTGACTGGAAGCTGCAAGAGTTCTTATAACTTAGCTTTAGAAGTCCCAGACCTTCACTGCCACCACATTTTACTGGGCAAGCAAGTTCTAAGGCCAGTCCAGATTTAATGGAATGAGTTATTAGGCTTGATCTTTTGACATGAGAAGAGACATGTGTGTATGCAGAGTACATCATGAGAAATGCTGGGCTGGATGAATCACAAGGTAGAATCAAGATTGCCGGGAGAAATATCAATAACCTCAGATATGCAGATGACACCACTTTAATGGCAGAAAGTGAAGAGGAGCTAAAAAGCCTCTTGATGAAGGGGAAAGAGGAGAGTGAAAAAGCTGGCTTAAAACTCAACATTGAAAAAACTAAAATCATGGCATCCAGTCCTATCACTTCACAGCAAATAGATTGAGGAAAAGTGGAAACAGTGGGAGATTTCATTTTCTTGGGCTCCAAAATCACTGCAGATTAAATTAAAAGATGCTTGCTCCTTGGAAGAAAAGCTATGACAAACCTAGGCAATGTATTAAAAAGCAGAGATATCACTTCGTTGACAAATGTCAGTATAGTCAAAGCTATGTTTCTTTCCAGTAGTCATGTACAGATGTGAGAGTTGGACCCTAAAGAAGGCTGAGCACCTAAGAAATGATGCATTTGAACAGTGCTGGAGAAGACTTTTGAGAATCCCTTTGATAGGAAGGAGATCAAGCTAGTCAGTCCTAAAGGAAATCAATCCTGAATATTCATTGGAAGGACCAATGCTAAAGCGGAAGTTCCAGTACTTTGGCTACCTGATGTGAAGAACCAACTCATTGGAAAAAACCCTGATGCTGAGAAAGATTGAAGGTGGGAGGAGAAGGGGACAACAGAGGATGAGATGGTTCGATGGCATTACTGACTCAATGGACATGAATTTGCGCAAACTCCAGGAGACAGTGAAGGACAGGGAAGCCTGGCATGCTACAGTCCATGGGGTCTCAAGGAAT
>SJYQ01001657.1:496126-612177 GCA_006410935.1 Redunca redunca
CAGCCCCAAGCATCCTGTATCCTGCATCGAACCTAGACTGACGATTTGTTTCTTATTGATAGTATACATGTTTCAGTGCCATTCTCCCAAATCATCCCACCCTCTCCCTCTCCCACAGAGTCCAAAAGACTGTTCTATACACCTGTATCTCTTTCGCTCTCTTGCATACAGGGTTATCGTTACCATCTTTCTAATGATGCTCTTTCAAATAGAAAATGAACATATTGAAGATTTTATTTAACTCTTGAACTAATGAGGGAAGGAGTAAGATGTTACAACTAGTTCACAGGAGAGAGTAAGCGCACATGAAGATCATCGGGCGTGCTGAAAGGAATTGACTGTAGATGAAAAACTAGCCTCTGGGAAGCAAGGGGGCTTATAATTTGCATCTCCACAAATTACAAAATTCATTTGCATCATTATCCGTTTTCTATAATTTATAGGGTTGTAAAAGAGCTCAGCTAAAGACTATGAAAAGCATAGGCCTATAAAATTAGGCCATCTAAAAAAGGTTATTTAACAGTGCTTAATTTTACCCTTCCCTCATGGCTCAGATGGTAAGGAATCTGCCTGCAATGCAGGAGACCCAGGTTCAATCCCTGGGTTGGGAAGCATCCCCTAGAGAAGAGGTTGGCAACCCACTCCAGTATTCTCGCCTGGAGAATCCCGTGGACAGAGGAGCTTGGCGGGCTATAATCCATGGGGTTGTAAAGTGTTAGACATGACTGAGCAACTAATACATAATTATACCCTGGAAAACATACTCAGAAATCTTTTTTTGTTCTTTCAAAATTTCCCCCAATTTTGTGTGGTAGAAATAACATTTAGTAAGGTCAATGCACTCTAGATTATAGAATAGCAGTCCCCAACCCTTTGGGCACCAGGAACTAGTTTCACAAAAGACAATTTTTCCATGAGCCGGGCTGGTCTGGGGGATGGTTTGGGGATGATTCAAGTGCGTTGCATTTATTTTGCACTTTATTTCTATTATTATTACATTTTGATTTGGTGGTGGTTTAGTTATTAAGTCGTGTCCAACTCTTGTGACTCCAGGGACTATAGTCTGCCAGGCTCCTCTGTCCATGGATATTGGAGCAAGAGTGCTGGAGTGGATTGCCATTTCCTTCTCCAGGGGATCTTCCTGACCCAGGAATTGAACCCGGGTCTCCTGCATTGCAGGAGATTCTTTACTGACTGAGCTATGAGGGAAGCCCATTTTGATATATAATGAAATAATTATGTAACTCAGCATAATGCAGAATCAGATCATCAGACATTAGATTCTCATAAAGAGCATGCAGGGCTTCCCAGGTGGCTCTCGTGGTAAAGAACCCACCTGCCAGGGCAGGAGACATGATGAGACATGGGTTCAATGCCTGGGTCAAGAACATCCCCTGGAGAAGGGTATGGCAACCCACTCCAGTATTCTTGACTGGAGAATTCCATGGACAGAGGAGCCTGACAGGCTACAGTCCATGGGGTCGCAAAGAGTCAGACATGACTGAAGCGGCTTAGCACACACGCTCACAAGGAGCATGCAGCCTAGACCCCTCATGTGAGCAGTTCACAAGGAGGGTTTGCACTCCTGTGAGAGCCTAATGCTGCTGCTGATCTGACAGGAGGTGGAGCTAGGCCATAAGATGAGTGATGGGGAGTGGTTGTCAATACAGATGAAGCTTTGCTTGCTCACTTGCCCCTCACCTCCTGCTGTGCAGCCTGGTTCCTAACGGGCTAGTACTAGTCTGCGACCCAGAGGTTGGGAACTCCTGATATACAAAACCTTGAAATCTTGGCAGGCGTTTCTCAAACTCAGTGATTGGCAGCTGTAGCCAATGCTTGAGCCCGTTTTCCAGATACAGGAGGAGAGAGATTTACCAGCAGTCCTCTAGGTGAAGGCTTACCAGTGAAAGTGGGTGAAGGGGACAGTTCCAGGGACCATTTCAGAAGCAGCAGCATGGTGACTTGGAGTACACAGTTCTGGAGTAAAAAGCCACTTTTCAGTCTGAGCACTGCTACTGACCACTCCTGCGACATCAGGCAAGACCAGTTTGCTCATAGCTGGTAATAATATTTATTACTAGGAGTAATAATAACTTCCTCACAAACCATTGTATTAAATGAGAAAGCACTTACTTTAATACTTACACGTTGCCCGGCCCGAGCAGTTTGTAACAATGTCACTTTCCCACCTTCCATCTGGGGTGCTCGCTAGAGACGAACCCTTTGCCCATGGGCAAGTAACTTCAGCAACCTGAACTTTGATTTCTTTACTTGTTCAAATGCAGAAAATGATACCCACCTTGTAGATTTGCTAAAAGAACTGGCAAGAAGCAATTCCAGAAAATAATACTTTCCCTTTAGGGGTTTGGGAAGGCCTCACAGAGGAGACGGCCACTCAGTCAAGTCTCGATGCATGAGTCAGTGTTTTGTGTATCAACATTTCTGGATTTCATAAGGTTTCCCAGTACGATAAATAGTGCTTATGTAATTCAGTTTTATTTATTTTCATCACATCATTTCAGACCATTTGTGTTCTCTTTTTGGCCACCGCATGGCACTGCATTTTAAAGCATGTCATGGTAAGGCACATGTGTTGTGGTCGTAGCAAGCACACAAGAGTATGAAATTGCTTGAAGTTTATCTGGGAATGGATTGTAAATGGAACATATATTGTGTGTGATTAATGGTTATTTAAAGCCCTGTTAAATTACATTGGGGGGAAGAGCACTAATCACAAATATTTTCACCCATGGCTTCCACCTAAACAATAAAATATCTTAGGAATTCTATTATTTTGGCACCTAAACCACATTTCCTAGAATAAAAAAAAAAATCAGATCCTTGGAAATGATGCTCATTTTAACTTTATAGTTCATAAAATTGAATTTGTTTCTCTCCTTGCCCCTGTGACTGTGTGTATGTGTATGTGTAGAGAGAGAGAAAGTAAGCCCACCAGCCCCGGCCCACTTGACTGGGTGTGTGCTGCTTGAGAAATGTACATGAGGATTTTCAGGGAAAGCAGAGAACACGCTAGCTCTGACTTTCCCAGCTTGCCTTCTGGTTGTCAGTCTTCTGTACCTCCTGTCGCTGTTGCTGACGTAAGAGTAATAAGGCCTCCAAAGTGGTGGTTCAGGCATGACTCCAAAGGAGAAGCCTTAACCCCGACAGCGCGATCAAGCTCTCTTTCTGCCCAGCAGGATTCCTACCTGATCTTCCTTTAGATGTGGTTGCCCTAACTCCTCACTTCTAATAAAAAGCCTCTTTCCATCTTTTCCCTGTCTTCCAGAATCCCTCTACCACGTATTTCATAGGCATCAACAGCAGAATCTGCTGATACTTTATAGAAATAAGAAGTGGGGAGGGGGATAAAGAAGAGATTCTATAAGCTGAAAGAAGGTTTGGGGCTGCCTTTGGAGTCCGTGGTATGCCAGCATCCTGAAGTGGGTTCTGGTTGGAATGGAGCTATAACTTGTTAAGTGAAGTGAACAAGAAACTCATGGGATGTAATTACAAGCAACCATTTTGGTTGCCCCCCTACCCCACTGTCCTTTTAAAGGTATTTCAGTAAAAGTTCTTCCACTGCTGTTGGTGAAAGCCCAGGTAGTCCCATATTTTTCTGATCACTCTCAAGTAATATTAATATAGATTCCTTGAACCACTGGAAGTTGACAACACAGTCTCGGTTTACTTGTTATGTGTTCAGTCTATGTAATGAATTCCAACTTGTTTAAAAGTTAGAACTGAGACTTCCCTGGTGGTTCAGTGGTTAAGAATCCACCTGCCAATGCAAGGGGCACAGGTTCAATCCCTGGTCCAGGAAGATCCCACATGCCGAGGAGCAACTAAGCCCTCGTGCCGTAACTACTGAACCCACGCTCTAGAGCCCCATGCTCTGCAACAAGGGAAGCCACGACAGTGAGAAGCCCACGCCCCACAGCTAGAGAGTAGCCCCTGCTCACTGCAGTTAGAGAAAACCTGTGCACAGCAACGATGAGCCAGCACAGCCAAAAATAAAAAAATAAAAACTGAGATCTGCTCCCTCTCTTTATTAGAGTCTGATGCAGGTGGGAAGAGGATGAGTTTCCTTTTCACTCTGCTTTCACACATCCTCACCCGTATCCGTGACGAGGACTGCTGACTCTGCTGGGTACATGGACAGGGGCGAGGAAAGGGCAGGAAAGCTCTTACTGGACAAGTCCTGTTGTAAGGTGTCCTCACTACGTGGGCTTGGGAGGGTCAGAGAGCTGACTCCTTCCCTTGTGGGTTTTTCTGTGGGCTCTTCTGAGATGCTTAGAGGAACACTGACCTGTATCTTTCCTGACACTTATGTTGCATTTTTCTCCAGCTGGCCACTCTTTCCTCAGCTCTCCACACAGGCCCATTTTGATCAGGCTCCTGTCACTTTATCGAGGAATCCTCTTGGTGGGATGGAAACAGATAGAGGCTCACTTTCTCCCCAACACACCTTCTGGTCCCACAGGTGTGTTACAGGTGTGTTACAGAGTACTGTCCTGACAATCTCTAGGGGAGCAGTGCCCAGTAGATACCTCTCCTTTGCTAGTACCAATAGGGCATCTAATCTTTTAGATTTTCCATGGCACAGTGGTAAAGAATCTGCCGGCCAATGCAGGAGACAGAATAGACGAGGGCTTGATCCCTGGGTCAGAAAGATCCCCTGGAGAAAGAATGGCAACCCACCTCAGTATTCTTGCCTGAAAAATCCCATGGACAAAGGAGCCTGGTGAGCTATAATCTGTGTTCACAAACAGTTGAACACGACTGATCACAGCACACAGCACACAGGCAGGAATTAGACTCACCACTCTGTGTCTCAATAATTATAAGGAGACCAAATCAAGCCCTCCAGTGATCTCACTGAAGCTTCTTTCTCTTTAAAGATGAGCCCTACTCTTTCCCCTGGGGAGGGGGAAATACCAGCCCGACTCTCTCCAAAAACATTTTCTCAAAATTATTCTATCTTCACTGTGAGTAAGGGATTCAAGAGTTATGTAATGCGTATTTGCTCTCCAACTTTGAAATTTTGTGCTATGTTCCCTTCAAAACATAGCATCCCCTATCTTCCTATTTTAGCTGAACAGGAGACTGAACAGCCCCATTTTAAAATCAGTTACACAAGCTTGGCCTTAGAACTGGCATCACATTTATTGTCTATTTAGACCCCTTTTCATGTTATCTCTTTTAATCCTCATAATAGCCTCCTTCTTGAGAGAATGAAATTAAGTGATTATAGAATTTGTCCAAGAGTGTTCAGATAGTGTTAGGGCTAGGGTTGGAAACAATTCTTCTAAATAATTTATAATTTCAGTTTTGATCACCTCTTTAATCAGTTATTTCAAAGAATGTCTGTAACTTGCAAGTAGATTAAACATCATTCTTCTAGAATCATTTCTAGTTTGTTTCTTTTGGGAACAGAAATATAGCCCTATATGAGTTCTAACTTTTAGATTGTAGTGAGGTTGATATGGTGGACTAATATATTGACAGTTTTAGTAGCTATTTTCATGGATATTTGAAGACTGTTCCATGGATATTTGCTTTTTGGTTGTTGGGTAGACCTGGGTTGGGAAGACCCCCTGGAGAAGGGAAAGACTAACCACTCCAGTATTCTGGCCTGGAGAATTCCATGGACTGTGTAGTCCATGGGGTCACAAAGAGTCGGACATGACTGAGTGACTTCCACTTTCACGTTGACTTGTTGGGTAGAGAGTTCTGTGGGTTTCTCTTAACTCAGACTTTCATTGTTCCTAGTTCAAGGTCTTACACACAGGGGATGCCAGAGACTAAAACAAAAGCATTTTAGAACTGCTTGTGACCAAAATGGGCTTTCCTGGTGGCTCTGTGGTAAAGAATGTGCCTGAAATGCAGGAGACCTGGGTTCAATCCCTGGGTCAGGAAGATCCCCTGGAGAAGGAAATGGAAACCCACTCTAGTATTCTTGCCTGGGAAATCCCATGGACAGTGGAGCCTCCTGCAAGAGTCAAATGCAACTTAGTGACTAAACAACAGCAATGTGACCAAAGAGCGAATTTTAAGAACATTAGCATACAGGAGGCTCAACTGCATTTTTATTATTTCATTCCCAGGCAATCAGGAAGTCTCTTCCAGATCCATATGCTCTGGTGGGGGAGTGTTCCTCTACTCCTAAATCAACTTTGGATGGTGAAGCAGGACTTGTGAGTTCTTGACCCAACTCTGCCACTGACTTGCCCCTAGGCGAGTCACCGCCCGATGAAATATGGGGGTTGGATCAGATGTTCTCATGGTCAGTTCTGCTTCTCAAAGTCTAAGACTGCACACTGGGCCTCGGGCTTTCCATTCTGAAGGTCACAGTCAGTTCACGTAGCAGGGTGTTCCCATTGCAAATGAGTGTTTCTTGGAGAAAGCATTTTGCTCAGGGAAGTGCTACATATTGGTCCCTGGGAATTACAAAATCATTTTTTAAAAAGTGCTGGAACTGCTGGTCTGTAGTCAGTTTTAAAATCACTGAGGTAACCCTTTCCTCAGTTTGTTATATGAGCTCTGGACCAAGTTCAATGACAAACTAGGTCAGAGGGCAGACCTGCAATGATATGCACAGTGCTGTGTTTTCTTTGTCTAGAACAGCTGCACATGGGCTGGGTGGTGTGTGGACTCCCTGAAGGGGATGCAAGCACATGTTTCCAGTGCTCACTGCTGTACTGTTCCTTCTTGGATGCCCTTGGCTGTGGGGTAGCTGAAGCTGTCTGATGGGGGGTGTGGAGGGTGTGTAACTGTCTATGCAAAACACGTGGGTCATTTTCTTCATTTCAAAAGTCCCCTTGAACATGTATCTTAATTATTTCCTTCATTTTCCGTCTGTTGAGCATTTAACACGTGTCATGTTGTGCTGTCTTCTGCAGAGACAAAGATGGAGAAGAAGCCAGAAGAGCTTAGTAGATGTCTGTTACTTATTCCACCTAAAGGGAGGCATGAGCTAACCACACTCTAAATTAATGCGTGTGGTCAGATGGGGATGTGATATGAAAATATCCATCTAAGTTTCCAAATCAGAAAGGGGCAATCTTGGGGGGAAGGTTGTGGTGTCGACCAGAAAAGGCTGTCTTGACCTCACTGAAGTGCTGGGGCTTTCCTCCAGCTCCCTCGAAGGCTGCTTTGGGGAATGAAGCTTGAGGATGAGCAATGGCACTGACCCTTCAACTCTGAATTCTAGGCATGAAGTTGTTTGCAGGAATGAGCTCAGCCTAACCACTTGAAATTAAGGCAGCAGAGGAAAACGGCCCATCTCTGTTTATAAATGTGCAAAACAATTTGCGAGACACAGCTATTACTCAAGCAAGAGACTGTTCACAGATGGTGGCTTGGGCTGGGAGTGGATGCAAAGGCTAGGACGTTGGGCCATTAATCACCGTCTGCAAATAAGCTGCCGGGTATAAGCGGCATACTGGGCTGAGACAGGGCTTAGTAGGGCTTGGTGTCTGTCGATTGCCCTGTCCAACAGGTATTCAGAGAAATCCTCACAGCCACAGAAAGCACCAAATCACAGTGGGGAGAGGGGTTTCAGCCAAACCTGCATGCCCTTCTTTTACCTGCTGCTCATCCCCTATGCATTCCTAAATACAGAACAACTTCAGTCTGTTGCAAATGAATAGAAACATCTACCTCTGCCAGAGTCCAGCACCCTAAGGAATGCCTCGATAGATTAAAGACTACCACTTCGTCCAGGCTGGTTACTGTCTGGATGTGGAGATAAGGCAGAGAGTGTGTGTGTGTGTGTGTGTGTGTGTGTGTGTGCACATGCATGTACATAGCTGTGTGTGCAAAAGGTAAGCAACCCTAGGCAATACGTAAGTTTCTTCCCCCACTTCCAGGCTCCCTTCTCCTCATCTTTTAGGTCCCAGCTCAGCTCCGTCATCCCCTGAGCAGCCTTCTCTGACCTTCTAAGACTGGGTGAGCTGCTCTGTGTTTCCACCAGTGCCTGTACTTCCCCCATCACAGGGCTTCTCACACTGAATTGTGACTGACTATTAAATTGTCTGTTACTTGTGGGAACAGGGACTTTGCCTCTCTCTGTCATTCCCAATATAATTCCTCTTTGTGGATAAATCATATTAACAGTATCGATAATCTTCTCTAAAAGTGGAGATAGACGAGGTAATTTGAAGTTGAGGAGAGAGGACTCTATCTGGCCCGAGAGATATGAATAAAATGAGAGAAAGGGATGTGGTTTTACCTTGTTCGCTGGTTCTCAAATTGTGGTCCCTGGATCAGTAGCATCAGCATCATCCAGGAATTTGTTAGAATTGCAGGTTTCTGACCTCACCCCACACCTACAAAATTAGAGACCCTGAAGGGAGGACTGGCAATCTGGATCTTAACAAACCCTCCACATCAAATTAAGAGAGCTGCTGACCTAGAGCCCGGCCGCTCTGTCTCCATGCTATTCACAACTGAGCCAGTGAACTCTCACATTCAGACTTGTCCCTACCTATGACTTTGGGACCAGGCATAACAAATAGAGGGCTTCCCTGATAGCTCAGTTGGTAAAGAATCTGCCTGCAATGCAGGAGACCCCGGTTTGATTCCTGGGTCGGGAAGATCTGCTTGAGAAGGGATAGGCTACCAGCTGAAGTATTCTTGGGCTTCCCTTGTGGCTCAGCTGGTAAAGAATTCATCAGCAATGCAGGAGACCTGGTTTTGATTCCTGGGTTGGGAAGATCCCCTGGAGAAGGGAAAGGCTACCCACTCCAGTATTCTGACCTGGAGAATTCCATGGAGAAGTCCATGGGATCTCAAAGAGTCAGACATGACTAAGTGACTTTCACATCTACATCTACATGACAAATAGAATTTATCTCACGTGCTTTCAATTAATTGACAGTGGCTGTTTGGAGATCTTGTATGAAGGATTTTGACGTTATTGCCTGGGCCCAGAGTGAAAAAGTGCCACAGTTGATTATTGATGTCTGCCATGTGTGCATGAGTGAGGAATACTCACCTCCCTTATGTCTGCAGTGGTTCATCTGGAGACAGTCCTGAATTTATGCAGGACGAGATGAAGACCATGCTTAGGGCTGACAGTCTGGCTATGGGTTCTGTTCTGAGCTTCATGCTATAGTTTTCTGGAACCCACCCTTCTTTCTTGTGGCCCAGTTTGGGTGGCCTGCCCTTTTACATTAGTCTTGATGTAACTGGGCATTTAGTACAGGCCACTGCACCTCCCCCAAAGTGATCACCACCCCTTGGGTCTTTCTTTTTTAAATATTTATATATATATTTGGCTGTTCCGGGTCTTAGTTGTGGCGCTTGGGATCTCCAGTCTTTGTTGCAGCATGTGGGATCTTTAGTTGTGGCATCTAGGATCTAGTTCCCTGACTAGGGATTGAACCTGGGTCCCCTGCATTGGGAGTGCAGTCTTAGCTACTGGACCGCCAAGGAAAATAATTTGAAAAAGAATAAATAGATATGTGTGTATACACCTGAAACTAACACAACGCTGTAAATCAACCACAGTCCAATATACTATATATATTTACATAATGTATTTATATCATTAATATTAATATATTATTAATATATACATTAATAATATATTATTAAAATAATATTATATATATATTTAAAGAAACCATGTCAAGGCACATTGTACTGAAACACTGACAAACAATTGGTAAAATTATGGAAGGTTTTAATTCCCCAGCTCTGGAGTTTGGGTTTTGTGCTATAGGAGGTTGCTGCCAGAGCTCTGGGCTGGGAGAGGTGGTGACACTTGAAAGAGATTCTGTAGGGGTTGTGACCTAGCAAGTGCGAGCAGGGTAATCAGCAGAGGTAGGACCAAGAGGAGTCTGCCACAGTTATCCAGGCTGGATGTGGCACTAGGTACGGGGGTGGAAAGAAACTGACCTATGAAGGAAACACTCAAAACATTCCCCAGGGGGGAATCAATTGAACTGGATGGCTGAGCTAAGGCAGGAGCTAAGGGCCAGAGAAAAATCAAAGATGACATCATTCTGAAGCTCTGTAACTAGAATAATGACATGAAACAGGAAGTCCAGTGGGGAAGAGCAGAGGTAGGAGGAAGTTGAGGGCTTGAATTTAGCAGTAAAGTGAGTTTGAAGCCAAAATGTCCCTGTAGAAATGATGAGCAGGGACATGGAGAGCCAGGACCGCAGGTTGTGTGCAGACCGAGATGAACAGGAACGCTGGGGACTCCGCATCCCCGGAGACAGCTGGAAAGGGGAGAGTGGAGGATGAGCTTCAGATCTGAGACATGACCTCTGGAGAATGCCTACTTCAGGTGGAGGAAGAAGAACGTGGGGAGAAATAGCCCAGGAGAAGGGCAACCTGGAGATGCCCAAGGGACAGGAGAGTACCAGGAAGGGCTGGTGGCTGCTGCTGCTGCTGCTGCTGCTAAGTCGCTTCAGTCATGTCCGACTCTGTGCGACCCCATAGACGGCAGCCCACCAGGCTCCCCTGTCCCCAGGATTCTCCAGGCAAGAATACTGGAGTGGGTTGCCATTTCCTTCTCCAACTCATGAAAGTGAAAAGTGAAAGGGAAGTCGCTCAGTCGTGCCTGACTCTTAGCAACACCGTGGCCTGCAGCCTACCAGGCGCCTCCATCCATGGGATTTTCCAGGCAAGAGGACTGGAGTGGGGTGCCATTGCCTTCTCCAAAGGGGTGGTGGTCTACAGTACAAATCTGCGAGAGGACAAGGAAAGGGAACAGACCTGATGCGCATGCCTGTGGGTCTGTGGACAACACCCAGAGTGCTGTGCGCCATTCCGTGTCAGGACAGCTGTTTGGTACCTGAGCTCACAGTGTATCGACAGGGAAATCCTTTTGCAGACAACTTTCCAGATAAAACTTGCTGGGACTGAGAACTTATGATGGAGAGAAGTCATTCATTAGAATCCTTGTGATCTAACTTGTGATCACTGCCTGCCCCCTTCCCAACTCCCTAAGTGATAGTCACTCAGTCGTGTCTGGCTCTTCTAAACCCCATGGTTTGGAACTGTGTTACATGCTACAATCTAACAGACTGTGGCCCATTAGACTCCTCTGTCCATGGAATTCTCCAGGCAAAAATACTAGAGTGGGTAGCCATTCCTTTCTCCAGGAGATCTTCCTGACGCAGGGATCAAAGTTGGGTCTCTTGCATTGCAGGCAGATTCTTTATCTCCTGAGCCACCAGGGAAGTCCCTAACGCACACACAAGCATGCACATTCCCAGCCTCTTTCTGTCAGTGAATCTTCTGAAGCCAACAGTTTTTCAAGATTAGTCACCTATGTGTCTGAAAGAAATCAGCTGGCCCGCACAGTTATTCAGCTCATTTACTGCATGGGTTACTGCAGTATTTATTGGTTTGATTTTTGTCGTGATTTTTACAAATATCTATTTTTGTGGCTGTGATGGGTCTTCGTTGCTGCACGCAGGATCTTTGTTCTATCACGTGGCATGTTTCATTGTGGTGCTTGGGCTCTCTAATTGTAGTGGGCTGGTTGTAGTTATGGCACGTGGGCTTAGTTGTTCCACAGCATGTGGGATCTGAGTTCATGATGGACCAAAGATTGAACCAATGTTTTCTGCATTGCAGAGCAGGTTTTAAATCACCAGTCCACCCTGATTTTCTCCATATTTTTATTATGATTTTGTTGACTCAGAAGTTGAGTGACTTGGATATTTACTATGACAACTTTCCAGCAGATGGCAAAAGTGGCTGATTCTATCAGTATCAACACATTGTCATAATTTTCTATTGGGAGGAAATAAGGTGTGTTGAAGAAGAGACACCTATTCTAACTATTGTGAAGTCTTCACAAAGGAGACCTGGACAGCTCCCATCAGATGAATGAGGGACCAGCACTTTACAGACAGTTCATTAGCCATCTGTTCTCCGTATTAGAATGGGCTCTGAAATGAGTCCGTTTCCATTTGACAAGCGTTTATTGAACACCTGCTGAGGACCGCTATATCAGCTACTCTAGGATGAGAAGACATCATCGTCAAGGGACACTGAATCTAAGTAAGGGCATGAGTAGGAAAATGACATCACGCAGTAACCGTATGCGTAAAGTGCTGGGTACCCAAATTCAGTCCTGCCATATCCACTGTTCCACTCCATTATGCTCTTGCTTTTAATGGAATAAGCTTACCTATTGGCTATAATTAAAGCATCATTTTTAACGGATCTTTTATTGTTGTGAGTCACTGCTTAATAAACCTAATTCTTTCTCCCAGGCAAAAGAAGATAACATGTTTTAAACCAGTTGCTGAGATCAAAATATTTTAGGGCATCTACCCACTGGATTAAGCAGCTGTGGAGTGAGAGAGAGAGAGAGAGATGGTGTTTTTCTTATCTCCTTTTCTCCTTCTCTGGTAGCAGATGGTTTTGAAATACAGGGAAAAGTTTGCATTTCAGTTCAGCTCAACAGTTCTAAGTTCTCTTAGGAAGAGGGGGGAATGTTGAGTCCTCTTGGGCGTATCCTGTTGTCTTATAGTCAGGTGTTCTCATAGCTAACTTGTCCTTCACCAGCTCTCTGTTCCTAAGTGGAGGACAAGGTTAACCTAGCTTTTCTTTGCTTGCCAACGTCTGACTCAGGATTGTTGTCTTTGTGAGGCTATTGAAGTAGATGGCTTCATTCCTTGTCTGGGTCTCTTTTTCCTCTGACCATCATAAATAGCATAGACTTAAAGGGTCAGTCCCATTTCCTTACTGTACAAACAAAGAGATGGAAGCCCAGAAAGCTGCTCAGGTTCGGGCTAGGAGTTTAATACCAGGAAGCAATAGTTTATACATAGAATTGCACGTTGGTTTACTTTAAAGAAAGGAATGGCAGAATGGAAACTAAACTAAAGGAAGAGGAGGAGATTGATTCTGAAGGGGAAAGTGATGCTAATGAAGAAACAGAAAGGGCAGAAAAGTAGTGATGTACACACGCAAATGCACTTGACTTTCCTGGGGCTAGCCACTGGCTGGGTACCTGGCCAGGAAGGAATCAACATGACCAGCCAGAAAAGCAAGAGCCTTAGAGACAGCAGAAACAAGAGGATGGCAGCCACAGCCTTGCCCTCGCTGCTCGTGTTTGTGGGTTTATTTACTTTTAAAATAAAAGACAGAACAGGTGGTTATTGAACAGTTTACCCAGCCAGATAAAGGAGCTTGTGCTGTGAACAGCTAAGATTATAGTTCAAAGCAATGCCACCCTGTGGGGAGGGGGTGCACGGGAACCCCTGACCTCCAGGTAAACAATATCCAGCTTTAGAGCAGGGTTTCTGGATTAACTTAAGGATGTACAGTTCTAAAGGAAGACTGATGGAGACTTGCACAAACCGTGGGGAGGAGGGTGATCCAGGGTTAGGAGAGGTCCCACAAATGCCAGAGGGATGAAGGCCACTGAGGACCTCAGAAATAAGCAAAGAAGCCAGATGTTTTAAATAAAATGGCAGTGCTTCTGAATGAGAAAGTGTGAATGTCAGTTTGACCTAGAGTTATAGGAAAATAAAACTAACATAATCTGCCTTTAATGCAGACATCTAAATTTCCAGCAGATGGAGATGTTACCACGTGAAAGAGAAGTTCGACAGGTGGGCACTGTCCCAGACTTCCTCCTTTCCAAAATGGGAGGGCTTCTTTCTTAGGAGAGAGACACAGAAAGGACCCCTGAAATATGTAGACTCCCATCTCTAAGTAAATAACACATCTTAAGAGAAAATATGGACATTACCTAGGTTCCAAATTCAGAGGGTAAGCTTTTAAAACGACGAAAGCCTTTCTCAGTTATTTCCTTCTCGATTTGGGAGAACTTGGCAAAAATCCGTTGTTTTCTAAGCTTTGGGTTTGGAAACCAGAGGCAGAAAAGGGTGCTCTTTGCCTTCTAATCAACAGGCCTTTGCTATAGTACTTGCTACTTTAGGAGTCGAGGGTTCAGGGTTTTCTGTTGTTGTGTGTTTGATTTTTTTCCTGGGCCCTAGAAATTGCCTTGCAGCCCTGGGGTTGGGGGGTCAAGTTGTTTTCACAGCTTGCTTGCGTTTTGCTTCTGAGGACTTGGGCAGGATGCTTTTATCACCCTTTTGAAGAGTTGAATAGCTGTGCCCCGCAACCTAGCTGCTAGGCATAACTCATTAACATTTTAAAAAAGAAAAACAACCTGTCTGGGTGCCTACCGAATGGGATCTTTTGATGGACTGTGTTGTCTGGGTGATCTCAGGTATTAGGGAAGCATTTTCAGATCTGCTTAGGATGCTGCGGTTGGTGACTGTCTCCAAACCAAGGAAGTGGTACCCATGAATCAGGACTTATAAGGGGGGTTAGTAGGGCCTTAGATGTAATGGGGATAATGTTTTATCTCTGCCAGTCTTTTTTCCTAATGAGGTTTTTTTTCTTTTTAAAAAAGAACTCAAAATTCATTCAAATCAATTTTCAGGAAAATTGTAATATGTTCTCTTCTTTTAGATTTTAGTCTTAGAATAAATTCTAGGAGGGGGATGAATGGGTCTGTCCATATGAATAATATGTCACTGGATATCTTCCTTATTGTCCCCAAAGTATTGGACCAATTACACGAAGATACCACTTTCACCCCAAACTCATTTTTTTTTTTTTTAAGAAAATAAGACCTCTTTTTTGTTAATTATAAGTATACACAGCAAAGGCTTAGAAGTAAATTTTATGGTCAGGTCAGGGAATTTCTGGTATGCAGCTCAGAATCCTGCCCTGCACAGCTTAGGAGAAGCATCATACAGATCTTCTTCTCAGCCCAGAACCCCTTTTCCACATTCTTCTAAGTTCAAGCAGAGGTTACCTTCCCTTGGCCAGGGGACCTCTTGCTGCCTGCCAGCGGGGGATGTCTGGATCTTCTTTTGATCTCTTGTTTTTTTCTCAACCCAGAGATATCTAATCTCTCCAGGGAGAGGCAGAGACATTAGTTATTTGGCCATCAACAGTTAACTGCTTATGTGGCTTACACACATACACCGAAGGCAAATAAAAACTGCACTCAGGATATCATATATTCTCAGTAAAACCTGAGACTTTAACAAGAACCTCCTTTACCTTAAATCATCCCGTAAATCATCCCTCGGATATGTCCAGGAAGAGGCAATCAGTTTGTGTTTTTAGCACTCTTGAGGGGTTCTTACACTTTGATCAAGTAGTGCTTGGTTCATTCCCTCTTAGCCTTTGAGTGGTTCATTCATTTGCTCCTATGGAGCAAACCCCTATGGAGTGCCCACTCTGCCAGGCTCTTGCTGCTGCTAAGTCACTTCAGTCGTGTCCGACTCTGTGCGACCCCATAGACGGCAGCCCACCAGGCTCCCCCGTCCCTGGGATTCTCCAGCCAGGAACACTGGAGTGGGTTGCCATTTCCTTCTCCAGTGCATGAAAGTGAAAAGTGAAAGTGAAGTCACTCAGTCATGTCTGACTCTTAGCGACCCCATGGACTTAAGAGTAGGCAAATGCAGGTGAAGCGATGGAAATGTATCTCTAGTAATGGTGAGCGTGGCATCCTCGCATGCTTTGTTGGTTTGGGGTCAGTTATGTCATCTTTGCTTGCAAAGGATGGCTGATTTTTCCATCTCCCAGGATATATTCTCTTCCAAGAGGTTGTCTGTGTTGAACTCTTCTTTTACGCCCACTTCACTTGACGAGGGGAAGACAGAGACTAGAAGGCAAATCTCTGTGGGCAGAGTAGTCTGGTGGATCATCCCAGCTATTGGAATTTGACCACCAATTTTAGATTAGTTTCATATCAGAGTGTTGATTTGATTTTTGGAATATAATAAGGGAAGGGATAGGCTTCTGAATGTAAAGACTCTAGTTCCATTTTTTCAAATTTGTAGCAAAATACACATAATAGGACTCCCCCTATGGCACAGAGGGTAAAGAATCCGCCTGCAGTCCAGGAGAAACAGGACTGATCTCTGGATCAGGAGGATCCTCCTGGAGGAGGAAATGGCAACCCACTCCAGTATTCTTGCCTGGAAAACCCCATGGACAGAGGAGCTTGGCAAGCTACAGTCCAAAGTCGTAGAGTCACACACCACTGAGCATGAGCACAAATGGACACATAACATAAAATTTGCCATCTAAGCTGCTTTTAAGTGTACGATGAAGTAGCGTTAAGTACATTCACATTGCTGTGTAACCAGTCTCCAGAACGCTTTTATTCTCGCAGATCTAAAACCCTGTTCCCATTAAATAATAGCTCCTCATTTTCCCCTCCCCCAACCCTTGCACGCACCATTCTACTTTCTGTCTGTAAGATTTAATTATTCTAGGTACCTCATATAAGCAGAATCATACAATGTCTTCCTATAGCTGGCTTTTTTATGCAGCATAATGCCTGAAGGCTTATTCGTGCTGTACCATGTGTCAGAATTTTCTTCCTTTTTTCATGTTGAATAAATACTATATTAGAAGTGTAGGCCACGTTTTGTTTGTTCATTCGTCTGTTGATGGATACTTGGGTTGCTTCCACCTTTTTGGCTCTTGTGAATAATGCTGCTGCTATTGTTGTAAGAAAAAAATGGGGTATAAGAGGATGGTCATGTCCCAGGTCTCTGGTGAGTCTCTGGGATGGGCCACCAAATGGCGATCCTTGACTTCACGAAGGAAGGAATTCAAGAGCAAGCCATAGTAAAGTGAAGCAGGTTTATTTAGAGAGGGACACACTCCACAGGGAGAGCGTGGGCCATCTCTGAAGGCAAGAACCTTGGGCTGGGGTCCTCTGTCTGGAAAGTGAGGGTGGCGCTGTGAGGGATACACATTCCATAGGCCGTGCAGTCAGATCCCAAAGGTGAGATGCCGGTGAGGGGGTGGTTCGTTTCTATGGACTGGATAGTTTGCTAGGCTAATGATTGGAAGGAATATTCTATCCCGGAGAAGAGGGGGATTTCCAGGAGTTGGGGCACCTCCCACTTTTTGGCCTTTTGGGATGAGACCTGGAACTGTCATGGTGCCTGTGGGTGTGTCTGTTAGCACATGCTAATATATTACAATGGGTGTATAATGAGGCTCAAGGGCTCCTGGAAGTCTAATCTTGCCCCGTCTTGGGCCTAGTAGGTTCTAAGCAGTTTTGTGGCCTCCTGTTGTTCCTAATTGTTGTGTCATTCTTTTAATGGTTGTACCCTGCCTCCCTCCTTCCTGTCTCACTGTGAACATGGGCATGTAATACTTTTCAAGACTTTCACTTCTTTTGGATGTACAGTTGACCCTTGAACAACAGGAGTTTGAACCATGGAGGTCCACAAATTTAGATTTTTTTCAGCATAGTCCCTGAATTTTCATTTTACATTAATTAAGTGTGGGAAAAAGTTCGTGTTTGATTAGAGATCAGAATGTGTGCAATCAAAAGAACTGAGGTTTGAGTACTGATCCTATCCAAACTGTCCTGTCCTTGGGTGTCAGTTACCAGTGTTTTTGTTTTGGAGGTGCAGATTTCTGGGCTATGGGGGTGGGGGCAGTGGTGTGAGCACCCTAACTGCCACATTGCTCAGGGATCAGCTGCATACACTCAGAGCAGAATTGTCAGATCGTATGGCGATTCTATGTACGCTTTTTGGAGGAATGTCCATACAGTCTTCCTCTGTAACCGTGCTGTTTTACATTCCCAGCAGCAGGGCACAAAGGTTCCAGTTTCTTCGATCTTAATTAGCACTTCTTTTCTTTTTTTTGATAATAGCCATTCTAGTGGGTGTGAGATACTGGTTCTATTTCTAATGGTGAAATAACAATTTCTTCTTCTTATTACTATTATCAGGATATGTTGTTGAACATATCCTGCATTTTCAGATGAAGGGATGCAAATCAAAAAGTGCTAATAACATTTGTCACTATATTATTCAACTCTTCTTGGTTTATTTTTGGTGGCTCTTAATATGCCTTTTGGGCTTCCCCAGTGGCTCAGCAGTAAAGAATCCACCTGCAATGCAGGAGCTGCAGGAGATGCAGGGTTGATCCCTGGGTCAGGAAGATCCCCTGGAGGAGGCAATGGCCACCCCCTCCAGTATTCTTGTCTGGAGAATCCCATGGACAGAGGAGCGTGGCGGGCTACAGTCCATGGGGTCACAAAGAGTCAGACAGTAGCAACTAAGCATGAGCACAATACACCTAGTATCAAAAACCAAACAGGACGGGCCCATGGAACCTAGACCAAAGGTTTAAAAGAGCTTATACTACATCTCTTCTTTCTGTATGTTATCTAATTTGATTTTCATGAAATCTCTGTATGGCTTTAGCTAGTCAAAGAAAGTAGGGGGAAAGATTAGAGAGGACTTGGAAATATGGTTACAACTCTTGGAAGATGTCTGGATTGCATAGACATCTATGGAAAATTTGACTTTCATAGGTCTTCAGAATTGAATCCAACTTTGCATCTTACATCTCCCTATGTTTGCTCTGTCATATAACCTTCCTCTGACCTCCAGCACTCTGAACCAAGAGAAAGACCTTGAATATCCTTGGTCTAACCGCGTGCTTGCCCATTTGTCACAGTGCCCTGGGGACCAGTTTACTATGTTGGATGATCCTAAACTTTTCTTGGAGACTGATCCTCGTAGTACACTCAGAAGGAGTGTAGGTAATAAACTGGATTGTTGTGTGTGCTATGCTTAGTCACTCAGTCAGGTCCAACTCTTTGCAACCCCATGGACTGTAGCCCACCAGGCTCCTCTGACCATGGGATTTTCCAGGCAAGAATACTGGTGTGGGCTGCCATCTCCTCCTCCAGGAATCTTCCTGACCCAAGGATTGACCCTGAGTCTTCTGCAGCTCTTTCACTGCAGGTGCATTTTTTACGACTGAGCCACCAGAGCAGTCCCATAGGCTGGATTGCTCAGTCAAAAAGGTTACATCCTTTTATCTCAAACCTATTGGACATTTAAAGAGAATTCTCTTTTTTCCTGGCTTCCCCCGCACCTTGCCCAATTTTTAAGGTAATTGTGGCTGGCTAAATCTATCCAAAGGGGGACTTCCTTGGCAGTCCAGTGGCTAAGACTCTGTTTTCCAGTGCTAGGGTGTGTGTTCAGTCCCTGGTCAAGGAACTAAGATCCCACATGCCTCGCAGGCAAAAATCCAAAGCATAAAACAGAAGCAATATTGTAAAAAATTAAATAAAGACAAATAACATAGAAATAGATCTATTCAGAGGAATTCAGAACATCAGGCTATAGCTACATAGTTGAAGTGAAGTAGAGGACTGAATCTAGGAAGAGCCAATATCCTCACAAAGGTAAAATGATTGTGACTATGTACTGTTGGGAGTCTGGGGAGAGGTACCTTCTTTCCAGGCATCCCTGTCTGTCATCCATTTTGCACTGAGGTAGAGAAAGGATGCTTGGGCTTCCCTGGTGGCTCAGATGGTAAAGAATCTGCCTGCAATGAGGGAGAACTGGGTTCAATCCCTGGGTTGGGAAGATTCCCTGGAGAAGGGCATGGCAACCCACTCCACTATTCTTGCCTGGAGAATTCCATGGACAGAGGAGCCTGGTGGGCTACAGTCCATGGGGTCCCAAAAAGTTGGACACGACTGAACGACTAACACACACACAGAGTATGCTTGTCAATGGAAACTTCTACTGAAGGAAGATAATAGCAAGTTCCTCACTAAGACCTGTGTTTGTCAGTAGCTGGGGGTTGAACTGCAACTGATGGCCTTTTAGAACACAAGAGACTCTCAGAAAAAGGAGGATGAAAACGATCTTTCTATACAGACCTAATAACAAAATGAAACTTGCAGGTGGCTATTTGCAAGAACCACAAAAGAGAAAGAAAATAGAATAATGAGATCTTAAACAGCGTTTCCAAGGTTTGGCTACTGAGCAGCTGGAGTCCTGAAGTGCAGCCAAAACACCATGGAACCATTCTCCCTACTCCTCTTCCAGGACATATTTTAACTTGACCTCACTGCTTCGGCAATTATCAAAGAAAATTAAAAGAACAGACAGCTCTGCAGAGCTTTGGGGACAGACTAACATCAATTACCTACCTACCGGCAAGGGAATACTTTTAATAAAGCCTTGGACTAGCAGGGACTACCTCCTAGCCCATCTTTTTACCGCCAAGGGTTGCCACATTTCTATCAAGTCAAATATTTCCATGTCTGCAGTTCTTAATAAAGCTTCCAGAAGCAGACTTCATCACTTCCTTGGGCATCTAGTTTCAGGGGAGAAGAAAGGAAGTGAACATATATTTGCACCTGTGCTTTTACAAGCATTCTCTTACTTAATTCTCAGACAAGACTGAGATAAGTATTAGCATACCCATTTTAACAAATGAGGAAAACAAGGTTCATAGACATATTTATTCCAATGACACAAGTTTGGTAAGTGGCAGAACTCCGATGCAAACCTAGATAAGGACGTACAGAAACCACGCCCCTTCCCTTTTCCCTTTGTGCCTTTCAGTGGATTCGCAAGTGCTAGGTGGTTTGTCTAAAGGTCTAACCAGCATCTTTTCTGCAGTGTTTCTTTAAGTGCAATTGCATTTTGAAGGTCCTAATGGGCCCTGAAGGCCTTGGCTAGGGAGCCATAATGCTGGCAACAGCTAGTTCTGCAAAAGGGCTTTAGGTCTGAGATGGAAAGGAAGGCTGCACCTCATTTAACTCAATGGCCACCATCCAAATCGTCCCAACAGTCAAGAAGTGGGCTGCTTTTCATGCCTCTTCTGTACACATCCTTTGTTTTTCTTTTTTGTCTTTGCCCATCCTTTCCCCAAATATCACAAAACACTGTTTCAGCCTGAAGTTTCAATTAGGTTCTGGCGTGATGAGCTCATGCCACGCTTTGTGTGGCCACAGCCAGAACATCCTTCCCAGTGCTTTCTTTGAGAGGGAGTCAGGGCTGCTGAATTCCCTTTTCATGCCTCCACAAGGGAGCCTCCGTTTCTCATTTGTCCAAATCCTTGTTTGTCTTCGGGCAAGTGAAATGCTTGCATTTGATTGTGATGGGAATGGATTGACGTCTTTTCAAGTCCCGAGGAGGAATGAAAGCCAAGCTTACTCAGAGGGATAATCCCCCTGCATTCAGTCAACTTGAATGTGCAGGGCTGCATTCGTTTGGTAAATAGTGGCGGAGGGTCCCACCCCTGCCTTTTTCTCCGGGTGGTTGTGCATATTTGAATGCAACGTGTTCTGCCTGCAGAGAGGGCCTGAAAAAAGTCTCTTAGCAAATAACCGGACCTGAAAGGGACAAACGTAGCTGGCTGGTGTGTCCCTTCAGTGTCACAGTTCCTGTCTTAAGGAGAAAAGGATCCTTTTCTACACTTGCCGTGTTCCATGGGCTAGCATGCAAGAGTAAATTTACCAAGCCAGCAAGGAGGAGAGCCATCTTGGTTCCTGGCTCTTGTAGAGTCTCCGGGAAAAGGCAGGAGTCTAGCTGTTCAAAGCAGCCACTGGCTGGGGTCCTTTGTGTCTCTCCCTGTGTTTGTGCGTGTGCAAGTGGCCTCTGCTCTGTCTGGCTGGCTGTTTATTTTGTTTGGAAAGCTCCTGGCTGTCTGGGATTATATCTATTCATCCCCCCTCTGTCCAGAGGCATGTAAATGAGCTTGTTAATTCAATGGAGCAATTGATTAGGCTCTTTTTTAATGTGCTCAGCTCTGTCCTAGGCACAGCAGGAGGGCATGAAAGAAGCCTCAGTGGGGTCTTTATCTGCGACCTTGAGCAGCCCTGGAGCTTTTCTAAGCCTCCCGTTCTTGTCTGTGAAGCCAGAAGGTCAGACCAGCTGATTTCTAGGACTCTTCTTGCTCTGAGGTTCTCTGACTGGGATCATGAGAGCTGGAAAGACATGAAGCCAGCTTAAAAAAAAAAAANNNNAAAAAAAAAAAAAAAAAGACCTGTTGTGGTGAAGAATACAAATGAGTTATGTAGAAAACTATGTCCTTTGGTTGTACAATTCAGAGTAACATGCTTTCTTAGTTGCTTCAGTTGTGTCAATTCTTTCCAACCCCGTGGACTGCAGCCCACCAGGCTCCTCTGTCCATGGGATTCTTCAGGCAAGAACACTGGAGTGGGTTGCCGTGCCCTCATTCAGGGGATCTTCCCGGCCCTGGGATTGAACCCATGTGTTCTGGGTCTCCTGCATTACAGGCGATTCTTTACCACTAAGTCACCATGAAAGCCCCATTCAGAGTAGGATCACTAGCAAATAAAAATAAGGATTGTCAGTTAAATTTGAGTTTCAAATAAACAAAAACTTTTTAATGTAAGTATTAGCATGAGTGTGTCCTATACAATATGTATTGTGTATCTCAAAGTTTCAACTGGGCATTCTGCACTTTATCTGGCAACCCTGATTCAGAGAGATCATGAGAACTGTGAGCTTAAAGAAGGGTCACCTCTCCAGCCTCTCTCTTCTCCAGACAATCTCTCCAGCCACACTGGTCTTTTTACTCTTCGTGCAACAGGACCTTTGCACAGGCTGATACCCACTGCTTGAGACGGCTTCCTCTCCATCCCCTCTCTCATAAAACTAATTCATTCTTCAGATTTCAGTTCAAAAGTAACTTCCTATACAGTATACTAACACATATATATGGAATTTAGAAAGATGGTAATGATAACCCTGTATGCGAGACAGCAAAAGAGACACAGATGTATAGAACAGTCTTTTGGACTCTGTGGGAGAGGGAGAGGGTGGGATGATTTGGGAGAATGGCACTGAAACATGTATAATATCATATGTGAAACAAATCACCAGTCCAGGTTCGATGCAGGATACAGGATGCTTGGGGCTGGTGCACTGGGATGACCCAGAGGGATGGTACGGGAAGGGAGGAGGGAGGGGGGTTCAGGATGGGGAATACGTGTACACCCATGGCGGATACATGTTGATGTATGGCAAAACCAATACAATATTGTTAAGTAATCAGCCTCCAATTAAAATAAATAAATTAAAAAAAAAAAAAGTAACTTCCTCAGTAAAGCCTTTCCTGATTCCCTAGACAGAGTCCATCCTGTTCCATGTTCCCTGGAGACTGCTTTCACAGCACTACTCACAACTTTTACGTTTGTGTATTTTACAGCCATATGCTGGAGGTGGAGGGTTTGTGTATGTAGATTGGAATGTCCAGAGCATTCTGGTTAGATGACAAAAAATTGAGGTACAGAGGTGTGAATGCCCATGGTGTGTTTCCAGAACAGTGATGAGAGCAACTGAGTGGCTATGGCTAGCAAAAGATCCACTTGTAGAAAAACATGGCCTTGAACCCCATCTTTGGGGCTGGATGTGGATGTTCTGAGGGGTGGCTACAAGAAGAGTGGTAACAGGATGACAGTCATTCTTCAGTGGGTTTTATTAAGACCCAGAAGGGAGAGCTGAGTCTGAGCTTAGCTGGGGCTCCTTGAAGTTTTCCCCTGAATTCTGAGAATTTGTCATATTAAAAAATTCTTTCCCTGAAGCCATGAAAACTTTCTTTCTCCTGTAATCTTTTATCCTAGCATCTTACCATGTCTCCTGTTAAATGTTTAAAAGAGAGAGCCATCATTAGAACCACTGCTTGGTTTTCAGGAATGTGGATTTGCTATATCTGCCCACACATTCATCCCAACATAAGTTTTGCCACCTTATGGACCAGCTCATATTGTGTTCTTATCACTGTGGAACAGACTCTGGAAGGTACAGGTTGGCCAAAAGTTTTTCTTGGCTTTTTCTGTAATGTGGAAAACCCAAAAGAACTTTTTGGCCAACCCGTACATGTGTGCTTACTATGCACATATGTACATGAAAAGATACCTATTTACTTATACTCATCTAAACACTTACACACATAACATGTAATGTCTGCATGCTAAGTTGCTTCAATAGTGTCCAACTCTTCAAGTCCCTATGAACTGTTGCCTGCTATGCTCCTCTGTCCATGGGATTCTCCAGGCAAGAATTCTACAATGGGTGGCCACGCCCTCCTCTAGGGTCTCTTCCCAACCCAGGGATTGAACCCGTGTCCTTTATGTCTCCTGCATTGGCACAAAATACACACACGTAAATAAGTACAAAATTGTTGTTATTAAACAACAACATGACTAAGTCACAACAACATGACTAAGTCACGTCTGACTCTTTGTGACTCCATGGGTTACAGCATGCTAAGCTTCCCTGTCCTTCACTATCTCCTGGAGTGTGCTTAAACTCATGTCCATTGAGTTGGTGGTGCCATCCAAACATCCCATCCTCTGTTGCCCTCTTCTCCTCCTGCCCTCAATCTTTCCCAGCATCAGGGTATTTTCCAGTGAGTCAGCTATATGTGTATAATGAATACACATATACACATGAATACGTGTGTGTGTGTGTGTGTGTGTGTGTGCTCAGTTGCTCAGTCATCTCCGACTCTTTGTGAGTCCATGGACTATAGCACACCAGACTTCTCTGTTGGGATTTCCCAGACAAGTGTACTGGAGTGGGTAGCCATTTCCTCCTCTAGGGGATCTTCCTGACCCAGGGAATGAACCTGCATCTCCTGCATTGGCAGGCGAATTCTTTACCACAGAGCCACCCAGGGAGTCTGAATATATGCATACATGCATTCATACACCCAGACACATGCAACATATATACATACTGCTGCTGCTGCTGCTGCTAAGTCGCTGCAAACACACACATATATACATATATCTAATTTTTACTATGATAATGGCAGGTGGTAGGAGGTCAAGCTGCCCTCCTCTGGGTGAGGCCTGCAAAGGTGGTACCATTTCCTCTCTCTCTGAGTTTCTCGAGCCTCTGAGGCTTTTATATGCATGACAGTTTGTACTGGAGTTCCCTTCTCCAGCTTCGTTTTCAGAACTCTTGACAGCCTCAGTCCTTAACAAGAACTCTAGCCACATCGTTTTTCTGGAGGATATGAATATATACTCTATCTATCAATAATATCCACATCCATCAGATTAGATCTATATTTTCCCCTAAAACACTGGTTATGACCTCCCACTTCTACTGATACTGTCAAGCTGCTTTCCTGACAGCTGGCCAAACTGGCTTGCTATGGACAGAACCCCTTTCACACTTTTTTTTTTTAATTAAATGTAACATTCTAGGATGTAACACTACATGTCACACTGCTTGAAGAGTCTTGAGCAGTATGGTGTTTTTTCCGTCACAGTGTTTGTTTTCAGTCACTTTTTCTGGCTTTGGATCTACATGAGACTAAAAAAGAACACATTTCAGAAAAAGGTTGGGTAACTTGGACAAAGTTGGCTTGACCAATTCCCGTGAAATGATGTGTCTAGGAACTTCCTCCAAATGGGAAGCTTCTGCTGTGCCATGTTCTGCTATCCAGTAAAGTACAAGGAGTGCTAGCCGTGCTGCTTCGTGGAACTCGAGACAAGTGTGTTGATTGTTTCTACAGGAGTGATGATCTTGTACACACTGGGCTGCAGCCAGCCTCTGCAGCCTCATCTCAGCTCATCCCCCTTCGTTCTCTACCTCAACCATGGAGTATGTCTCTTCACCTGGGCCTCAGTGTCCTCATCCTCCAGAGGTGAGGATTAGCCGAGTTGATGTATATGACGGGTGTGGCTCCTGGTAGGTACTCAGTAAATAGTAGACACTGTGGCGCTGGAGAAGACTCAAACCAGTCAGTCCTAGAGGAAATCAACCCTGAATATTCACTGGAAGAACTGAGACTGAAGCTCCAATACTTTGGCCCCCTGATGAGAAGAGCCAACTCATTGGAAAAGATCCTGATGCTGGGAAAGATTGAGGGCAAGAGGAGAAGGGGATGACAGAGGATGAGATGGTTGGATGGCATCGCTGACTCAGTGGACATGATTTTGAGCAAACTCAGGGAGATAGTGAAGGACAGGAAAGCCTGGCATGCTGTAGTCCATGGGGTCGCAAAGAGACAGACACGACTTAGTGACTTAAAAACAACAAAAAATGTAGACATAAAAAATTGTGAAAGGCAGAAAGAGGTTAGGCAGCCAGGTGGAAATGCAGGTGCTTAAAAAGAGAAGTTCCTTTTCCCTCTTTGCTTCCTGCACAGGGTGGACTGTACCTGCCAGCTCAGAAGGGAACTTCATCCTCGCATGATCTCTTAATTGCAGTCTTGACTGGCTGGCTTGCATGTATAAAACCTTTGATTTTGAACATCATTTTGTGTGTCCGCTTTGGCAATGCATTCCCAGGTTGACAACTAGTGGTCTGGTTGCTGGGTGGGTCTCGTTTCCCTCTCTGGGTTCAATAGCACCAGTTAGAACAGTGGTTCTCAAAGTGTGGTTCCTGGACTAGCAGCATTGGCATCACCAGGGAGCCTCTTAGAAATGCAGACTCTCAGACTTCCCTGGTGGCCCAGGGGTTAAGAATGCACCTGTCAATGCAGGGGACACAGGTTCGATTCCTAGTGTGGGCAGATTCCACATGCCGTGGGGTAACTAAGCTGCTATACCACAACTACTGAGCCTGTGGTCTGGAGCGTGTGAGCCTCAGCTACTGAAGCCACTCGATGCAACTGTTAAAGCCCAGGAGCTCTAGAGCCCACGCTCTGCAATAAGAGAAGCCACGACAGTAAGAAACCCACACATCACAACTGCAGAGTAGCCCCCCCATCGCTAGAACTAGAGAAAGCCTGCGTGCAGCAACAGAAACCCAGCAGGGCCAAAAATCAATTACTTAATTTTTAAAAGAGAAAGAAAGACAGATTCTGGGGCTCCGCTTCAGACCTAATGAATCAGAAACTCTAGGGGTGGGCGTCCACCAATCTGTGTTTTAATGTGACTTCAAGGTGATTCTGAATACAGTTAAGTTTGAGAACCACCTCATTAAAGTGTTATCTACTAGAAATACATGTAGGTCTGAGCAGTGCTAAGAGGAATTTAACATCTCTGGAACATCGAGCCAATGAATTTTCAGGACTTAAGAAACACATTTTGTGTACTGTTTCTAATCCAGATATCCAAGCCTATAGAGACTAACAATTGAATAAGATTCACTAGGGTACTGCTTGTGAATTTCTAAGTTTTAGTTACATAGTCACAGTGTGGGATAGAAGGTTAGGGATATCACTTATATGATGAGCCATATGCTTTCGCATTTAAGTTTTTATACTGGAATGCACCCGAAACAATTTCCTTTTCAGAAGAGGAAAAAGCTAAGAATTCAACAGTCTCGCCCCTCTTCTCTTCTTTTTCAGAACAGTTTTCTAATTCCAGAGAAGAGTCTGGGCTCTTAGAAGCATTCTCCTCATCTTATTTTCCATAACTTTGTCCTGGAAAATATAGTCTGGGGGAAAGCAGTTTAAATAGTAATCATCTGTGTCTAGTGCAGAGTTCGAAGATCCAGTGTCATAAACGGGGAATGGCACATAGATAATGTAGTCGACAGAGGTCAAGCCTGGCGTGGCTCTGTGGCTGGGACTCTGGCTCTGTCTGTCCCTGGATTATTCCACCCCAACCAAATGCTACAAACTCCGTGCCCACTGCTAGGGCTTTGGGCAACCCCCTTTTTGTTTTATTTAAACCTCGCATACACAGTTAAGACATTGCACCCACATGTTTCTAATTCGTTTACACTTCACTCATCAGCATGTGTTGGGTAAGCACCCTGCCACGTCTGAGTTTTATGAGCTGTGTTTACGAGGCTGCTTTTCTTGAACAGGGATATCGTATATTCTACCCCAAAAAAGGGAACTTGAGCCTGGGAAATGAGGGCTTCGGTGTTAAACTTGGAGTGAACTGGTGTAGTTTGAATGGATCCAAAACTAAGCACAGATGTTATCCATTCTCCAGGAATAGCCTCATGTATTTATTCACAGAATATCTCTCCTCTTCTTACCTGAAATTTTCTACTTTAAGGGATGGCCATGGAATGTGCGTTTTTCTGCAAAGTTTGAACCTCATTTCCTGCCACTTTGAGGAGTCTCCCTCTTACTTACTCCCTCCAAGCTAAGGCAAACCTTGGTAGTAGCAAACCTGGATGAAATCTAGAACCTTCCACAGCATGTTGCTTTCTTAGAAAGCAACATTTTGCTCTCCCACTTATGCTGAGTTCCTGAAAAGACAGCAAGGAGTTTTACAGTTTTGTGCTAATTTTGAATAGAGATGGAAGAGACTTACCACTGATAAAACTGCACAGAATTCCATTTCTCAGAACCCAAATTGTTGGAATTTGTTTTCACATTCTTATTCAAATTAATGTTATTGTTTAATCTGAGTTAATCTGCATGCATGTATTTTAGAGAATTAAATAATTCTACAAACTTTGCCCATCCCCTACTATTCTTTCCTCCTCAACAATTTTAATTGTTCTTTTGATATGTACTTTCTTATCTCTGAGTAATGTTTATATTGTTACTTCTGGATTTTTCAGTTTCAGGATTTTCTGTTGAAGGTGAAGATTGTAGCGCTCTTTCATCATCCTTACCCTCCACCTCACCACGTATACACACTCCATCCCACATATTCCTGATGGAATTATGTGGTAATTCTGTTAGACTAATCCAGTGCTTCCAGTATGACTGTGTGCATGCCCTTCACAGCTGAGCCACATAGCGTAATAGGTCAGAGCTCCAGGATGTCGATCCCCAGGTAGAGATTTGTGCCCAGTGTTTTTTAGGGATTGATTCAGGAACAACTCCTGTGAAGGGTACAAGATGCAGGAATGAACAGCTCTGAGCTGGATTAGCCCTGTAGAGTTACCCCACATTGAGACGGAATGGGCCATTGTACAACCACACAGATCGATCACGGGACAGGAGCTATCCCAGGGAAGGAGGTTGGTGAGGTGGCTTCCTTAGGCTGGGGGTGAGTTCCAGAAAAACACAACTGTGAGCTACCAGCTGGCAGCGCTCCCACCTGCTGGGGGAATCCTGACTTGGATTGGGATGGTAGCAGTAGATGATCTGAGCACCCCTTGCACCCTTGTCCAGGCACTTGGTGGACTCCTTCAATCAAGAAATTTTCTGGACATTTATTTGATGATGTCTTGGGGAGTTGGTAAAGAATCTGTCTGCTGTGTGGGAGACCTGGGTTCAATCCCTGGGTTGGGAAGAGCCCCTGGAGAAGGGAAAGGCTACCCACTCCAATATTCTGGCCTGGAGAATTCCATGGACTGTATAGACCATGAGGTCACAAAGAGTTGGACACAACTGAGTGACTTTCACTTGGGGATCTAGGAAACTGCTGCCACTTCTCTTAAAAAAAAACAACAAAAAACAGCTCTATTGAGATAAAACTCACATACCTTAAAAGTCACCAGTTTAAATAGTACAAGATACTGGTGTTTAGTATGTTTGGAGTCATGCTATCATCACCTCAGTATAATTTCAGGACATTTTCATTGCCCAAGAAGAAAGTTCATAATCATTAATAGTTGCTCCGCATTCTGTCCTCCCTCCAGTCCCTGGAAACCACTAATCTACTTTTCTACCTCTGTACGTTTGCCTATTCTGAATATTAGGTATAAATGTAATTATACGGGATATGCTTTTTGTGACTGACTCTTTTCACTGAGCGTCATGTTTTCATCGTTTACATGTTGTTGCACATACCAGTGTCTGCTACTTCATTCCCATCTATTGTCAAATATTTTCTGTATGGATATACCACATTTTCTTTCTCCATTTATCACTGGAAGGACATTTGGATTATTTCCACCTTTTAGCTGGTATGAATAATACTTCTGTGAATTTTCACGTACAAGTTTTCGTGAAGATGTGTGTTTTCATTTCTCATTGTTATACACTTAGAAGTGAAATTGCTCGGTCACACGGTAAATCAACATTCTGATGGACTGCCAGAGGTATTCAAGAAAACTGTTCCATTTTATGGTCCTGTCAGTATTGTAGGAGGGTCCTGATTTCTCTATATCCTTGCCAATGTTTCTTATTGTCTTTGTCTTTTTTCAGCCATCCTCCTATGTGTGAAGTGGTATCTCATTCTGGTTTCATTTGTATTTCCCTAATGGCTAATGATATTGAACATCTTTTCATGTGCTTAGATTTGTAATAAGTGGAAGATCTTCATAATCCAAGATCATGAAGATTTATGCCTATGTTTCCTTCTAAGATTTTTTTTAATAGTTTTAGCTTCTACATTAAAGTTGATGATCCATTTTGAGTTTAATTTTTATATATGGTGTATGATAGGGGTCCAGCTTCATTTTTTTTTGCACATAGATATGCAAACTGAAGCCCTGCAAATGTATTTTTATGGGGCATTTTAAAGTGGTTGGGGAGTATGGGCAGGGTCTGGAAAAGTCAGTGGTTATGTAATTTTAAAAAATATTTATTTGTTTTTGGCTGTGCTGGGTCTTCACTGCTGTGTGCGGGCTTTCTCTAGTTGCAGTGAGTGGGGGCTCCTTTCTAGTTGTGGTGTTCAGGCTTCTCATTGTGGTGGCCTCTCTTATAGTGGGACACAGGCTCTAGGACACGTGGGCTTCAGTAGCTGTGGCCTGTGGGCCCCAGAGCCAGGGCTCAGGAGTTGTGGTGCAAGAGCTAAGCTGCCCCGTGACGTGTGAGATCTTTCTGGACCAGGGACTGAACCCATGTCCCCTGCACTGACAGGTGGATTTTTGACCACTGGCCACCAGGGAAGTCCAGGGCTTATGTAATTTTATGAGAAGCTCTATGGAGTATTGCTAAGGCAGCAGGACTCTGGGCAGTTTTATTAAGTAGTCACTTGTCTCTAGGTTTCAATTGTCTCATAAGATCTCCTTTTTCCTTGTTGCAAGTCTGAGAGGCAGGGACATTGCCTTAGCCACATAGGCAGAAGGGTAGACCTAGCTGGTTTGGGCCACAGCTAGAAGAAACCCAGACTTAAGGTCATTTCTCTGGGTTATTTCCATGTAGCCCATTTGCTGTCATGGTCTCCTGATTAACCATCATTTTGTTGTTGTTGTTCTCAGAAAGTTCTTCTGTGGTATGATTGCAATACTGAGGAATAAACTTGTGGCTGCCGATGATACTATTCCTAAGGATAGAAGTAATTGGGAGGAAGCCCAGAGAAATCAGAACTCAAAACCCTTGCCCTCGGTGAGGCTGCTTTATCACCACGTTTATTACATCAACATGCAATGCACTTGGATAGTTCCTGCTATAGCTTCAGTAAGTAAGGAGCTGGGAGAGAGGAAATGGGGTTTGGACAGATAGATGACACGAAAATGCAGGTTGTAGGAGACTAGTTTTCCCTCCAACTTGTCACTTCCTTTTTGGGCTTGGGGTGTGTGTGTGTGTGTGTGTGTGTGTGTGTGTGTGTGATCTATAAAATGACAGTTTGGTTTCAGATAATTCCAATAGTGCTTCCTTCCGTCTTTGGTAACCATTGACTTTTCCAAAATCACTTCATATCTTTCGGGTAGCTAGGGTAGGAAATCAAGTCTCTTGACTTCTTCAATAGAGCTCAGAGCACACAGAAGATTCAGTCTTCCCTAATCCATGTGGTCCCACAGGTTGCCTGCGATTTCCTGTTAGCGGTTTTCAATGGCTTTGGAGTAGAAGGAAGTTCATTGCTATGACAGTCAGGCAGCCACACTAGGGAAAATATGATGTATTGTGTTATGTAGGAAAAAGTCAGAATTATCCAGTGCAGTAATCAGATTTTCAGACAAAGGCATGACCCTGGAACATGCTGTCTATGGCTTAGCATAGCATTAGTCTCGTCTCCAAAAACAGTTAAACAAAATCAGTATGTACTTGGCATGTCTTTCTCCCTTGGATATGGAAATATATCTCGCCTGAACATTTTTCTCATTCTTATTTTGGAGGTAACTAGATTGCTCTGAAAATATTAGTCATAGCAGTAATTGATTTAGTATTTATTGAGCAGCAGGCTCTGTGTGAGGTAACAGAAATATAAAGAAAGACTCTGAGATAGAGGAATCTATCTAGTGGGGAGAGAGGAGAGAAAAACAAAAATTAAAACACCTCCAAAGGCCAATATCTGTTTTCTCTGACCCTCCCTTGGGGCTTCCCTGGTGGTTCAGTCAGTAAAGAATCCACCTACAAGGCAGGAGACTGCCTGCAATTTAGGAGACCCAGGTTCGATCCCTCATCTGGGAAGATCCCCTGGAGAAGGAAATGGCAACCTGCTCCAGTATTCTTTCCTGGAAAATCCCATGTACAGAGGAGTCTGGTGAGCTACAGTCCGTGGGGTCAAAAGAGTTGGACACTACTGAACAACTGGGCATACATCCTTCCCTTTATTCGTCAGGTATTTGTTGAGCATTTGTCCTATGCCCAAGCTCTCTATTGAGTCCTGGAGATACAAAAGTGAGTAAGACAGACACATCTCAGACTTCCCTGGTGGCCCTATGGTTAAGAATTCACCTGCCAATACAGAGGACGAGGGTTCGATCCCTGCTCTGGGAAGATCCCACATGCAGCAGCTAAGCCCATGCACCACAAGTCCTGGGCCTGCCCTCTAGAGCTTAAGAGCCACAACTCCTGAGCCCACGTGCTGTAACTACTGAAGCCTGCACACCCTACAGCCCATGCTTTGCAACAAGAGAAGCCACCACAATGAGAAGCCCATGCTCCATAAGGAAGAGTAACCCCTGCTTACTGCAGCTAGAGAAAGCCCGCACACAGCAACAAAGACACTGTGCAGCCAACAATAAATTAGCTAAAACACACAGACACGTCTCTGCGGTCCCTCAAAGCCATGCCTTGAATGATGTTTGTTGAACCGTATGGTAGAGGAGACCGGATCAGCCTGTGATAGATGGACTTAGAGGGCAGATCAGGATCCATGGAGGGCTTCCCGGAGAGGGTGACCTGGGATCTGAAGCAAAGTAGAAGCAGGTGCTAGTCAAACAGGCAAAGCCAGAAGAGCAGTGATCAGCGGCTGCACAGAGCAAGTGCTTCGCTGGAAACAGAATAGTAGGAAATGAGACTATAAAGGTAGGTGACGTTCAGCTCTTGAAAGGACTTTAGACTTCAATCTAAGGTGATAGGCAAACCACTTAAATGTCTCATAATGGAGGAATTATTACAGGAAACTTGGGCCATTTAAAAGAACATAAAATGGTATAACTGCATAGATTTTAAGTAATAAAAAGCAGAAGGCAAACATTGTGTGCTCACTGTGATTACTGATTTATACTATATAATTGAGACTGTTAAAGTGGGAGGATGCCTAAAAGTGAAGTCCTATTTGTATTGTGAGATTCTTTAAGAATTCCTTTATGATATTCACTCAGCATCAGATCTCTACTATGTGTGCAGATCAAGATGCAATCTCTTCTCTCTACCATCAAATACAGAGAGATCTAATAGCTTTAGTGCATTTTAAATTGTGTGACTGTGAGATACCGAGAATAGGCACATCCATAGAGACAGAACATAGATTTGGTGGCTGCCAAGGTCTTGAGACATTACTTTGCCAACAAAGGTCCGTCTAGTCAAGGCTATGGTTTTTCCTGTGGTCATGTATGGATGTGAGAGTTGGACTGTGAAGAAAGCTGAGTGCTGAAGAATTGATGCTTTTGAACTGTGGTGTTGGAAAAGACTCTTGAGAGTCCCTTGGACTGCAAGGAGATCCAACCAGTCCCTTCTAGAGGAGATCAATCCTGGGTGTTCTTTGGAAGGAATGATGCTGAAGCTGAAACTGCAGTACTTTGGCCACGTCATGCAAAAGAGTTGACTCATTGGAAAAGACTCTGATGCTGGGAGGGATTGGGGGCAGGAGGAGAAGGGGACGACAGAAGATGAGATGTCTGGATGGCATCACCGACTCGATGGACATGAGTTTGAGTGAACTCCGAGAGTTGGTGATGGACAGGGAGGCCTGGCGTGCTGCGATTCATGGGGTCTCAAAGAGTCGGACACGACTGAGCGACTGAACTGAACTGAACTGAAGGTCTTGGGAGGAGGAGAGAGGTTGGGGTGACAGCTAATAGGTCCAGCGTTCCTTTCTGGGGTGATGGAAATGTTCTGAGGTTAGTTTGTGGAAATGGTTGTAAACATTGTGAGTATACTAAAAGCCATTGAGATACATGCTTTGGTTAAAACAGTTAACTTTATGTTATGTGAATTTTATCCTAATAAAAAAAATACAGAAAGATAAAAGATGCTGATTGGTTTTTGTTGTTGTTTTTGGTAGTCAAGGGCAATCGGAAGTGTGAGCTGAACTGCCAAGCGATGGGCTACCGTTTCTATGTTCGGCAAGCTGAGAAGGTCATTGATGGTACCCCCTGTGACCAGAATGGGACGGCCATCTGCGTGTCCGGGCAGTGCAAGGTAAGTGCCCCAGACTGGGGTATCTGGAGTGGGTCTCGGGGTGTTTGATCTATGCCTGCAGACTGCACTGTTTGCCAGGCTGTGGCATGCTTCCTCCCTATCACCTATGGTCCACCCCACCCCCCAACTCTGAACCATGAGCTCTGGGAGAAGTGGATTAAACAGGGCGGTTTGTTCTGCTCTGAGTTTTCGATCTTTGGGAGTTGCCAAGTCTCACTCTGGCATTTCAGTTATTAAGTGATTTACGTTTACATCATGTGTGTCATAAGAAACTCAGGGATCTTTCTTTGTTGTATCTGGAGCGTCTTCCTTACCTCTGAAGAGGAGGTTATGAAAAGGGCACTGCTGGATCAGTCAAGAGGCGGTTGGCGTCGTCAGGGTGGCATTTTAAGGGCATGGCATATTTTATCTTGCCTCCCACCATCTGGGGCAGGCTTCCAAATGAAAGCGGTCTAGTGCCTTTATAGCCGAAGCTGTACTTTGAACAGGAAGTTTTCAGCCTCCTTGGACTTCTGAAGTCTGTTCCAAGAACTCCCCGCCCTGCATTCTGCAAACATTCTGGGCTGGAGAGAATCCTTGTGGGATGCGACCCTTTCACAGAAAGCACCATTTGCTTAAAAACAGGCGCACCAGAGAGATGGCACCAGTTCCACAGGATATTCATTGGGGCCTGGACGTCCACCCTCCTTTCATCTATAAATGTAAGAGTGGAGGTCCGACTCTAGCAGGTAAATGACTTTTTGGAGCCCAGGCTAAGATTCTATCTTAGTCAACACTCGATGGCAGGCAGGACTGAGTTTCATCAAAGGAAGAGCTCTTTGGCTGTCACACCTAAAGATCCTGTTGTACTTTCAATGTAAATTGTTGCACTGTTTAGTATTAGAGCTACTCAAGTATGATTTATAAGCACCTCATTCCCCCTCCAGCCTTTTTCTTAATGAGGTTTTAAATAGAATACAAACTAATTTATCAAAGCAGTATGAATATTCTGGGGCTTCTCAGGTGGCTCAGTGGTAGAGAATTTGCCTGCAGTGCAGGAGACGCAGGTTCAGTACCTAGGTTGGGGAAATCCCTGGGAGATGGAAATGGCAAGCTACTCATGGAAATCCCATGGACAGAGGAGCCTGGTGGGTTACAGTCCATGGGGTCACAAAGAGTCAGAAAGGACTCAGCAATTAAATAACAACAACATGGATAGCCTGAGACTGTGAATAAAGAAAGGAAAAAGCTGTCATTTGATATTTGATGCATGTGACGTTGCCTTTGGACAGACAAGAAACCCACAAAGCTTCGAGATCGGGTTCAAAAGAGTCAAAGAATATGGTGGGGAGCACACTGGGGGCTGAGACCTATCTGGCCCCAATTTTGACTCCTTTGGGAAAAACCACTGGGTTTCATGCATCCCCTCTATCGTTACTGTCTTCAGATAATACTGAGGGAAGTCCCATTAGAGTTTGTAATTTCTGACTCAACTAGTCCCTTCTTCTAAATGTTAACTGAGCCTGAAATGCAGTTTATAGCAACCTAGCTTTTCTTTCGGATCCTGAATCAACAGTTTAATTTCCTGAATACAAGTGCACACTGCTGGGAGATGTTATAGTGCAGTAGTTAAAAACACGCCCTCTGAAGTCAGACTGCTTGAATTCAAATCCTACTTCTTTCATCATTGACTGTGTAACCTTGCACAAGTCCCGTGAGCTCTCTGTGCCCCTACATCACCTACAACATGAGGAGAATGGTACCTACCTCCTGCTTTGTAGTGAAGAGTCATGAGCTAATACACATATGGTCTTCATATCAGGTCTGGCACTTAGTAAAGCAGGCTGGCTTTTCCTGGCTTTTCCTAGTATTAAGTTCACTTATGCCCACATATGACCTGTTGTATTTGAATTTTTTATGCAGAAGTATTTGAATTTTTTAGCAGACTATAGATTTGTGAGATTCACATTATCCTATTTTGCAGAAAAAATAAAATACTTTAATTGACAGATACATCTTTATAATAATTTTTCCTTATACATTTTGGCTGTGATTTTAAATTTTTTTCTATTTTTAAATTTATTGTTTTAAATTGGAGGATGATTGCTTTAAAGAGTTGTATTCGTACAACAACGTGACTCAGCCATCTGTAGACATACATCCCCTCCCTGCTGAGCCTCTCCCACCCCACCTCCCGTCCCACTCCCTAGGTCACCACATAGCACCAGGCTGGACGCCCTGTTATAGAGCAGTGTCCCACCAGCTATCTGTTTTACACATGGCAACGTATGTGTCAGGGCTGCTTTCCCAGTTTGTTTCACCCTCTCCTCCAGTTGTGCGCACAAGTCCCTTCTCCACGTCTGTGGCTCTATTCCTGCCCTGCAAATAGGTTAATCGGTACCATTTTTCTAGATTCCATGCATATATATGCATTAATATATGATATTTGTTTTTCTCTTTCTGATTTATTGCACTCTGTATAACAGGCTCTAGGTTCAGCCACTTCAGTTCAACTGATTCACATTTGTTCCTTTTTATGACTGAGTAATATTCCATTGTATACATGTGCCCCAACTTATCTGTTCATCTGTTGATAGAGGTCTAGGTTGCTTTCATGTTCTGGCTCTTGTAAGTGGCGCTGCAGTGAACACTGGGGTACATGTGTTCACATTGCCCTTTGAGGCAGAGTCCCTGTGCTGCAGACTCTCCAGGGGATGTTAGATTCCATGTTGGTAGGTCTGGGGAAAGTCCTGAATAGTCTATTTTTATAACAAGTTCCCATGTGGTGCTGATGCTGCTGGTCCATGGGTCATATTTTGAGTAGCAAAATTTTAAAGGACCCTTTGATTAAAGCACAGTTCACAAAGAGCCAGACATGTAAATATAGAATGGTGAGATGAGTGGGAAGGAAGAGGAAATGTGGTCTGTTTCCACTGGGGGAGCTTGTTTTCTTAGTATTGCCTTAAGTACCTCTAAGCTGATGATACGAAAGAAAAACAAATACTAATAAGGACATAAGGGTATGAATTCTTACTAATTGATGAAAACTAATGGTGTCGGACAACACAGTTTGAAGATGATAATTGCAAGAAGACCGAGACAGATATTCCCCAGGATGTGAGTAGATGAATAGGAATTTGATGTTATAAGGACAACTTTGATATTACTTCGTATTTGTTCTCTGTGTATTTACCCAAAATTTGCTCATAAACGTTGTTGGAACGACTGACTGTCGTGTCCTCACCAGAACTTCAGTTTAAATAATCAGAAGTACATTTGCTTCCCAGGCTAAGTTCTGTTTACTCTGTAACTTTCAAAGGGTAGAGTGCCCTTTTTGAGTATTTCATTGGAAGCCCAGAATTCAAATTGCTATCTCTGCCTCTCTGACCTGTGGCTGGGAGGGCTATCACTCTCCAACAGGAGTCTCTACATCTGAAATAGCTCCACAGAGCCTCTGCCAGCCACAGAGAGGGGAAAGCAAACCCAGGCCTGCAACGAAAGTTAATGAAAAGTGACAAGCACTGAATGAGAATATGAGCTAAAGCCACACCAGAGTAGCTGGAGGAGAAGGGCGTGCTCCCAACACGAGGCCACAGAAAGGCCCCGGGCCCACCCCGAGCAGGCTGGAGTGCTCTTCCAGTGCCCGTGCAGTGCTCCCTGGCCAGCCTGTGTTTACCCTGTTGCTGGGGCTCCATTGATGTTTCCAATCCAAGAGCTGCAAGAGAAGCCAGGCTTGTAAGAATGCAGAAGTCCTTGGGCTCAGGGTTGGAGAACATGGGGATTCCTCTCCAGTCCCTCAGAGGTGTGTGACGCTTCCTTTCTTGACCAGGAGTGAAGGATCACAAATGTTAGCTTCAGGCTAAGGACTGCACTTTGATAGCTAGGCTTTGAAGGGAGAGCCCTGACTTTTCCTAAAGCAAGAAAGTGTATCTGAAACCCACAGAGATTTCTTCTTTATCTTAACCTCATCCCTCTAGACATCAAACTAGACTGGCTAGAACCTCTGGCCAGTCTTCAGAGAAGTCTGTGTCCCACCCACTCATGCTTGGCACTGATGGCAATGGGACAGCATATATGTCTAATTAATAGAGAACAGCTCAGTAATCCTTTCTATCGTTAAGCATCACATTAACTTGCTATGATTTTTTTTTTTTACTTGATCTCAGTTTCAAACTCTGTCTAAAAAATTCTACATTTTCATGGTTTGATCATGTGCATGCTATTTTTGCTGACAACTTAATAAAAATAGATGAAACTTTGCTTACAAAAGTATGGCAGGCATTTGAAAGAACAGGGTCCCTTGGATAAAAACTAAACAGAAAAAAACCCCACCAAAAAAAAACACACACACAAAAACCCTTAGCTCTCTGGAGACCAGCCTTTCAGAAACCTCAGGCTTTCACATTTAAATGTTCCTGAAAGAATCAGAATCACCCCCAAGACCTACCCTCCTTCCCCCCAGAAAAAAATCCCTGGTGGTAAAGAAACAGTCCTTGAGTAGGTGCCTTGAAATAATAGGCTGATGCCAAAAAATAAAATAAAACAATAGGCTGATGCAAAACCTTCGTGCAGGAATGTGTTGGAGCTGAGGCAGGCAGCAAGGAGCCCCTCTGAGAGCTTGCCTTATGCCAGACACTATGCTGTGTGCTGTTCATACAGAAGGGTTTCCTTAAGCCATGTGTCTTCACAGTAACTCAGTCAATAGGAATTATTAGTCCCCATTTTACAGAGGACTATTATGAAGATAAAATGAGTTGGACACCGTCAGTGCTATATGGAGAGTTGGCCATTGGCTTTTTCAGTGAATTGTTAATCAGAACAGAAAGTAATTTAAATGTGATAGGATGAAACTATTGTGCTTCAAGTGTCTCCCCTCTTCACAGTTTATTTTCCTCACCCCCTCTTTCCAAAGCAAACTGCCTTTCTAAAATACACATTAGAATATGCCTCTCTCTTGCTTAAATTCCACCTGTGACTCCCCATTTCCTGCGGAGTGAAGCTCAGGGCCTAGGTGCTGGCCGAGCTGGGACTTGCTGCTGCCTGAACCAGCCGGCGTTCAGGTTGTGCCTTCCCAAGCATGGACACAGTGTCAGCCTGGAGAGCCATTCCTTGTCCACTCTTGGACCACCCAGTGGACTCTGCTCAAAAGCCACTGGCTGACCCCCTTGAACACTGTTTCTGTTCTTCTGTTCCCACTTCTTGTACTCATTTGTTCCCATGTCCCCAGCCTACCACCCATCCAGGCCGGGAGCAATTCCAGGCACTTTGCTTTTCAATAGGTGCTTAAAATAAATGTGTAAATGAATTGAGGTACTTGGTGACTCATTCTGTTGGGTTTTAGCAAATGAAATTCATCTTAAATCCAGCACGGAGCGTTTCCTTTTGGCTTGATGGGCAGTGGAAGGCAGCTAGCACAAGGACGCAGAGCCCCCTTGGCCAAATCCCCAGAACCCAAGGCTTTGAATGTCAGGCAGAATTCTTGGCACCTCCCCAGGCTCCTGTCTCCCTCATCTTGTTTTTAATTTTGCTCACACTGAATTTCTTGAGTCCAGACAGAGCTAATGACAGGAAGAAGCTAAGCAAGTGTGAGAGTGCAGTCTCCCACGGTACTTTCTGCTGTGGGGGGAAGACCCCTTTCTGCCACACACCGCCCCTCCCCATAGTAGCCTGGTCAGCCTTTGCCTGCACCATCTACCCATCCTCAGGGGCCAGGGCAGGGGAGCCTTCACACCTCCTCTCCCAGCTGGGGCACCACTCAGCTTCCAATGGCTCCAGCAGGACGCATCAGTGGACAGTTTCTTATTTATTCAATAAATTACAGCAAGGTAACTCTTTCCACATGTTCAGAGATAAGCTCTGGACCAGAGTGTTGCCGTGACCGAAAAGGATGACATGATGGGCGTATGCATCTATGCTCGCCCCTGTATTCAGGCGCCAAGTTTCTTCCACCCTCTGCTATAAACTCCCGTGGCACTCTCCTGAACCAAACAGCCCTGCTCCTTTCTCTGCCTATTTGCCCCAAGTTGCTTCTTTGTGTTCTTTTTTGGTCAGTGGCTGGATTTTGTGGGCTTTGCTCAGAGTTCTCTTGTTACTTGAATGAAACCAAGAGAGTCAGTTGCGTTGAGTAAAGTGTTCTGGCCTGTGCCAGACATGTGCATGAATCGAGCCTTGAAAGAGGGTGGAGGGCTTTTACTTTGCTTAAATTCTGAGCTTATGTGACTTGGTGGATTCCCTGTTGTATTTCCACCCCAAGCAAACTGTGTTCTGAGAGTACTTTCTGCTTGTGAGTATTAAAATGCTTATCATATTATGTTACGGTTATTTTGACATGTGTCTGAACTCCTAAAGCTGAGGGAGTATTATACATATTTGTATCCTCAGTGCTTTTGTTGCAGGAGGGGGATCCCCTCCAAGGCCAAGAGTGGGCTCTTATCTAACACTCGGAAATGAATTGTCCCAGGAGACACACGTGCTGACAGAGCAAGAGACCTTTTTGGGAAGGGGGGCCCAGGCAGAGAGCGGCGGGGTAAAGGAACCCAGGGGGACTGCTCTGCCATGTGGCTCGCAGTTTGGGGTTTCATGGTGATGAGATTAGTTTCTGGGTTGCCTCTGGCCAGGCATTCTGACTCAGGGCCCTTCCCAGTGATGCTTGCATCCCTCAGCAAGATGGATTCCAGCAAGAAGGATTCTGGGATGTTGGTGGGACATATGAACTGGCATCTCCTGTCTTATTCTGACCTTTCCCAAGTTTTTCCGGTTGCTGGTGGCTTGTTAGTTCTGAGTTCCTTACCAGGACTTCTATTCTAAGTTAGCTCATACAAGTAGCTACTATCTGCCCGGGCCAGGGCAGGCGGTTTTAGTCAGTATTTCCCTTGACACTTAAGGTATTAAGATTTTTTAATAAATTGAATAAGTTTTAAAAGTATGTCAATGAATGAACTAAAGAGCAAGTTAGAAAATGACTTTCCAAACCTCTTTTCCTAAGAATGATCAAGAATAGGATTAACAAAGTATTAATCAACAACTCAAGCAACACACATAATTAATTCATCTTTTTTTTAATTGGAGTATAATTGTTTTACAGTGTTGTGTTAGTTCTTCTCTACAACAAAGTGAAGCAGCTATATGTATATATATATATCCACTCCTCTTTGAGCCTTCAACAAATAGTCTTATATTTTTTGTATAGCCTGCTCCCAGCCATACACTAGGCTAGGCACTGGAGATAAGAAAAAAAATGGGAAAGATGAAAATAGTTCCTCCCTACACTGAACTTAAAATTTATTGGAGAAAGCGATAAACAGTCAGTTAAGGAGATCAATCCTGGGTGTTCTTTGGAAGGAATGATGCTGAAGCTGAAACTCCAGTACTTTGGACACCTGATGCGAAGAGTTGATTCATTGGAAAAGACTCTGATGCTGGGAGGGATTGGGGGCAGGAGGAGAAGGGGATGACCCAGGATGAGATGGCTGGATGGCATCACGGACACGATGGACGTGAATCTGAGTGAACTCCGGGAGATGGTGATGGACAGGGAGGCCTGGCGTGCTGCGATTCATGGGGTCGCAAAGAGTCGGACATGACTGAGCGACTGAACTGAACTGACTGAACAAACAAAAGGCTTCCCTGGTGGCTCAGACTGTTAAAAATCTGCCTGCAATGCAAGAGACCGGGGTTTGATCCTTGGGTCAGGAAGATCTTCTGGAGAAAGGAATGGTTACCCACCCCAGCATTCTGGCCTGGAGAATTCCATGGACAGGGGAGCCTGATAGGCTACAGTCCATGGGGTTACAAAGAGTTGGACACGACTGAGTGACTTTCACTAACAAAAGAATGACAGATTTTGATAAGCGCTTTGAAGTTGATAGGGAAACTGAAATAGTGAACGGTGGTGAGAGGCATACATTAGATGGGTGTCAGGGGAAGGTCTCCAAGGCAAGCAGGGTTCTATATTACAAGTTCAGGCAGCACTCCCAGCTGTACACGTCCAGGGATTGGAGGAAATGTGTGTCAGGCCTCCAACCAGGCCCCAGGACACTCACGGTGCTCAGGAACTCATAGATACTGAGGTGATTATTTTGTATTTTCTTCTGCTCCCTGCCCTTGGGTGAATCTGGTCCCCCGCTGATGGTGCTCTCCTTCCTTCCTCCAAAGTATTCACGTTTTCCTGGGTGAATGCTGGCTTTAGCAAGAGCAAGTCCTCCACTGAGTCATTGTCTAGGCCCAAAAAGATTACCCTAGAAAATAGGTGGTATTATGGGTCGAAAACAGGTTTGGGGGTCAGCCAGGATCTCTAGTATTAAAACAGATGAGAGAAGGTTTGCTCAGGTGAAATTGGGGTAGGGTGCACAAGGCCTCCAACCTGCCCTTCCCAATGGTCCATCCTATACCAGAGTGTCAGAAGAGAGAGGATTTTCAAGTCCATTTGCCCTGTTCTTCTGAAGGAAGGGACCACTTTCCCCCAAAGGGAACTTAAGGAATATTCTTAACCAAATTGGCAAGGGTGCTGAATGGTACGTGAACTGAGAAAATGAAACTTCAGCAAAGTCCCCTGGGCCAGACAGTCCACCCTTGCCCCAATCCGTCCCTATTCTTGCTGCTGCTGCTGCTAAGTCGCTTCAGTCGTGTCCGACTCTGTGCAACCCCATAGACGGCAGCCCACCAGGCTCTGCCGTCCTGGGATTCTCCTGCCCTGAACCAAATACAGGCCAGAAGCACTGCTGAGTAGGACACAGAGGCTGCAGAGTTACGCACCACTCACTGTATATAACAATGTCAGGGGGATTTCCCTATGGTCCAAAAGCAAAGTCTCAAGTTCCCAAGGCAGAGGGCCTGAGAGAGATCCCTGGTCAGGGTGCTGTAGAAATCGAGAAATCAAGCACCACACTTGGAGAGTTGGAGAACTCAGGTTCATTACACGGGTGGGCCCAGCTCTGAGCCCTGAACAAAGGGGTTACAGAGTTTTTATACACGGACAGGCATGATTAAGCAGGTTTGCGGGTTTGCAGGGGCTGGGCGACTGCAAAGAGCAGGACAAGGGTGAATGAGATAAGCTCCCGTTCCCAGTATTGTGAGTCCCCACTTTCTGAGACCTACGTGATCCAGCCTTTGCAAGGAGCAAGCTGAGTTACGGAGGCAGAAGGAAGAGGAGGTTATGAAAATTTTAACTTTTTCTCTTCAAGGGAACTAGATCCCACAGAGTTTGCAACCACAATGCAGATCAGCGATCTCACCTGCCACAACTATGACGCAATGCAGCCGAATAAACAAACATCTTTAAGATATTTAGGGATGCAGAAAACTGTATTGCATATGGAAGCCACGAGGCAGCGTCTATTCGGACTAACAAGCCAAGGTCCCCTCTTTCCCCTTGGCTCCTGTGCCCTCTCTTGCTGAGTCAGCTTATGTTCTTAATCGATAATATTGACACAGGATTAGCTTTAAAAAGTAGGCTGCTTAGCCTGATAGTGATTCAGTAGAGCCTGAAAGCCTATTAGGCTGACTCCGAGTCTGGGCATCTTGTGTACATTTCTGCCAAAAATCAGGTCACATCAAGGAGTGAGCAGCTCTGCGAGGGTGAGACAAGCTTCAGAAAAATATCCTGAGGTGTCGTGCATCTCGGAAGAAATAGATACAAGAGGACAGCAGTGCCAGAGGAAAACGCATTTTTATTTCCTCTTTTTAATAGATAATAATATATTTACTTGACGCCAATATTAAAAAAAAGTGACCCTCTGTCTCCATCCACCCAGCTTCCCATTCCCCAACAGGAAAGAACCCCTCTCTGATAGTTCCCTTTTGTAAGGCAGATGCTTTTTTTTTTTTAACTGAAGTATAGTTATTTACAGTGTTGTGCCAATCACTCCTGTACAGCAAAGTGAGTCAGTTACACATCTGTACATTCTGTTTTCATATTCTTTTCCATTATGGTTCATCACAGGATATTGGCTATGTTACTAGTTCCCGGGGCTATACAGTAGGACCTTGTTGTTTATCCATTCTATATGTAACAGTTTGCACCCACCAACCCCAAACTCCCAGTCCATCCCTCCCCCACCCCCTCCCCCTTGGCTACCACCTGGACCTTGCTTTTCTTACTTAACATATCTTGGGGAACTTTCCATTTCAATATCTAAAGCACATACTCCTTCATTTGACAGTGGCATGGTACTGCGCTATATAAACTAACCATAATTTGTTTAACCGTGATGCATATTTAGGTCATATCCAATCTTTTACCATTACCAGCAGTGAATTCTGCAATAAGTACTCCTGTGTGTAAGTCGATTTTATGTTTGTCTGTGTCTGTAGGATGAAGTCTTAGAAGTGAGTCAAGAGTACATATGGATTTGTGATTTTAATGCCCAGTGGGTGGCAAATTGCTCTCCAGAGGGGTTGAAACAACTAACCCTTAGACCAGCAACGTCTGAGGGTGGTGTGTTGTCCAGCATTTGGATGTTTGCCAGTCTGATAAGTGAAAAATGGTATCTTGGGTAGTTTTCATTTGTGTTTATTTTGAGTGAGGTTGTGATTCTTTTCCTGTGTTTAAGATCCTTTCCGTAAGATGATCCATTCAGCTTGGAGTAGGACGAGTGAGGTGCCTCGGATGCAGAATTTAAGGCGGCACTGAATAAAATGAAATTCTCAGGGTCTCCTTAAATGTTGTACCTTAAGTACCTCGCCTGCCTCCTTCCAGCCCCTGCCCTGCACGGTGTGCACTTTGGTCTCCTGCCCTGGGGAACCTCCCCTGTGATCTGTCTTTCTATTGGGTTGTTGATCATTCTCTTAATTTGTAGAAGCTTTTCATACATGAAAGAATTTTTAATATATAAATTTCAAGGCTTTTTTCTTCAAGTAGCCTTTTGACCTATATCTTTGTTCATGTGGTTTTATTTATTTATTTGCTAAGCAGAAGTTTTATGTTGTTTAAATGGTGAATTTAGTAATTTTCTCTTATCTGATTCTAGATTTTGTGTCATGGAAAGACTACACTTTGAAGTTAAAACTTTTCTTCTGTGTCTTTCAGTAATTTATAACTATGCTTTTACATTTTTGTACTTCATATTAATCCATTTGGAATTTATTCCGGTGTATCATGTGAGGTATGGATTCAATTTTACTTTGTTTCAGATGGCTACCCAGTTATGCCTTTACTGTAATTGAATAAATCTTTCTCCCACTATTTTGGGGTTCCCTCTTTATTACCATATGCATGAATGTATGCGTGCATATATGTAACTATGTATTTGGGGCTTTCTAGTATATCCCATTTGTCTGTATGTCTATTCATAAATGAATTCCAGAACATGCATTTTGAAAGAGAAATAAAATGGATGGCATTTAAGCTTACGAAAGGTAAGTTTGCTTGGAGCTACTGTACTCGTGGCCTTCGTTGCTTATCACTTGGAAAAGCCATCTGCGTTCAGGGGCTTCAGCAAGACTTCATATTTACAATACATTTTCATTCGATTGGAAAATGTATGCTTCGTGACTTTTAGGACTAGAATAACAGAAGTTACAATCACGAAAGGTACTCCAGATGGCAAAACCATGGCAAAAAAAAAAAAAGAATTGTAAGATTTCTTAACGTCTATTGAAAAGCACAGACTAAAAGTTCCAGCAGCTCTTTGCTTTTAGAATCAACCAGATTTGATAGGGAAAAAAATGCGGTTCCTAAGAGCAAATCGGTTCTTGGGGTCCCATCTTCTGTCATTCAATAAACAGAAATATCTTCTAGAAATTTTAGATAGTATGTATATGGATCCTATTGATTTCTTTAAAGCTTATCAATATCTCCTGATGGTTAGAAATTTACTATTTTCCTACTTATTTTTCCTGTGTTTTAGTTTTAGCATAATGCTAGTAGTTATAGCAATACCTGATGTCCTAATGAAACCTTGAGAGAGTGTCAGGAGAAAAGATCTTTTTTGTCCAGTCTCCAAACTCATGCAAATAAACCAAGGAAGGAAGCTTAGTAGTGGCCCATGATTGTCAAGAAACTGAATATAATCATGTGAATTAAAAGAGCTGGTTTCAGTTTTGGGTTTCCAGATACCAGCCTTGTTTTCTCAAAACTGTACTTGACAAAACCTTTAAGTGTGCTTATTTCCCTTATGAAAGCTATGATGAGCTTTTCCTGAGTGAAAAGTCTTTGTATTCTTTGGGTTTCAAATCAGTTTCTAAAAGACCAGTCTGAAGACCTCATATACCCAATAGGAGGTTTCAAATGTATGACAATGCCTGCTATTCCAGTGGCGCCTGATGGCGTTCTTGCTACTCTCTCTCACTTGTGGAAAAACAGGCCTTTAAAAAAAATTTTTTTTGAGCCCCTGAAAGTGAGGCTAGAAAACATACAGTATTATTTAATGGAATCCTATGTCTTATTGCTGTTCCAGTTTTTATAGATTAAGTAGCACAATATCACATAAATGTGACTTTAATCTGGGTGATGACTTTTACCTTATAGAAGGGTGGTTGCGTAGAACTGGTTAACAGTGACATCTAGAGTTCAATGTTGAAATTACATGTCTCTTGGAAGCGCGGAATTTGTAGTAACGTGGATGGATTTAAGAGATGATCATGCTACGTGAGGTAAGTCAGAAAGAGAAAGACGAATACCATATGATATCACTGATATGTGGAACGTAAAATATGATGCAAAGAGAACCTATCTGAAACATAAGCAGGCTCATAGACATAGAGAACAGATTGGTGGTTGGTTGAGGGGGAAAAGAGGGATTGGGGGCTTGAAGTTAGCAGATGCAAACTGTTATGTATGGAATGGATGGGCGATAAGACCCTACTGTATAGCACTGAGAACTACATTTAATATCCTATGATGAACCATAATGGAAAAGAATTTTTAAAAGAATGTATATATATATATATATGAATCACTTTGCTGGGCAACAGAAACTAACACAAATTATATTACAACTATGCTTCAGTTAAAAATATACATATATATATATATTAGTGGAATTGATGAATAGGAGAGAGAGAGGAGAAAGGGGAGCAGAGGGAAAATACAAGTATGGTAAACTGGTCACTGAATCTAAGAGAAGGATGCATGGATGTTAATGGAACTCTTCTTGCAACTTTTTCTTTAGGTTTGTAATCCTTCCAAATACAAATTGGAGGGAGGAGGGAATGAAAGATTTGCTTTGTTTTCATTTTTTGTTTTTAAAGCATTTCTTTTATGGGAGATTGGACCCATCTGCTGTGTCTTTCCTCCCTCACATGGCCTCCCTGGGCTGCTCTGGCTGCTTGTAAATACTATTTGTGTCCATAAGACAAAACTGTTCTGTCCCCACAAGTCTCTTGACATGGCTTGGCTGTGCTCAACTGGGCTTCCACCTGTAATGAAGAGAAAAATATATTCCTCTCCTTCTAGGTGTGAACACAGTATTGCTCGGAAGCCACATGTATTTTGGAATTTGGGATTAGCAGTGATAACGTTAAATTTTGCAACAAGAGAGCATTGAGACAGCCCCTTAAAAGTGCTTATACATTTCAGAAGCAAGAAACAAAAAATTGTAAAGTGCCACTTACATTGCCCTGTTCCCCCTGCTGGGCATTTGCAGAACTGCATCATCCCGGATCCCTCGTTAAAAAAAAATTCCTCTAGCTGATGCGCTTTTGAAAAGCCTGAAAGGTGCCATGTTCAAAGCTATAATCCATTCCATTCTGCAGCAAGCATCGCTTAAACCATTAAGCTATGTACTGAATTAAAGCACAGTGGGCAAATGTCATTTCAAAACAAAAGCCGCATAGCAAACGCTCTTCAAATACTTCTATTTTATTTTTTAGAAGAAAGGACCTGAGGCGAATCCTAGACTCGAAGACTGTCACACATCCCTTCTGTTACATAGATTGCTTGAAGATCAGAGGCTTTCTCTCAGTTGAAAAATCTGCCTCTCCTAAGGCTGAGGGTACTTTCTGAGATAATAGGCCTTTTGTCAACATTTTTTAAAAGTTCCTAAGATTAAAAGAAATGTCCCTAAGAAACAGAAATTTCCAACAATGGGATGGCCCTTTTCATGTGGTACTGCCCTCCATTTCAAAAACGGTGTGAATGCCTGTTAAACATGGAGTGAACGGGGCGGGGGGCGGGGGCCGGGGGCACAGGTAGCATGTGGACAAGCTGAGAAACTGGTGCTGGGGGAGGTATATCCAGGTTGAGTGCAGGTCAGATCGCCTGTGGGTCTGTTTCCATCTAAAATATTCAAAGTCTGCCATTCTGAAGTATTAAATGAAGAGTGCAGAAGCACTGAGCCAGTCTGAAGTGTCTTAGGCTGATACCACCTCTTGGGTGAGCATGCGTGACATTCCTAACTTATCTAGTCATGTATCGATTTACTTGTGGGTCAGAAGATAGAAATTTACCAAGAGAATCACTGTGTCCTCTGCACTCAGGTCTCTCTGGAGCTGCTGACTGATGCTAATTCATTCTTGTGCATTTCTGCCTGGAGATGTTTGACTAGATCACAGCTGAACTCACGTTTCTCTCCCACCTTGTTCATCCTCATGTTTCTGATTTTGGCAAGTGGCATCTTTATTCTTCTGGTTTCCCAAGCCCGACCAACTGGATGCCTTCCGTATTCTTGCCTCTCCACATCCTTGGTGACCAAGGTCTGTCCATTCTGTATTCTTAAAGTCTTCTGTGTCTGCCCCTTTCTTGTCTTCTTAAAACCATTGCTTCATTTCCGGTCTTCAGCTCTTTGGATCATTGCAGGGTTCTCCTAACTGATCTTCCTGCCTCTTTCCTTGTTTTCTTTCATGAAAGTTGAGCTATCCTTTTGCGGTTCAAGAGATTTTAAAATATAAATCAGACTAAATTTACTCTCCTCCTGTGCCCACCATCCCCATCTTCACTGTCCACAGAGTCCAAACTCCATAGCGTGGCATCAGTGTGTGCTATGATGTGGCCACTGCCTACCTCTCTACTCCTGAAGCACTTAGTCCAGCTGTAGCAAACCAAGTACAGCTCTCCGAATAGGCCATGCCTCTGTTTTATGCCTTTAGACTTTGCCCCACCTTCTTCTGCCTGGAATGTCTCTTCTTCCCCATACAAATGGCAAATAGCCATTCACCAGACAAGACAAGACTCAGTTCAGGCATCATTTCTTCTGTAACACTATTCCTCTTGGTCCCAGGAGAAGATGGAGGCTTTTCTTGTGCCTCAGACAGGCTTCCATCAAGACACCTGTAATTCTCCATTGTCTTTTTGATTTATGCGTCTGCCTCTCCATGGATGCCCAGAAATACCTTGAGCCATGACCAACCTTGTCTTACTCTTTGACCCTCCACTGACCAGCACAGTGAGTCAGTGCGTAGTACTTGCTTCAAGTGAAGGAGTCAGCCTATTGTTTAGCCGGCCACGAGATTGTTCACGTACCTGTGTGCTCAGTCACTTCAGTCATGTCCAAGTCTTTGCAGCCCTGTGGGCTGTAGCCCACCAAGCTCCTCTGTCCCTGGGATTGTCCAGGCAAGAATACTGGAGTGGGTTGCCATGCCATCCTCCTGGGATTGTTCAGCACTGTTCATCTCGAGCTACTGGATTGTACGATCTACTCATTCTTCATCAGTTTTTACCTGGGTATCCTCTGACCTTACAATCACATTTACAACAGGAACCCCAGACCCATGTTCTAATCTCCTTATACTTGATCAACCGGAGTTTCTTCCTTTTCTCATGATCCTGCCAATCATTTCCAGTGGCGAGACCAAGTAGGCTGTTGTATATCCAAACCTGAAGTTCAAGGGCTGGTCAGGATCATTGGTTGGGCTGCCTGGGGAAGAAGTTGATGGTTTAGTTTTATGGCTAAAAGCCTCAGAAAGTTCTTTTCAAGGTGGTAGGCTTCAAATGTTACCTGTGTAAATACACAGGGCCTTTATGATATTGTTCTTTCTTTGTACATCAAAACATGAAGCATGGGGGAAATTTGGCTGAGTTCAGTCATGGAGACCAGTTGATACTTTACCCCCTTAGCAACTACATGCAGGGTGGCTCCACCTAGATGCCCAATAAGGACCTCAAATGTCAGGATAATTAAAATGGAATTTTTCTTATCTTTCCCCCAAATTCCCCTAAAGAAAATAATCTCACTCTCATAGGAGCTTCCTTCTGTATCTCCATGAGCAACACCTAGCTGGTTATCCAGGCCAAAAATATGAGTGTCACTCAACTCCTCTTTCCTCCCCCACCACATCCAGTGGTGACTGAGGTCCCCAAGCTGCCTCAGTGGGTCTGTAGTTTGCTCTTCTTTCTATCACTTGCTTTCTGCAAGTCTTCATCACTGCGGGTGTAGGTCAGTAAAACAACCACTGCCATGGGCTTCCCGTTTCTAGTGTTGCTCCTGGCACAGAATTCCCAGTGTCATATGCTGGAAACTTTCAGTAGTTCTCCCTTGGTCTTTAGGTCTCTGCTTAATTGTGCGGCGTCGTTTCATCAAGCTGGGCTTCCCAGGCAGTGCACTGGTAAAGAGCCTGCCCCTCAGTGCAGGAGACACAAGAGACGTGGGTTCGATCCCCGGGTCAGGAAGATCCCCTGGAGGAGGAAATGGCAACCCACTCCAGGGAAATTCCATGGACAGAGGAGCCTGGCGGGCTATAGTCCATGGGGTCACAAAGGGTAGGACACAACTGAGCCACTCTGTCACCTTAGATGTGGGTCTTCAATACCTCTAGGTCTTAACACAGGTCATCTCTTGTCGTGTCTCTTGTTTCTGTAGCATATGCTGCTACTTCTCTGCAGAATGCCTTTGTAGCAGGACATTTTTGGCTGCAAGTAACAGAAAATCCAACCCAAAAGACAAACACTAAGAGGATTTATTAACTGACATAACACAGGCCTGGGCACCTGGTGGGTTGAGGTTTGATGAAGATGGCAAGTACATTATGCCACTGAGATGCTGTCCTTCCAGTCTGCCAAGCTCAGTGTGGTCTGCTCTGGCTCACTTCCCTTGTTTTCAGGATATCTGCCGTGGATGTAAGAATCGTGGGCAGACTTGAGGACCGGTAGAAGAAAGAACAGTCCACTCTTTCTTCTTTTTTAAGAGTGAATAAAGCTTTTCTAGACACCATCGCAGCAGAATTCGCCTCCTGTCTCATTAGAACCAAGTCTCAGGTGCATCCTAGAGAAATCACTGGCAAAAGGATTTAACAAAGTCATGAAAGGGAGAGGGAGGGAGAGAGGAGCACTGGAATGAAAACCAAGGCATTGACAGCACAGAGGAAGGGAAAATGCCCATTTGGTTGGGTCTACTATAGCCTTCTTTGCCCTTTGTGTGTGTGTGTGTATGTGTGTTCATTTGCTAGTCATGTCTGAGTCTTTGTGATCCCATGGACTGTAGCCCACCAGGCTCCCCTGTCCATGGAATTTTCCAGGCAAGAATGCTGGAGCGGGTTGTCATTTCCTTCTTCAGGGGATCACCCTGACCCGGGGATCAAACCCTTGTCTCTTGTGTCTCCTGCATTAGCAAGCTGATTCTTTACCACTGAGCCACCTGGGAAGCCCCCTTCTTAAGGGGGTTCATTTTGCCAGGCTAATTCTTGAATACCCAACTGAGTCACCTGTGGGGGAGTGGGGGTGGGGAGTGAGAGACTTTTCTGACCACTTCCCTTCCTTCCAGGCCTTCTGATGAGTGACACTGCCACAGAGCCTATCTCACCAGACCGCAAGCGCCCCCTGGTTGTTAGTATCAGACTGGCGCATGGTTACAAGCATGTACTACTCTAATATTTGTGGAATAAGAAAATGAATGACAAAACTTGAGTGGCCGGGTCAGTTGGGGATGAATTTCTGCTTATAAATCCAACAACAGTGATAAAACCCAAATAAAGGTGTGTGTTTTTCTGGAATAGCAACTCCGGAGGAAGAGGCCCTAGGCCTGTGAAGATGCCCTTGTCAAGGACCAAGACGCTTTCTGGTACCTTAGCGTGTGACCACATGTCCCCATGAGCACCAGGTGACCAGTCTGCCACGCTGAGTCCACATTCCAGGCAGGAAGAAGTGCTGAGGATGCCTGTCAGCTAAGTCTGTGTCTTTTCCTTAAACAATAGCTTTCTCAGCAGCAACACCAAGTTGACTTCTGGTTACATCCCATTAGCCAGACCTAGGTCTGGTCTAGGAATGTTGCCGACACAAATATTGTCAGGGTTCTGTTAGTTAGGGAAAGGAGAGGCAGGAAAATGTACAATGGGCTTAGGTACTGCCTGCCTTGGTCACCTCCAAAGGGTCTCAAGATAATTTATTCTTTACTCATTTTCCTACCTGCCAGCTTGAAACAAAATAACAGCCGTTCAAAGCTGTCCCACAGCAGTATTGTGTTCCATCCTAGAATTGAGCCTTGTACGAATGGTTTATACCACACTATTCAACATCCTCATTGAGAATATTGAGAAGACAATGTGGAAAGAATGGAGATGTCGTTTGCCCAAGTTCGATCAGAAATTTGGTGGTAAAGATTGTTTGGGGAATAACCTATCCTTATCTCCCTTAACATTCTGAGCATTCTGTGATTTCAGTGTATATGATCCTGGGGTCATCCGTCCATCTGTGCTCCAGGTCGGTTGTGTCTGGCTCTGCAATCCCATGGACTATAGCCCACCAGGCTCCTCTCTCCATGGGATTTTTCAGGCAAGAATATTAGAACGGGTAGCCATTTTCTCCTCCAGGGGATCCTCCCGATCCAGAGATCTACCCCACATCTCTTGTGTCTCCTGCATTGCAGGCAGATTCTTTACCCGCTGAGCCATCCGGGAATGGAAATTAAATTTATTAACTTCTTTTTTCCAGTCTTGCAGAAACTGCATCTGTATGATTTTCTAGGTATTGCGTCAAATGTAAGATCTTAATGTAGTCCTTGCTTCTTGCTCTCTCTGCAAAAATCTAATAACAGAGGAGGAATGATTGTGGCCTGCAGTTACCTCCATTCACCCCTAGGTGGCACTCATACATCAATCGGGAAACGATCGACTGGTAATATTAACCGCCTGGTAGAAACTGACAAATTCTTGAATCAAGGTGGTGAAAAGTTAAATGTAGGTGGCTTTCAGGCGTGTCTGGGTGAATGGATTGGTAAAAGGAAAGGTGGTGAAAACTGGGGTCTGGCTGTAAACACATTTGATGATTACATAGAAATCTCCTTGCCTTCTGTTCATTTTCCGTCAAATCCCAGGTCCCTGCTGGGCCAGCCAAAGCAGGCAAACCCGGAAACTGACTGGCTGGTCTTACCCGGGTGTGCCTGCCTGACCGGGGACCGCCTCAGCAGTGCCCCAGAGGACTCAGGGGAGCCTCGTCATGTCCGTCACTCATACACTAGGATGGTCATCACAGAGGAGACAAGGTCACCAGGCCCTGTCTTCACTACTGAGATCGAGAAGGGTTAATACGTTGGCCTGAGTTAGTAACTAGGTGATTGACTTTTAAATTACCCTCATGGACGTAAGCATACATATCATTATTCAATACCACTACTACTTTTATAATCAGGTGTATCTGCCTCTTTGTGACACGGTGGACCATAACCTGCCAGGCTCCTCTGCCCATGGAATTCTCCAGGGAAGAATACTGGAGTGGGTTGCCATTCCCTTCTCCAGGGAATCTTCCTGATCCAGTGATCAAACCCACATCTCCTGCACTGCAGGCAGATTCTTTACCATCTGAGCCACCACTTGTGATACTGACTGACCAAGTTATCTGGACCTCTATTGGACATTATTTCTATGTGGCAGCATAGTAGAGTGGTAAAGAACATGGGCTTTGGCGCTGGAAGGACCTGGGTACTCATCTAGTTTCTATCACCCATTACTCTGTGGCCTTGGGTAAATTAATTAGGCCCTCTGTGCCTCAGAGAAATGGAGGTAATACTAGAAGCTCCTTCCCAGAATCATTGTGAGGACTGAATAAGATAATTCTATGGAAACTGCCTAGCACAGTACCTATGAGACTATAAGTGCGCAAAACAATTACAAAGTATTGCCTGTTATTGTTGCCTGTAATCCAAATTCATGAAAGTCAGAAAGGACAGTGATGTCTATCAGTTGTCCCCACTGTTTAGGCATTTCATAATCAGTTGAGTTGCAAAAAAAGTGCTGAGAGCAAAATCAATTATAGTTTGACAGTAAAGTCTGTTACTGGGTTCAAGCTAAAATAGTGTCTTAGAAATAAATAGATTAAATTAGGGAAAATTGATTTGCAACAAAAATTCAGACCCCAAACTACTAGAAAACAAAAACCAGATTTAAACTACTTTTGAGCAGTTGAACCCCAGTTTGTGTCTGTAAGATTTGCTGGCCAAAGTGCCTAGTTCTCCGGCATGTTTAAAAACCCTACTAGGCATTTTCATCACAGATGCATAGTAAGGTTACTAGACACTTAGGGGAAAACATATTGGTTTTAAAAGTGGGACTAGAGAGTAATCTCTGTAGTAAAGCAACATGACAATGCAAAGAGGTGGGCCAGGACTCTGATACAGAATAACTATCCACGGAGGATGCTGCTGCTGCTGCTAAAGGAGGCGTGAGGTGCAAATATTGACAGAATCAAAAGAAGTGAAGCTGAATCTGGCCTCTGTACCCCGACACTGAATTAAATCTTGGAGCCAGAGTTTTGGGTGAAGTGAAAAAGAGTAGCTTTAATTACTCTGCCTGACTTTCCTGGTGACGTGGATGGCTCAGACAGTGAAGAATCTGCCTGCAATGCAGGAGACTCGGGTTTGATCCCTGGTCAGGAAGATCCCCTCTCCAGGGGAACGGAAACGCACTCCAGATTCCTGCCTGGAGAATTCCATGGACAGAGGAGCCTGGTGGGCTAAGGTCCATGGGGTCACAAAGAGTTGGACACAGCTGAACAACTGACACTATTATTTTAGCAGGAAGAGGGGGCCACAGTGGGCTAATGACCTCAAAATCGTGTGTTGCAACCCGGAGGGGGAGTTGTTAGGTGTTTTATAGCAATGGTTCAAAAAAGGCCGTGATCATTTCACGGACATCCTTCAATTGATGGTGGTGCAGTAAATGGGAGTCAGCATCATCAACCTTCTGATTCCAACCTGTCTGGGATGTCTGTGCTTGTGGGCAGCAGCCCATTAACTTCTCCCACCTGGTGGGGGCTTCAGTGTCTCCCCAACAGCTCAGAGATATTGTGTGGATCCCTTGAGAGGGAACCAGGACCCTGCCCCAAGCTGCGCTGTGGTTTCTTGGCTGCTCCTCCCTTGTCTCTGCAGCTCCTCCCTCCTCTGATTTAGCAACTGTTTGAACCTGCTCTTTCTCAGGAAAGGTCATGGAGACTGAATAAAGCCTATTTCCTGTAATCAAAAAAATGGGGGACACAGAGCTTTTTGTGCCTAGGAGCCCTACAGTGTCCTGCTTGGTATCAGCAGGGACAGAGGGAGGAAGGTTTTGGTGTTGGACAGATATTTAGTCCAGCTGTACGTGTTTGAACATTGGAGGGGCTGGCAAACCTGTCTCTAAACCAGGTCAGTTTGGCTCATTGTAGCTAATGACTCGGGTAGTTACCTGTCCCTCTGGCCTTTTACGTCCTATTAGCTGGTTGGTTTTGCTGTCTGGAGGTGGGGGCTTGGGAGAAAAGTGTCAACTCACCCCGTTGGTGCCCTGTAACTGTGGGCCAGGGTGAAAGTAATGCTGGCAGCTGAGGACCACTTGTCTTGCCTTCCTTTCACCTGGGAGTGCTGAGCTGCCCAGAGAGGGTTAAGGGAGAGGCGAACAGGAAACAAACCCAAAACACTTTGGAACTGGGCTCAGAATCCTCAGGTTCACACCGTACTTCCCACTCTTAGAAGCTGTGTGCCCACCCACAGGTTGCTTCCACCTTCTGAGCTTCTCTTTTCTCATCTTCAAAAGGGAAATAGCAAAACTTATAGCATCCAAAATAATGAGACAGGTACAAAATCAACAGCCACAAAGGGGAGTTTGTGGACATGTGACTGTGTTCATAAGTGAGTTCTACTTGTTCATAAGACCCAGTTTTTACTTTGTAGACAAAGGTTCTGGGGGCTGGGGAGGGGCTGGCATTTAATCTTGTAGTTCAAGTTAGTCATTTCTGGTTTAGCAGTCTCTTCCAGACTAAGTCGCTTTGGGAAAAATCCTCTATCTTTCAGAATGCTTCCCTCTTTCCCAAGGGTCCCTTCTCTGCCCTGTTCTCCTGGGGAGAGTCGAGGTGGAAGAGGACATGAAGCCCTGAGCTGCTGGGGGCTAAGGGCCCAGCTGACTGGATTCCCCATCGCCTGGTCTTTGGGGTTCCCTCCAGCCTCACTGCATCTACCCCTACGGCCATGGATGAAACTCTCAGGCTGGTTTTGCAGCACAGTTGAGGGCTGACAGAGTCCAATCCTCCCTCACGCCCATTTTGGCCACTGATGCTCCCAGGCCCCCCTGCACGCCCCTGAGTCTCCCGGTCCTTCCACGTCCACCTCTTGCCTCGACTCCTCATCAGCCACATTCCGGTCTCGGGGCCGCTGTCTCAGCGCCTCTCCCTGCCTGGTCTCACCACGCCTCTGCCTCTTCTCTCTTGCAGCTTTCCCGTGTTGCTGGGGACACAAGGAGGTGGTCTCCCAGCTCCCACTTTCCCAAGGGAAGCACAACGCATGTCCCCTCAGCTTGGGGTTCCCAACTCTTTCTGGAAGTTTCTCCTCCCACCTCCAGGGTTTCTACCCTGGGCTATATGGAAGAGGGGTGTGGGGAAGGGCTGCATGTGGTGAAGGAACAGGCCCCACACTTGAAACTTGAACCCTCCCCTACTGCCCTTTGAGTTCAATCACTGGGTCGGGAAGATCCCCTGGAGGGGGAAATGGCAGCCCACTCCAGTACTCTTGCCTGGGAAATCCCATGGACAGAGGGGCCTGGTGGGCTGCAGAGTCAGACATGACAGCGACTAAATCACCACCTCCTACCACCCTTCTCCCAGCTTTTGAGGACATCCATTGGAGAAGGAAATGGCAACCCACTCCAGTATTCTCAGGGACGGGGGAGCCTGGTGGGCTGCCATCTATGGGGACACACAGAGTTGGACACGACTGAAGTGACTTAGAAGAAGAAGAATGGCTATTACAGATTGAGTTTTTGCCCCCTTTCCCCAAAATAGAAATGTTGAAGCTCTAACCCTAATGTGATGGTATTTGGAGGTGGATCCTTTGGCAGGAAATTAAGTTTAGATGAGGTCACAAGGTGGGCCCTAGTGCCCTTATGAGAAGAGAACCAGAGAGCCTTCTCCACCCCACCCCCTTCCTCTCGCTTCATGCACTTTATGCAAACACATGAAAAAATAAAGGCCATGTGAGACCATAGCACCAAGGTGTCTACAAGCCAGGAAGAGAGTCCTCTCTGGAAACTGACTTTGTGGGACCTTGATCTGGGATTTCTACCATCTAGGACTGTGAAAAAATACAGGTCTGTGGTTGCAGCCACCCCATCTGTGGTTTTGCTGCGGGAGCCGGAGCTAACACAGCCCCCGCCCGCTTGTGGCAGGCCAACTTGCCCTGTCCCTTCCAGACAGCCTGTGCTCAGACCCAGCTTGGCGTGATCTTGTGGGCCAAGCCCTTTCAGAATTTGAAACTAAACTCTTCCACACTGAAGCACCTAGTTCTTACAAGTCAAAAGCCTTCTATTGGAGATGCGGTTCGGGAACTGACCTGTGGTCTCCACTGTGCCTCAGTGGATGGAGGGCCACGGGGCATGGAGCAGTTTAGTGTTACCGACCACGAGTGAGGAATCCATCGAATGATGACACCATACCATTACTATGCCTGGCAGACAGTGGGTGCCCAGTGAGTGTTTTCTGAATTTTGATATTGAGTAACAGCTGTGAACTTGAGTATCCTAAAAAGTAAAACTGAACTACATTCAGATGATGTTTGTCTGCTTGTTAGCTGCTTTGTCTCCTGGAGGCATGATACCCAGACCTGGAGGGCTGTGGCTGTGGGCAGCTGTGAAGGTTCTCTGATGGGTATATAATGGACAGCACCTCAGAAAATCCAGTGTGGGTTTCATTGCCTTCCTTGCGTCATGACCATCATGGTTACTTACTGGCAACCCCCAGAGGTGAACTCCAGGCCTGGGAGCATGGTTTATTTGTTGCAAATGAACCTTGGTGCCCATGGTGGGTGAATACTCTTTAAAATGAAAGAACCCACATGGAAAATAACTCCGAAGAAATGTACATTTAAAACCACTCTTCCCTCTCTTGCTCTTCTGGGAAAAAAACGGGTTGGGGGTGGAATAAAACTTCATGTTTAAGTCAAACAAGGCTGTTTCTGTACATTGATGTAACTGGATAGCTTTGAAAAGGAGGGCGGGTTCATCCCTGGCCTGGGTCTTGGAGCCTGGCTGCCAAAGAAAGAGGCGGCCTGGCCCCTCTCCCAGCTGTGGGGCTCCGGGGCTGAGGAGCCCGAGGCCCCGCATGTGACACCTCGTTCTTAGATACTCTAATTTATAGTTAACGCCTTTTAAGCAAACAAGAGGGAGAAAAAAATCTGGTTCATATTATGGCAACTTGCAATGAAGGGAAGTCTAGGGGTTCAAAGAAAAATATCCCGGGAAAAGCAGAGCCCGTTAAAATTCATTCTAAGTGGTTGGGAAGATAATTGGAAAGAAGGCTTTCTCAGGGCGAGGCTGGAAGCCGGGTTCCCCTCACTCCGGTTGTCTCTCCCCGACACAAGGGTCATTCCAAACAGGAGCCAAATTCACAAGGACTTGTTACTAAGACAGGCTAAATTGACTGAAGAAATAAAAACTTCAGAGCTCAGTTGAAGGGATCAAGACAGAGGTAATGAGTACATTCTCTTCCCAAAGCCAGACTCCTGTTCAGTTTGATGTGAGGGACACAGAAGCTTTCTCTCCCTTCCCACACTCACCCCTGCCATCACCCCCGCAAAAAAAAAAAATTGCCCCTCACCTGCTGATGGTCTTGGGGGCTTGATTTTCTGCCATCAGTAAGTTCCTAACTGGGTTCTCTGGGCCAAGGCACCTTTTGTGGCTCTGGGTGCTTGTTGGAGGTCTGCAGGGCAAGAGGGATGAGAGCCAGCAAAGAGCAGAACTTTGCTTCACCACTGCCCCCTCTCCCCGCAGCTCCCCATCTCTGCCCGGCATGGAAGCCTTGGCCTCCAGGCTGGAGGGTCTTCATGTTTGATGCAGTGGTAGCACCACAATGACTAAATCAAAAGAGCCTGGGGTGTCAGAATGGTTGGAAGGTGGTCTTATAGGGCCTGGCTCACAGCTGTGCTTACTGAGGAGCCTGTGGTTTGGGCTCAGACTGCTGTATCTGTGGTTTGGTGGGTGTGTAGTCACGATTAGAAGGAGAGCCTGGCGGAGGTTACACCCTTGATCCCTACCGACTCTCCCATCCCCACCCTGATACTTCATGGAAGCGGAAGGCCAACCTCTTAATAAACAGCTCTTATTCACCCCTCCAGGTCCCTACCAGTGAGTCCATATGCCATCAGCCTCAAGCCCAGAATTGAATATTCATTCCTTTGACCTAAGGAAATGGCCTGTAATCAAATGCCCTTGTCCCTCAGAGGCCTGACACCCTGGCCTAGCGTGAGAGTGAATTGAGGGACATAATCTGTTCCAGATGAACTCCAATTTGGTTGAGAGGTGGGGGTAAGAATTAGGAGCACAGAGGAAGGGGGCAGAAATTTGACACAAAAGGGAGGTGGGAAGTGTCAGACAGAATTGCCCTCTTCACCTCAGGGTGGCCCTGGATTGCAGCGAGAATCTTTGTGCTTCCCCCGCCAACAATTCTCATGGGTCCTACTGTTTCTCTTAAGCAGCTGAGGCCGCTGATATCTGCCCCTTTCATCCAGGTCAGTTTTTCCTCTCTTTCTGAGCCTGCCAGAGAGTCAAGGGTCAAGCTCATCCCAGTTTGACCCGCTGACTTTTTAGACTGAGCCCCTTTTGTAGACAATGACAGACTTTTGCTCCCTTAATTAGAATTCCCTGGTATGAATGGCAGGGTTATTTGGTGGTGTTTGGTTTGGGTATGACGAAAGAACTTTTCTCTTCCTTTCTTTTCCTCTTGTGGTTTGCTTTTGGATTACTTAAATAAATAGGGGCAAATGTCCCCAGTTCAGCATCCAAGGAGTGCCAAGGCAGCACGCCATGTTTACTCATATATTTTCCACCCTGTGTATTCCTCTGCACCTCGGATTCTAAGGCAGTCTTATGCATTTCTTTTTCCTGCATAATTTCTTCCATTTCCAGAGAGCATTTTTGCCAGTGGCAAAAATGAGTTGCCTTTAAGTATCAGTGAGATAGTAGAAATGCTGAAATGCTTGTACTTGCTGGAATAAAAAGAGTGGGTGGGCAGAGTTAGAAGGAGAGCCTAGTGGAGATTACATCCTTGATCCCTGTTAGCTCTCCCATCCTCGCCCTGAGACTTCATGGGTGGGGAAGGCTGATCTCTGAATAAGCAGCCCTCCCCGGGCAGCCTGTCCCTCTCAGTGGGTCCATATGTGGTCAGTCTCATCGGGTATTCATTCCTTTGACCTATAGGAATTGGCCTGTAATCCCCTTGTTTCCTGCATCATGGAGATGAGAGAAGCTCTCTGCTAAGCACATTACCTGCCCATCTCAACTGGCCCCCAAGCAATGTTACTGAGTAGGTTTCATCATGAACCTCAGTTTACCCATGGCAGACCCGATGCACACAGCAGAGCAACCAAGATCTTATACCCAGTTGGTGGCTAAGTCAGGACTCACACCTCATCTGAGGGCCTTCTGAAGCCAAGAGTCCTATCTGGGGACTTTCCTGGTCGTCCAGAGGTTAAGAATCCTCATGCCAATGCAGGGGACACAGATTTGATCCCTGGTCTGGAAAGATTCCACGTGCACAGGGGCAAGGAAGCCCGTGCACCATAGCTACTGAGCCTGCGCTCTAGAGCCCACTTGCTGCAACTACTGAAGCCTGGGAGCCCTGGAACCTGCGCTCTGCAGCAAGAGAGGCCGCCGCCATGAGAAGCCCGTGCACTGCAACCAGAGAGCAGCCCCTACTTGCAACCAGAGGAAGCCCGCAAGTGGCGATGAAGACCCGGCACAGTCAAAAATAAATAAATCCATAATTTTAAAAAGAGCCCCATCTGGGGACCGTGCTGATTCCCAGTGTTTGCTTCCTTATTAGGATTTGAACAAGCCCTTATTAGGATTTGAAACAGAGTTGGGCAGAATGGGGAGGTGACACAGTAGTAGATGAGGAGAGAGCCTCCGTGAGTGCCCTTTAGACAAGGATGAAGGCCCCCTGGATATAGAACCCCATCCAGACTGAAGAAGCTGGCCTCAGAATGACGGCGATGCTGGTGTTTCCAACCTATACATTCAGCCTGAGGGTAAAAAGCAGAGATTCATCACCTGGAATAAAATCCACTCTCCTTCCTGTGGACTACAGGTTCTGTATACCCTGGCCCCTTCCTACCGCTATGTTCACTCAGCATCTGCCACCTCTCTTTCTTGTTCTTGGCTGTGGCCAAGCTCTGCCCATCTCAGGCTTGGCATTTGCTGTGACCCTGGCCTGGAGCCCTCAATGCTGGGATCTTTTCAGGGCTCACTCCTTTGCTTCTTTCATTCTCCTCTGGAAGGCTCATCCTGAAACCAGCCTAGCTCCACCCCGCCTCCACCGCCATACACTCTCCTCCCTTGTAGCACCTTACTTTCTCCATAGCACTGCTGCCTGAGATGACAGTATTTATTTAGTTATAGGTTCACAGCCTGCCTTCCCCATCAGAAGGTGAGCCCCAGGAATGCAGGGTCACCTTGCTCACTATTGGATTCCCTGTGCCATGACAGTGCCTGGCACATATGTGTTGGATGAACAAATGAATTCAGGAAGTCTGTGGCGCCTGCAATGATCAGAATCCTCTACCAGACCATTTCTGGGTTTTTCCAGTTCTGGGATAAATTATTTAAAATGACACAATTCTATGAAAATGTAATCTTATTATAATAAATATCTTTTACATATGTATTAGTTTAGTTCTTTAATGGCCATGAGTAAATTGTTCTAATTTTTATCAATATCTCTCTTTCTTGGATGGTAAAACTGAAGCTTGGAGAAATGCACTGACTTTCCAAAAGCCATATAAGCTTTGAACAAGAATTTTATGAATTTTGTGTGGAAATTGGATGTGTATGTCTATTGTTACAGAGTGGGAAGAGCCTGGGATTTGGAGTCAAAAGGTTTATATTTTGTATTTTGTCTTAGTTTGCATTTTAGCATGTTTATCACAATATTATCACAGACAACAGGGACTTCCTTGGTGGTCCCATGGCTGGGGCTCAGGACTCCTGAGGCAGGGGGCTCAGATTCAATTCCTAGTCAGGGAACTGGATCCCAGGTGCCACACTGAGAGTCTGCATGCCACAGCTAAAGATCCTGCCTGCCACAATGAATGTCAAAGACTCCATGTGCCACAGCTAAGACCCAGCCCAGCCGAATGAAATAAAAGAGCAATTTAAAAAATATTATCACAGACAAGACTTCCCTTTCTAAGCATCAGTGTTCTTATTGTAAATGAGGAAAATAAATTGTAAAAAGTAGAACTTCATTCACAGCACTACCTGTGATAACATATTTAGCATTTAGTAGAGTCCAGCATACCTGTTAGGCCCACGATAAATATGGGTTGACTTACACACACCTATTTCCTCAGGTGTAAAGTACTGTGCCCACCTTTTGGGTTGTTATTAAGCTCAAATAAAGTAAGGTGTCAAAAGTACTTCATGAACTATAAAAAAGCATAATGTGGTGCCAACTGATTATATTATTGTCCTATTTCAAAGCACTGGACATCCTGGAACTTTCTAAAAGAGAAATAATTGTGATGAAAATATTCTTTTCATCCTTAGACGTTGAAAAATAATAACATAAATTCAAGGCATTGATGTTCCTGAGAATCCTTATTCTGTGAGGTTTCCACAACTTTATGGTTTACTTTTCCGTACAGAATTTTTAAAAGACGCTTCAAAAACTCTACTGTGTTACTCCTTTACGATTGTACTAAGTGGACACAGTGTGTTCGCAAGCTCTGTGACTGGCATGGATGAGCACTTCTCTGCTTGGATCCTTGACTACACTGCCACCAATGTTTCATATTTTATTTGAAAAGAGTTGGAAGTTATCTTTGAGGGACCTGAAAAGGGCTCTTAAGATAACTGTCTCATGAATCCCTGAGTGTAACTTTGTTGATTCTCCGTGAGTCCTCAGCGCTAGGCACCCTTTTCATTTCTTCTTGCTTTCTGTCTGATTAATGCTTCTTGGGGCTTGCCTGGCGGTCCTGTGTTAAGCGTTCACCTACCAATGCTGGGGGTGTGGGTTCGATCCCTGGTTGGGGAGCTAAGATCCCACATGCCTCACGGTGAAAAAAAAAAAAACATAAAAAGCAGAAACAAATTGTCACAAATTCAATGAAGACTTTAAAATGGTCCACATAAAAAATCTTTATTAAAAGAAAAAAATGCTTCTGAGCTGCTCAGCAAAGCACACCAGTACTGTCATAGGTGGGGGTTTTAGTCTGCTCACCCTTCTTGGTTCAAAGGTAGATGAAAGCATTTTTTCTGCAAGTTTTCTTCAAAAAGTTGTATCTCTAACCATAAAATAGTATATCTGAAGCAAGAGTTATTTAGATTCCTTTCTAATTTGAAAAGTTCAAAAAGATACATATATACCTGCAAAGTAAAAATCACACATAATCCAGCAAAATATAAGTGAGATAAAAGGTGACTACACAGGGACTTCCCTGGTGGTCCAGTGGCCATCACTGCTAGCTCTCAGTGCAGGGGGCCCATGTTTGATCCCTGCTCAGGGAACTAGATCCCACATACTAGGACTAAGACCCTGTGAAGTCAAATAAAAATCATAAATCAATACTTTTTAAGTGACTACATATAAACTAAGGAGTTATATCATAACTGTTATTTCAGAATAACATTTCAGTTTTGTGAAGGATTAGCCCATTGTGAGTATCTCTGAACTAGAGACTGGCAAGTGAATTGATAAATCCTAGGGTGGGCTGATGAAAGTGAAAGAGGAGAGTGAAAAAGTTGGCTGAAAGCTCAACATTCAGAAAACTGAGTTCATGGCATCTGGTCCCATCACTTCATGGGAAATAGATGGGGAAACAGTGTCAGACTTTCTTTTTTTTGGCTCCAAAATCACTGCAGATGGTGATTGCAGCCATGAAATTAAAAGACAGTCCTTGGAAGGAAAGTTATGACCAACCTAGATAGCATATTCAAAAGCAGAGACATTACTTTGCCAACAAAGGTCAGTCTAGTCAAGGCTATGGTTTCTCCAATGGTCATATATGGATGTGAAAGTTGGACTGTGAAGAAAGCTGAGCACCGAAGAATTGATGCTTTTGAACTGTGGTGTTGGAGAAGACTCTTGTCAGCCCCTTGGACTGCAAGGAGATCCAGCCAGTCCATTCTAAAGATCAGCCCTGGGTGTTCATTGGAAGGACTGATGCTGAAGCTGAAACTCTAATACTTTGGCCACCTCATGCGAGGAGTTGACTCATTGGAAAAGACTCTGATGCTGGGAGGGATTGGGGGCAGGCGGAGAAGGGGATGACAGAGGATGAGATGACTGGATGGCATCACTGACTCGGCGGACATGAGTTTGAGTGAACTCCAGGAGGCCTGGCGTGCTGCGATTCATGGGGTCGCAAGGAGTTGGACACGACTGAGCGACTGAAGTGAACTGAATTGAACTGAGGGTGGGCTGCTGCCCATGGGGTCGCAGAGTCAGACACAACTGAAGCGACTTAGCATGTATGCATGCATTGGAGAAGGAAATGACAACCCATTCCAGTATTCTTGCCTGGAGAATCCCAGGAACAGAGGAGCCTGGTTGGCTGCCGTCTGTGGGGTCGCACAGAGTCGGGCACGACTGAAGCGACTTAGCAGCAGTAGCAGCAGCAGCAAGCTTTACCATGGGTTTCTCTGTTGGTTCAGACGGTAAAGAATCTGTCTGCAATGTGGGAGACCTGGGTTCGATCCCTGGGTTGGGAAGATCCCCTGGAGATCTTTACTCATGGAGAATCTCAATGGACAGAGGAACCTGGCGGGCTACGGTCCATGGGGTCGAAAAGAGTCAGACACGACTGAGCGACTAAGCACAGCTTTACCCTTTTTTTTTTTTTTTAACATTTGGCTGCATCGAGTCTTAGTTGCAGCCCTCGGGATTTTCATTGTGTTAAGCAGAATCTTTCATTGTGGTACTTAATTCTCTAGCTGTGGCGCATGGGTTTAGTTGCTTAATGGCATATGGGATCTTAGTTCTCTGATGAGGGATCAAACCCATGTCTCCTGCGTTGCAAGGCAGATTCTTAACCACTGGACCACCAGGGAAGTCCTAGCTTTACACCTCTTTTTCTTAGAGTAATAGATGTATTTTTATTAATACTTAACAAATTAGGATACTTTTAATACTGGCAAGTCAAAGTTTTACTTTTATTTTAAAATGATTCATCAACCTGAGGCCAGTTGTTACTTTGAAGTTTTAAGAGGAGCATTAACTAGTGAGGTGATCGTTGACTCACCCTCTTCCACTTGTTGATCCATGAACTATGTAGGAAGAGGAGCTTGGAAAGCAGTGAACATACTTGGGTCACTGGTTGAGACCACAAGACATCTCTGTTTGGTGACTGAACATTTGCTGAGCACAGAATTACCTGATATTGACTGGCAGTGTGGTAGGAGCATCGGAGGAGAACCTTTTGATCACATGTATTCAGTAGCAGATTTCATAATTACTCTAATTTAGAAGTAATAGTGAATATAGATGATATTTTGAGATGTTTATAATCACTGTAATGTGATCCAGCTTTACACTTTTTCATTTTCTGGATTATATTCCCTCTTACAGCCTTGATAATGAGTCTCCCACAGCCTGGATCTACATCGTGTCTCCTGCCACACTCAACCACACATTTTATGGCCCTGGAGTGACCAACACTCTCTGCCTCTGGGCCTGTCTCCAAGTTTCTACCTCTGGCCACACTGATGTCTATCCGATAAGAAGTGCCATGGCTTCTTTTTCTTGTTTCTCTGGAGCTCTCGCCTCTCTCCTCCTTGATTCAGTGCTGATGGTAATTTAATTTCTCAAGCACATTACCTAAGGATTCCCTGAGGGAATGGCTAAGAGGTTGAAACCTAGGCCAGTTATTCTGAGCTGACACATGCTAATAGAAGAAATAAATCATCTACTAGCATTCAAAAATATATAGGTAGATAAGCAAGGAGGAGTAGAAATACAAGCCACCTTTTTTTTTTAAACATACCTTTTGTCCCAGATAACTCCAGGAGTATATTAAATGGTATATTAAAAGGCAGTTAAATATCATGCCTGCTCTCACAGAATTAATGTTTCAGAGTGCATTCCACACTGAATTTATTATGCCTGCCTGCAGGGCTGGATGGCATGTGGACATAGTTGCACATTGTGGAAACAGTAGCTTGGTTTATGATACCTCAAGTCCTGAGCGCACATTAGAATCTGACAGTAAGGCCCATGACTCTATGGGAGCTGATTTATCCTGAACCATTTAAAGTCAGCAGATCCTTTCTCTCACTGGCTGGTGGCTGTCTCTTTAATGAAAATAGAAAAGGGCTACCTTGTGACAATGATGAATGTTCCCTTTTGAACACAGTTCAGCCACCTTTAGAGTTTAAGGTCAAGGTCATTTTATTTCTTGCCGATGTCTAGTCATTGCCACCCAGCTAGATGGGACTGGAAGTTACCAGAGCACAGTTTGCTTAACTAATCGTTCATTGCCCGGGATAGTCAGTCCAGGAAAGACCAAACAAAATCTGTTTCTTCTATATGGCTTTCTAGGTCCTCATCTTACACATATTGGCCCCCTTTGTGAGGTCCCTACTACTCAAGCACTAAAAAGAAAAATTGAGTTTCTCTATATTAACTCTTCCTGTGTTAGTTATCTCTTGCTGGATAACAAATTACTCCGAAACACAGTGACCTGAAAATAGTAATCAGCATTTATTTTCCCACAATGGTTCAGCAGGTGAAGAATCTGCCTGCAATGCAGGAGACACGGGAGATGCAGGTTCAACCCCTGGGCCAGGAAGATCCCCTGGAGAAAGAAATGGCAACCCACTCCAGTATTCTTGCCTGGGAAATCCCATGGACAGAGGAGCCTGGTGGGCTACAGTCCAAAGGGTTGCAAAGAGTTGGACATGGCTAAGCAGCTAAGCATGCATGCCTTTTCCCACAGTGTTTTTGTGGGTCAGGAATTGACAAGCAGCATAACTGGGTGGTCCTAACTCAGGGGCTCTTGTGAGGTGGCAGTCAAGATGTGAGCTGAGGGACTTTCCTGGTGGCCCAGTAGCTAAGACTCCGTGCTATTAATGCAAAGGACCTGGGTTCGATCTCTGGCTAGGGAACTAGATCCACACGCTGCTACTGAGTTCACATGCCACAGGTAAAGATCCTGCATGCTGCAACTAAGACCCGGCATAGCCAAGTAGATAAAATAATTGAAACAAAAAGATGTTATTTGCGTCGTCCTGCTACCGTGTAAAGGCTTGACTTGGGCTAGAAGATCTTTCAAGGTGGCTTACACACATGCCTACTAAGTTGGTGCTGGCTGTTGGTAGGAGGCCTTAGTTCCTCCTGGATGAGCATCTATAGGGCTGCTTGAGTGTCTTTACAGTGTGGCAGCTGGCTTTCCTAGATGATCCAAGAAAGCACAAAGTGAAAGCCCCAGTGCATTTAATGGCCTAGTCTCAGAAGTCATCATTTCTGGAATATCTCGTTGGTTACACAGACTAGTCTCTTTCAGTGCAGTGGTGAAGAATGTGCCTGCCAATGAAAGAGACACAGGAGATTTGGGTTCAATCCCTGGGTCAGGAAGATCCCCTGGAGGAGGAAATGGCAACCCACTCCAATATTCTTGCCTGGAAAACTCCATGGACAGAGGAGCCTGTGGGCTGTAGTCTGTGGGGTCACAAAGAGTTGGACGTGACTGAGTGACTGAGCACATTCACTCTGTGCAAGGGAACTACAGAAAGGCATGAATACCAGTTGGCCAGGATTACTGGAGGCAATCTTTAGAAGTGTTATTTCAAATAAAGAACCAAAGGTGCTATTGAAATCTGTAGGTTCCACTGGTATTATATTATATGTAGACCACTAAGGAAGACCCAATATTATATGTAGTACTGTTAAACAAGGATTCATTTCCAAACATCTGATTTGATGTTTGTTATGAAACAAAACGATCCAGAAAATTCAAGGTTAGAGTCCACTTTTGATCATGCTTTCCAAACAGGATTTTCTTCTGCCATGATGAAGCCATATGGGCACTGTCAGTTTTCTTCCCCAGTGTTTGCATTGGGGAAAGTTAAACAAACAAATCAAAACTGAACCTCCTTTCACAAAGTTACCATTTCATGGATTGCCATCCTGGAGTGCAGGCAAGTTTCTTTTGTCAGCTGCTGCTTTGAAAGCCAAAGCCAAGATTGCCTGGCACGAAGCTTTGCGTGTTGGCAAGCCAACCCCAATGAATTGGAAGCGCGTTCAATGCTAAAAGAATAAGACTAGAAGTGTTGTAGATATCTTTTATAGTCTCATGGTTGGAGGGAATTTGCGAGGCTCTCCAGGCTTAACTTCCATTGTATGCAGGTATATATTCTAAATTCTAAAGATACGTAGATGATCACCCTGGTTTTATTTTAATATCAAGTGAGAAAAGCTTACTACCACTCCCTCTGATTGTCAAAGGTTTCTCATTTGCTGCTTAAGCCACATTTTATCTCTGTGTATCTTCTGACCATGGACATTCCCTTTCCACCCCCCAGAGAAAAACCAAATGTGAAATTTCATCAGATATTTGAAAACCCACTCTCATGTGGGTCTTCTTAGTCTTTTCCAGGTTAAATAATCCATTTTTTTTTTGTTTGTTTGTTTTTGCCTCCAAATCTCTTGCCATCTTAGTTTCAAAGTCCATCTGAAAATGTGGCGTCCATTCATTTGCAACAAAGTATTTGTTGAATGCTGTCTGTGGGCAAGGCACAGTGCCAGTCCAGATGTCTGAAAAGGACAGAGTCAAGCGGGCTGTTTCTTCCCATTAATTTGGATGTTATGTTTCTGTTGATGTCACCAAAGATTACATTAGCTTTTCTTGTAGCCATGTCAAACTATTGGATTATTTTGGGCTGTGATCAACTGAAATGATCAGTTTTTGTCAAAGGGAATTCTTCTCAGTTCTCATCTTCCCAAGCCTGTACTCATGTAATCAAGGTTTTGAATCTAAATGAAAGACTTCACGTTTATCTCTATCCAGTTATATCTCATTGGTCCAGCTCATTGTTCCAGTCCACTGAAGTCGTTCTGATATTTGCTGACTCTTAGATCTCGATTTCACTGTTTTAGCATTTCTCGCAGCTTTGCATATTCATCAACGTTTCTTCTCTCTTTGTAGCCAAGTCACTCCTAGTGATGAGGAGGAGAACAGGGCCAGTGACAGTCATTTGGCAGGTCACTAGACCCCTCCCTGCCCCCTTCCATCAGCTCTTTGAGAACAGATTTTCAGCCAACTATGAGTTGCCCAAATTATACTGTCATCTGGTCTGCATTTCTCCATCTTGTCCACAAGAATTTCCTGAGAGACTTTGCCAAATGCCTTGATTAATCAATACATGCTGAGTCTCTGACATTCACAGTTGTCGGTCGTGGTGACCTGCTTCTTTCTCCAGAGGAAGAAAGGCAGTGGGGCAAGTTGAGAACTGTTCTGTCCTCTGCTTGAGCTCCCTAACCACCAGACTCCTGGGTCAAGCTAAGGAATAGCCAAGTTCACGAAGATGTATCTGTTGACTGACCCCTTGACCTTATCCTTTAGGACCAAAGCATACCTTGTCACTTTAAAGTATTATAACTTTGATTAGAACCCATGTCTTATTGTTTCTGATCAGTTGTTCTTTCTAGCTATCTTGGGCTCACTTCACTCTCCCCCTTCCTAGGTGGCATTAGTGATAAAGACCCCATCTGCCAATGCAGGAGATGTACGAGACTTGGGTTCAATCCGTGGGTTGAGAAGATCCTCTAGAGGAGGGCATGGCAACCCACGCCAGTATTCTTGCCTGGAGAATCCCCCTGGACAGAGGAGCTTGGAGGGCTACAGTCCATAGGGTCACACAGAACTGGACACTACTGAAGTCACTTAGCATGCACACACCTTACTCTGATCTTCAGGTTCATAGGTTTTTATAGTTCAAATCACCAAATATTTGGTAATTTTCAAATCACCAAATATTTAGAGTATCTGGTATAAGTTCCTGTACAAGTTATGTCCATGCCATGTCAATACTTTTTAATGCACCATGCACAACTACCCAAACCACAGTCCGTAACAAGCCTCCCTGGTCAGCTCTGCTCCATCTTAAGAAGTCCTGCAGACTCATACCTATCTCCAGCATCCAAGGTATCCAGCCTTACGTGTTAGGATCTATGATTTCTCCATTCTTTTCAGCCTCATGTGCTGACAAGCACGTTCTCTTTGGGTCTTAGATTTGGTAACTAGCTTTAGACAGTCTACTCTGATTCAGACTTTTTTCCCCACCAAGATATGACTTCCACTGGATCAAGCACTGTGGCCTTCCCTTGTGGCTCAGCTGGTAAGGCATCCACCTGCAGTGCAGGAGACCTGGGTTGGATCCCTGGGTTGGGACAATCCCCTGGAGAAGGGAAAGGCTACCTACTCCAGTATTCTGGCCTGGAGAATTCCGTGGACTGTATAAGTCTGTGGTTGCAAAGAGCTGGACACAACTGAGCGACTTTCACTTCACTTCGCTTTAAGCACTGTAGTTAGGATGCATATCACCCTGCCTCCACCCTGGAACCTCCATCACAGAACCTTCCCTTCACCTGTCAGAAAGATTAGAAAGGCAGTGGGTGGAAAAATAGATGAAAAGACTGGGTCCCAGTTCCCAATCCAGTGCAAGTAATCCAGTACAGTTCATTGCCTGGTAATTTTAGATAAAGCATACTTTGGCAGGGAGGAGGGCACTGATTTGTAGTAATGAGTCCCAACCATCGTTCTTGGTGATATTAATGAAAAGGTACACACCATCAAGGGCTTTCCTGGTGGCTCAGCTGGTAAAGAACCTGCTTTCCAATTCAGGGGATGCAAGACGCTGTGAGTTTGATTTCTGGGTCAAGAAGATCCCCTAGAGAAGGAAATGGCAACCTGCTCCAGAATTCTTGCCTAGAAAATTCCATGGACAGAGGAGCCTAGCAGGCTATAGTCCATGGAGTCCCAAAGACTTGGACAAGACTGGGCATATGCACACACACACACCATCAATTTTCACAATTCAAGGTAACTGTGTTACTCAGAGCCTGTCTCTTGGTTTGCAGGACCTTTAAATTGTGAGCAACATACTCAAAAATCTTGCCCTAATTTTCTCACAGAAAATATAGAGCTTTGGTGTATTTTCTGGGACACACTCATTGTCTTAGAGTCATAGTCTCATCTGGACATTTTCCCTTCTAAAGCTTAAGCTCATAACCCTCTAGGTGAGAAATTCCTAACCCATATTTTCTCCAGCTTGGGGAGATGTACATTGTTTCTTTTTATTTCTTTATATTAGAGTTTTTGTTTTTCTTAATTTTATTGAGATTTAATCGATATGTATATATGGCAGAAAGCGAGGAGGAACTAAAGAGCCTCTTGATGAAGGTAAAAGAGGAGAGTGAAAAAGCTGGCTTAAAACTCAACGTTGAAAAAACTAATATCATGGCATCTGGTCCCATCAGTTCATGGCAAATAGATGGGGAAACAGTGGAAACTATGGCAGATTTTATTTTCTTCGGCTCCAAAATCACTGTGGATGGTGACTACAGCCATGAAATTAAAAGATGCTTGCTCCTTGGAAGAAAAGCTATCACCAACCTAGACAACATATTAAAAAGCAGAGACATTACTTTGTTACCAAAGGTCCATATTGTCAAAGCTATGGTTCTCCCAGTAGTCATGTAAGAAGGCTGAGCACTGAAGAATTGATGCTTTTGAACTGTGGTGTTGGAGAAGACTCTTGAGAGTAACTTGGGTTGCAAGGAGATCAAAGCAGTCAATCCTAAAGAAATTAGTCCTGAATATTCTTTGGAAGGACCGATGCTGAAGCTGAAGCTCCAGTAATACTCGCCACCTAATGCGAAGAACTGACTTATTGGAAAAGATCCTGATGCTGGGAAAGATTGAAGGCAGGAGGAGAAGGGGACAACAGATGATGAGATATTGGATGACATCATTGACTCAATGGACATAAGTTTGAGCAAACTCCAGGAGACAGTGAAGGACAGGGAAGCCTGGCGTTCTGCAGTCCATGGGGTCACAAAGAGTCAGACACGACCGAGCAACTGAACAACAATTGAAAAATAACATTTTATTTTTAATGTGTCCAGTGTAATGCTTTGATATATGTATGTATTGTAAAATGATCACAATAAGTTAACATCCATCACCTACTTAAAATTTTTTCCTTGTGATGATAACTTTCAAGATACACTCTTAGAAACTTTCAAATATAAAATATAATATTATTAATTATATTCACTGTGCTGTACATTACATCCCTAGAACTTGTAACTTAGGGATAACTTATAATCTTATAACTGGAAGTTTGTACTTTTTGACCATTTTCACAAATTTCCCCCACCCTCTACCCCCTCCTCTGACAATCACCAATCTACTCTCTGTTTCAATGAGTTCAGTGCTTTTTAGATCCCACATATAAGAGATCTAATATAGTATTTGTCTTTCTTTGTCTGATTTATTTCATTTATCATAAAGCCCTCAAGGGCCATCCCTGTTATTTCAAATGGCACAATTTTCTTCTTTTTATGGCTGAATAATATTCCCCTTTATACATATACCACATTTTCTTTGTCAGTTCATTCATCAATAGATACTTAGATTGTTCCCATGTTTTGACTATTGTAAATAGTGCTGCCATGAATGGTGGGGGGGGGGGGGGGGGTACAGAGATCTCTTCAAGATAGTGACTTCATTTCCCTTGGAGTTATTCCCAGGAGTGGAATTGCTGGATCATATGGTACTTCTGGTTTTAATTTTTTGAAGAACCTCCATTACTGTTTCCCTTAGTTGCTGTACCAACCTACATTCCCAGCAACAGTTCATAACAGTTCCCTTTCCATCACGTCTTGACCAACACTTGTTATCTCTTGTCTTTTGGATGATACTCATTCCAACAGGTCTGAGGCTAGAATGTGGGTTTGATTTGCATTCTCCTGGTGACCAGTGATATTGAACATATTTTAATGTATTAAAACCTGTTGGCCACTGGTATGTCTTCTTTGGAAAAATGTCTTTTCAGCTCCCTTGCTGTCTTTTAAATTGGGGTGTTTGGGTTTTTTGCTGTTGAGTTACATGAGTTCTTTATATATTTTGGATATTAATTTTGCAAATATCTTCTCCCATCCCATAGATTCCCTTTTCATTTTGTTGTTGGTTTCCTCTGCTATGCAGAAGCTTTTTAGTTTGGTATAGGCCCAATAGTTTATTTTTGCTTTTGTTGTCTTTACTTTTGGTGTCAAATCTAAAAAATTATCACCAACATTGATATTAAGGAGTTTCCTCCTTATTTATTTTTTAGAAGTGAGATGTACACTGTTTCTGCCTAAGAAGTCATAGAATCCCTGTTTGTAAACGCTGCCTAAGTAGCCAGCTACTGATTTCCCATATTCTACGATCTTCCAAAATCTATGACTTTCAGCTGGAGTAAGAGATGATAACATTACCTCTTAAAATTTTAATTCCCTACTTAGAAAGTGAATATGTGCATTTTAAACATCACTTTCTGTTCCTTAAATGGGAAGTGGAAATGGCCATTTAGAACTCTCCAGTTTAAGTACCATTGGTACTTGTGTGTGGCCCTTACCTGGGTTATTTTTTTTCCCTGTGGGTGAGTTACTCACAACAGAACTCAAGCTCCTGGCTCTCTCCCTAAACGCTAGGAAACTGGAGCTTTCAGCCACTGAAATTCTTTACTAAATGAGCCTGTTTCTACTCATTTTCAAATGTATTAATCTCCTCTAACGTTTCACTGTGAAGAAAACAAGGTTTTTATTAATTGAAGCTGGATCTCCCACAGGATGTCCGGTGTGATTGGCTGCATCATTACATAATAGTAATAAACAAATGAGCCCCCTTTGAACTCAGCGGTTCAGGCTCCTCCAGCATCTTGGCTGTGGTTCCATAGTTTGACACTTGTGCCGCAGTTAATTAGGGTGACTGTGAAAGGTAGACAGGGGCAGAGAAAAGGCAGGATTTAAAAGCTGTTCCTGCTACCTTTTGGGGAGTTTCAAGTCCTTTCTACATTATAAAGCTAAATGATAGATTTATGCTTTATTTTCTCCCTGGCCTCCCTCCTTGGCTTCAGATTTAATGAGCCCAAAGGAAAGGGGGATCATTATTTAAAATCTGGGTGACGTGCATTTAAATTTAAGATTTGTATTTGCCCAGACTTTTTATTCCTGCAACCCAAGATACCTACGTATAAATCAAACTTCATCAGTTACACTGTCACCATTCATCTCTCCTGTTGGGAAAAGCTTAGTTTAATAGGTTATTTCCCAAAACTTGCTTTGTTGCTTTCTTATTTGGGATGTATATAGAATCAGCTGGAGAAGGGAGGAGACTGGAAGAATGCTTTGGTCACTTTACATGAGTTTTAAAATAGCGACAAATAAGAGAATGTCTATTCACAGTGCTTATTGGCAGTCCCATTGGGGGTAGGTGCTGAAGGTTCCTGTGACAACAGAGAAGTCTAGAAAGCAGGGCCTGGGATGAAACTGATGCAGGGAAGGGGGTCTGACTTCCCTTTCTGGAGAATTCTGAAGGGTATTTCTTCCTTCTCCTCCAGGGAAACAGGGTCAGACCAGATATGCTGGAGACACTTGCTACTCCCCAAGCCCCCTAGTACGAGGTCTTACCATGCTTTTTTTTCTTCAATATTTATTTTATTTATTTATTTGGCTGTGCCAGGTCTTGGTTGCACCATTTGGGATCCTCATTCTTTGCTGGAGTATATGGGACCTTCAGTCACAGCATGGGAACTCTTAGTTGCGGTCTGTGGGATCTGGTTCCCTGACCAGGGATCGAACTCCGGCCTTCTGCATTGGAAGCATGGAGTCTTAGCCACTGGACCACCAGGGAAGTCTCATCACGCTTTAAAAGGTCGTGTCCTTTATCTGTCAGACCTCCCTTCTCTGGTCCCACGGGGGCAGAAGCCTCTGGTAGAGTTTCTCCAAATTCATCCTTCATCCCTCAAATGTTTGTTCCACTTTCTGGATCTCTCTCAAATGGTCTTCTCTTTCCCTCCCCTGGTAGCAGCCGTTCTTACCTCCTGCCCTGATTGCTGCAATGGCTTGGAAATGGACTCTCCCCAACACCCCATTGCTTCCTATTGGCTTGCCCTGACCCACCTTCTGTGCTGCAGCCAGAGCTGTCTTTCCAGAAGGCACCGTCAGTCTCAGGCTCCTCTGGTTAAACCTGGAGGGGCTTCATTTTCGTCACCTTTAGGATGACATCTCCGGCCCCTAAGAAGTCTTTGAGGCAGCTTGCCACCTGGCCTGTTCATTTCCTGTTCTTCTCCACTTGCCCTGCCCAGCTCTACTCCAGCTACACTGGACTGACGTGCACTCTCGTGCCTCTGAGCCTGATGTCTCAAGTTCCTCTAATCTCAGTCGAGACAGCCTTCCTTACCCACACCCTTAATCAGGTGTTCCCTCTGAGATATTGTTTCACATTTAAGTTTCCCCTCCAAGAAAACTTATTAAATTCTTGGAAAGGTCTAGAAGCGCCAAAACGTTTCCCATAATTTCCAGAGACTTCCAGGGCTTACTTTTTCATGCTTCTCTCTGCTGCTTCACTTCTACATCCTCATGTGCTTTCTTGGTTTCTGTCTTCATTAGTCAAGCTCCCAAATCCATTTTCCACAGAAGTCCACTTGCTATGAGCTTACTTTCATGATTTGAGTATCTTTACTGAAGATTGGGATGATTGTGAGAAGTAACTTTAACAAGTGATTGGTCCTAAGTCCTTTCACTGGCTCAACCCTCATTGCACTCCCTTTTTCTTGTTCCCCATTACACAAAGTTCAACTCTAAGAGAAATAATAATAATGGCAGTGATCTAAAAGAAAGTATTTCTATCTCACATTGAAGAAGTTGAAGTGTGGCAGGCAGTTTTATTGTCCTCAGTATGAGTCTTTCTTTCCTTTTATTTCTTCACCATCCAAAATGACTGCTGCAGGCCCAGCCATTGCTTGTACATTCCAACCATCAAGAAGGTCACGCATTCTCCCTTGAGACTATTTCCCAGAAGTTGCACAGATCACTTCTGCCTCTACCTTACTGGCCAGAACTTAGTCATATGGCCACACCTTGTTACAAAGTAGGTTGGGAAATGTAGTCTTTCTCTGGGAATACATGTGCCCAGTTAAAACCTAGTGGTTCTATTACTATGGAAGAAAAGGAAAATAAATATTGACGGACATCCTGAAGACTCTGTTAAACCTATAACAGTAAATACCTGTCCCCTGTTCGTGACTTGCCTAGTTTGACATGTGATCAGGTTCCCTCCGAGCCTCACATCTGACCCATGAACTTGTTTGGATCTATTTCCCAAACACCTACAGCTCTGCTTCCAAAGAGGGCGCTGCACCTTTTTTCTACATCTCATGAACCAGGGGTCACCATCCTCTGGGATCTAATTCCTGATGATCTGAAGTGGAGCTGATGTAATAATAATAATAAAGTGCACAATAAATGTAATGCACTTGAATCATCCTGAAACCATCCCCCCTCCCAATCCTGGTCCATGGAAAAATTGTCTTCCACAAAACTAGTCCCTGGTTCCAAAAAGGTTGGGGATTACTGTTATAAACTGTGTAACTTCTCTGTGGCCTGCCTTGCTCAGACCCCCTGTGGTTGTCATGTGTCTGCATCAGTGGGGTTCCCTTGGTTTGCCCACATAGCCCTGGTCTGCACACATACTTAACAGTTGTGGTCGACTCAGGTAACGGTTTTGGATTTACCAGGTGTCAGAATGCAACAGCAGATTCACCAGTCAACAGCCATGGTGAACAGTAAAAGAACAGTCAGGAGTGTTCTTGGCATGGCTCCCTCATAGCTGCAGGTCTGTGGACACACACTCATGCCTGGTTTCAAGGCTGAGAAGCTACCCACCAACTCCTTCTGATAGCTCCCTTCTGGTAAAGCAAGGCACAGGTGATATTATCTACTAAACAGCACTCCTATGAATACATTTAGCTGGATATGTATTCAACTTATGCTGAACACATCTGCGTCCAATGTATCTTTGGGAGACTGCCCTTTTAGGGGAGGAAAGCAGGAAATTCAAAATCTGGTTATGTCCCTCCCCGTGTTCTCCACTACACTGGTCTTGCTCACTCTTGTATCCTTCCTCAGTGTTTCACATGGAGCCTGACATAAAATAGGTTTTCAATAAATATTTGCTTAATGAACAGATGAAAGAACACCATATGCTAAATAATGAGATGCAAAGATAATTGAAACATGGTCTTTATCCTCAGAGTTCAAAATCTAGTGGGGGAAGCCAAACATAAGCAATCATATGCTAAGAAAAAATATGCAATATAAATACATTGAAGTAGCCCAGAGGAGATGCCTGAGCTGGATTTTGTCCTATGGATAGGAGTTTGCTAGGCCTGTGGAGGTAGAAATGGAGGACTTGCAAGTAGAGAAACCAACCTGTACAAGGGTCTAAAGGCATAGAACAGCCTTTCCGTGCTTCGGCAATAAGTATAAGAGGTCCTCTGACTTAAAGACCTTATAGTTTTAAAGTGGTTTTTTAAAATTAAACTTCCTTTTTATTTCCTAGAAGTGGTTTGTAAGTACTATTGACTTATCAAAAATCAGAGCTTTGATTTAGAATGATGGTTTGCATCCAAACATTATGGAACAGGATCTCATAATTTGTTAGAGTTCTATCCACTCCCCACCTGGGGGCACCAGCAAAACGGAAAATCTTGCTGTCTTTCTACATGTGGAGTATTTGCAGCCCTGTGAATGCTGTATTTCAATAATCTCAATATAATTGTCTTAAAAAAACCCATCGATAACCACAGTTAGAAAATAGCAACAGTTGCTGATATTTATATGGTAAAGTGCCAGGTGCTATTCTAAGCATTTTAATAGTATTGACTCTTTTAATTTTCATAATAACCTTCTAAGGTAGGTGCTAGTATTAATATCATTCCCATTTCATAGATGAGGAAACCGAATCACCGAGATTTAGTGACTGGCTCAAGGTCACTCAAGTGACTGAGTTAGAATTTTTAAATTCTTACACAGTTCAAAAGTTTTACAGTGTGTTTAGAGTCATCTGGCTGTTTCTTTTACTATTTCACTTTTTGAGTTTTCCTGCCAGGCAAAGAAGTTTTTATGAAGAAAATCAAAAAGAACTTGCTGGGTTTTGGATAACCCCTTGGGCCCTGACATCTTGGGAGCATTCTCTGGCCTCTCTCCAGCATGGCCTCCTTCTCTGGCCTCTCCCTCTGTGGCTGATCCCTGCCTCTTCCCCGCCTGCCCCAATGCCAGCTGCCATGAGCATGAAATGTGAATACTCTAGCCCTCTGTATGGAAAGGGTCAGAACTAATCACTAGAGCAAGCATGCGGAGGCATCAAAAAATCAGACCCATGGAACAGTTTCTAGAATGTTCTTACAGGAGTTCCTGCCTCCCTCTGAGACTGTGAATGTGTTTAATCCCCTCTATTTCATCCCTTGAAAGCAGACTATACCACTCTCACCTCTTTAATGGCCTTTCTTGCTCACCCAAACAGCTCTGAGGTGGAAAACTGGGTCTGCACTGTGCCATTCTGAGGCCATCTAGCTCACTGCTCTTCATTCCTCCCTTTGACCTGGCCCTTGTCCCTTTGTATTACCTCAGTCAGGTAATTATTTTATTTAAAATTTTTTATTTAGTTATTTATCTGTGCCAGGTCTTAGTTGTGGCATACAGGATTTTTTATTTGTAGCATGCAAATTCTTAGTTGCGGCATGAGGGATCTAGTTCTCTAATCGAACCCAGGCCTCCTGCATTGAAAGTGGAAGTCTTGGCCACTGGACCACCAGGGGAGTCCCAGATGTTGCCTTTTGCAACATAGTCTATATTCTAAAGCTAGGAGCAAGGATGCTCTGCTCAGACATGCCTGGGTCCAAACCCTGGCTCAGACATACTAAGTATGTCACCTTAGGCAAGTCCCCCAGACGTTATTCCTCAATTTCCTAATGTATGAAATGGGGGTGATAAAACCTATCTGGCAGTGTTGTCATGAGGATCCAAGTAAGATGGTCCCTGTTGTCCATTGTTTATGTCCAACTTTTTGCAAGCCCTGTACTGCAGCACGCCAGGCTTCCCTGTCCTTCACTATCTCTGGGAATTTGCTCAAAGTCTTGTCCAACGAGTCAGCAATGCCATTCAACCATCTCCAAAGTTGGTCACTTGTACTGAGTAACAGCAGCTGTCAGAGGCTGTCCATCAGTGTCAGAGTCCAGACTTGAGGGTCCTACAGTGGGTGGGAATCCCAACTTGCCTACTGATTGACCAGTGGCCAGTGACTTTTCTCCTCTGAAACACGGCCATAATCGTAGTATCCACCTTATTGGAGGGTTGTAAAGATTTCATGCTGTAACACGGTGAAGTACATGGTAGGCTATCTGGCACATATTGGGTGTTCAGTAAATACTAACTAATCTTGTCTGTCATTCATTATCATCATTGCCACCAGCTAGAGTTAACCCATTCTGGATGAATTATCTGTAGTATCTGTGAAAGCCTTATCTGAGTAGAGACCCTTCCCAACACAATTCAGACCATATCTTTGTCTTTCTCTGGCTCTCCCTCAAACTTCCCAATTAGAAGCTCCTAGCTGAAGGTTTCTTTGCCTTTTTTTTTTTTTTAGCATACAGAAGCTTGGCTACCCTAAGCAGACAAACTAGGGTTTTTCTGCCCCAAGGAGTTTTCCTTCATTTCAAGATGAGTGTTCCAGAATATTCATCTCTCTCTTCCTCTCTCAGTGCATCTTTGGAAATCCCACTCGCTGACCTGCTTGGGACTGGAATCTTGATGTTAAAGGTTGATTTCGCAGGAGGTTGGCTGTGTGTTATTCTCATAAAGCACATATCATCTTAATTGAAACTGTGTGAGTGGTAAACTTTGCATTCTAAATTTAGAAAAACCGCTTTGAGAGGAAATGTAACCTTTGAAACTGTGGAGGAGGCAGTGTGAGTTGTTTTATGTAACTCTGGTGGGAAGAATAGCTGGGTTGTATAGAATGACTGCTGTTACTGGTGAGGTCTTTTTAAATAGTACATTTTTCGGCTTTGTTTTGGTTTATTTTTATTTTACTTTTGGTTTTTTCTGATATTACCTGATCTTTTTGCCATTTTTTATTGACCATATGCAGCTTTGTGAATCTTAACCTGTTTCACCTCTTTCAGTGTTATTATTATTAGCTCTAGTAATAGAAATAGCCTCAGCACTAATGCCTGACATGCCCATGTCATTGTAACTAGGTGCTCTCACCCTGTGCCCCAAGCCCTACACACAGAAGACAGACATGGAGCATTCCCTTCCCATTGCCAGTGCTCCTGGAGGGCAGGGGAGTGGTGTCAGGGACTCCACCCCCTCTTTTGGTAGGTTGTTGAAACTGAGGGACTTTCGGCCTTGAGTAGGCTAAATGGGGCCAGCAAAATCCCCATGCACATGCATGGCTGCAGGCAAACAGATGGGGAAACAATGGAAACAGTGACATATCTTATTTTCTTGGGCTCCAAAATCACTGCAGATTGTGACTGCAGCCATGAAATTAAAAGACGCTTCTCCTTGGAAGAAAATCTATGACCAACCTAGACAGCATATTCAAAAGCAGAGGCATTACTTTGCCAACAAAGGTCCATCTAGTCAAAGCTATGGTTTTTCTAGTAGTCATGTATGGATATGAGAGTTGGACTATAAAGAAAGAATTGATGCTTTTGAACTGTGGTGTTGAAGATTTGAGTGTCTCTTGGACTGCAAGGAGATCAAACCAGTCAATCCTAAAGGAAGTCAATCCTGAATATTCATTGGAAGGACTGATGCTGAAACTGAAGCTCCAATATTTTGGCCACCTGATATGAAGAACTGACTCACTGGAAAAGACCCTGATGCCGGGAAAGATTGAAGGCAGGAGGAGAAGGGGACAACAGAGAATGAGATGGTTGGCTGGCATCACTGACTCAACTGACATGAGTTTGAGCAGGCTCTGGGAGTTGGTGTTGGACAGGGAGGCCTGGAGTACTGCAGTCCATGGAGTCGCAAAGAGTCGGACATGACTGAACTGACTGACAGATAATTCATCCAGAATAGGTTAACTTCAGCTGGCGGTGATGAGGAACAACTGAACAACAAGAAGACGGACGCACAGAGATGTGCAGGTTGCCATCAGTGGAGGGCACTCAACAGAAAGCAACGAACCCAGTGCGGCCTCACCTGGGACATTCTTCCTTATCAGCCCGGTCATCCCAGAGGAGTTCTGTTGGAGCTTCTAGGGCTGGGGTCTTTGTGCTAGTTTTCAAAGATTCCCAGGTGGTTCAGATGTGCATCCAGGCTGAGACACCCCAGCGAGGGCCCTGTGGTGATGGACCTTGCTGGGCAGTCTCTTAATGCTGACTCTTCCTTCCCATGTGGTTCGATGGTCAGACTCACCCACTGACCCCTCTGGCCTCCTCCGTGGTCAGGGTTTGCTCCCTCCTGGAATCCCAGTGCCCCAGAGGCAGGGGTGATCATGGTTCACAGACTCTTGTGCCCTTACCGAGATGTTCTGCCCTATTTGTACACCAGGGACAGCATCGCAGTGCATACTGGCAGCTTTGTTCTTGTCCGTGACTGAAGAGCTCTCCGTGGCTTCGTGCGGCCGGTCTACTCCTGCGATGCTTTCCTCTTGCTGCCCCTCGGTGGCCCTCTTCGTCCTGCTGTCTGCCTGCCGGGGCTCCTGTTCGGATTGTGTCCTCCTGGTTCCCTGTTGTGTTCATCCAGGGGAAAGCTCAACGCAAGAGAGGAAGGAGGGAGGAGAGTGAGCCTAGGGAATTCATCCTCTGGCCTCTTCTTACTTTTCAGGTGCTTTTTCCACATGACCATTTCCCTTCAGGTTTCTGCAGTCTCTTCCTTCCCTTGTCCCACTGTCCCCCTTCTTCACTCTTACTTACTCGTCCTGTTACTCACTATGCGAGTGATTTTCAAAGTGTCATTGCTGGACCAGCAAAATCAGCATCGCCTGGAAACTTAGACTTGTGGACTCCCAGGCCAGCCCCATACCTAGTGATTCAGACCCTCCGGGGATGGGGTCCAGCAGTGTGTGTTTTAACAAATCCTCCGGGTGATTCTGGTGCACACTGAAGTTTGAGGACCACTGCACTAAACCTTCTTCTTTTGCCTGACCCACACTTTGCTGATAATCTCTTTATTAAACCCTCCTCAGACTGTCATAATTTGAACCTGCCATCTGTTTCCTCTAGGAACCCTGCCTCTTGTACCTGTTGACACAGATTTAAGAGGTTTGCCGTTCTACACAGTTGTGATCCTTGTGTATAGATCTCTGCACATGTATATGAGCTTATAAGGGGAGTAAATTTCTTGAATAGCATTCTCCTTTAAAGGGAAAGTGTATTTTAAATTTTGATAGATAGTGACAAATTTTGTTCTCCAAAAAGATTGTCCCAATTTTATATGTTCTAGACTGGGCTTCCCTGGTGGCTCAGACGGTAAAGATTCTGCCTGCAATGCAGGAGACCTGAGTTCAGTCCCTGGGTTGGAAAGATCCCCTGGAGAAGGAAATGGTAGCCCATTCGAGTATTCTTGCTTGGGAAATTCCATGAACAGAGGAGCCTGGCAGGCTACAGTTTCTGGGGTCACAAAGAGTTGGACACGATTGAGCAACTAACATAAACTAGTCTCTAGTTATTCCACATTGTGATACTTCTTCCAGTGAGTATTAATTGACCAGACAGTAGCAATGTGTCAGGGATATACTTCTCAGACTTGGGCACACACAAATCACCAGGGATCTTGTTAAATGAAGATTTTAATTTGGGAGGTCTTTGGTGGAACCTGAGAGTCTGTATTTTTAACAAGTTCCCAGGCGATACTGATCTGTGCTGGCCCTGAATAATGAGAAGTTAGAGAGTACGCATAAAGAAATGGCTAAAAAATGGGCTTTGGGTTCAGTTCTCTATTCAACTACTTACTCTGACTTTTGCCAAGTTTTTTAATCTCCTTGAGCCTCAGTTTGTTATCAATAGAATGGGAATTCAAGCATAGGTTTTATGATGATCAAATAAAGTAACACGTGTATATGAAGTACTTAGCAAAGGCTTGACACATCACTGACATTCCACCAATGGAAGCTCAGATTCTCCTTTGTCCCCAGCCATTCCTGATAGTTATTTGCCCCATTCTCTATCTTTTGCTGATACTCATCTGCTCTTGGCTCTCTTCAGACAGCTTCCAGTGTCCCAAACTGGCGGCTTCTCCAGGATGTCCTGCTTGTCTTCAAGATCCCTGAGTCCAAAAGAATAGCTGGGACCCAAAAGTACTATTGTGCATCTTTCGATGGGAGCTTGTGGCAGAGTTGCCAAACCCTCTGCTGAGCAGTTGTTCCACCAGTTTAAGAAACACTGGAGACATTCACTTTTAGAAAAGTGAGCCTTAGGAAATACCAGCTGCCCCGGCAGCCCCCCAGGCAGACATCTAATTCATCTTTTTCTTCAGAATGGTCCAAATCCCAATGAAAACGTTTTCCCCTTTAGCAAAGTCTCTAATCTTTCTTTTCTTTAGGATGAACCTGAGGGAAACTTCAGTGGCATCCTCTTATTTGGAGCAACAGATAGAGTACTTGATTTTCTCCCAGAGGTATCTAAACTCATTTCTAGGGAACTTGGCCATGCCCATGAAAATATAGCTGCAAATTTGTCCCTAAAATAGCACACTTCACCAAGGTAAACATGCAAATCATTGGTCATACAGATCCTGGTTTGCAAACATTTCTAGAACCTGAACATGAGCTCACAGCATCATGGGGCCCACCAGAGCCAGCTGCCCTACCAGCCTGCCTCATTCTTCTGTGGAATATCAAGTGGAGCAAGAGGGTGAACAGACAGCCAGGAGAGCTGTGAGCATGTATGGAAACAGCATTTGAAGTTGCCAGAGGAGTCCAGAGGTGGAGGAAGTGGATGTGCCACACCGCAAGCCCCGGGTCTTGAATTCATTTCCCCCACACCGCCCACAGCTTTTGCGCTGGGAGGATGAAAAGGCGAGTGGATGGGAAGAGACACTTGAAAGTTCCAGGAGTACAATTAGGAGTATGGAGGCCACATTGGGAGCCTCACGCGGCATATTACAGAAGCGGAAATAAAAACTGCCGCTTCCTTTACTTCTTGAGCAACTCTCTTATCTGTGGGTCCTCAGCACCTTCAGTTTTTGCCCCCTTAGCTGGGTCGGCTCTTCTCTACCTGTCTCATCTTCCACTGTTGTTTTCCAGTCTTCACTCGCCCACATCTCCCTCCCAACCTGCTGCCTTGGTCAAGAGCTGAATGTCCCTCCAGAAGTCCGCTGTTAGCATCTCTAAAACTGCTCTCATCATCTGCGGCACCAATCCTGCTCCTCTTTCTATGTTTCCCACTCCCGAGGAAGGCATTGTTTGAAGACAGTGTTGTGCAGCTTTAAAAAATGATTACAAACAGTCCTTCTGCTTGCCTCCAAATCTGTCCCTGGATCAGGCGCCAGGCAGTAGAGCTGTGTGTCCAGATCAAGTTGTTCTGGTCCCGGAGAAGGAAGGGTTACACTCCCAGCCTGCTTTGAGGGCTGTTGTAAGAAATAGCCCCATGAAACTGTTAGCTGGCTTTGTGCAGCAAAGATATTCGTTACATTCCACAGCAGCCCCCTAATGTGGACCCAAGAGAGAGGTTTCCCTCAGGTTTAGCTGAATAGAATTAGCCATCTTTGTACTGAGCAATCAACCTACTCTTATCCCATGAATCTTCCAGCAGACAGTTCAGAGCTAACCTCTAGCAGGGACAGGAGAAGGTACAATCTGTGTTCATGGTGCTAACTCCACTCCTGGCTTTTTTATGTCATCTACTTATTTTAATTTATATGATCTTGTATTATAACATGTATTTATTTAAGCCCCCTTTGAGATTTGATATGAAATGGGAAAGACTATACCCTCCTCAGATGGTAAAGAATCTGCCTGCAATGCAGATGATCTGGGTTTGATCCCTAGGTCAGGAAGATCCTCTGGAGAAGGGAATGGCTGCCTACTCCAGTATTCTTGCCTGGAGAATTACATGGATGGAGGATTCTGGCGGGCTACAGCCCATGGAGTTGCAAAGAGTCGGACACTACTGAGTGACTAACGATTTCCTCGTATTTTTATAAACGAACATGTATATACAGTGTCTTTAGAGAGATATTTACCAAGTAGAAAGATGCAGCAGATGGAGATGCAGTGGGGGACATACCTGGGATTTCTTTGGAAGGAATGATGCTAAAGCTGAAACTCCAGTACTTTGGCCACCTCATGCGAAGAGTTGACTCATTGGAAAAGACTCTGATGCTGGGAGGGATTAGAGGCAGGAGGAGAAGGGGACGACCGAGGATGAGATGGCTGGATGGCATCACGGACTCGATGGACATGAGTCTGAGTGAACTCCGGGAGATGGTGATGGACAGGGAGGCCTGGCGTGCTGCGATTCATGGGGTCGCAAAGAGTCGGACACGACTGAGCGACTGAACTGAACTGAACTCAAACAATATACTAAGTAGTGACAAAATCACAATAGCAGCACTCTTGGTAACCTGTCATAAAATAGCGCAGCATTATGAGGAGAGATGTAAATCTTGAACTTCAGCTAGAAGGAATGTCAGTTACAGGTAGCAACTAAAATTCAGATCCCTTTTATGTGGCTTACAGCACACATGCTCCCTCTAATTGTGTAACATGTAACAGAAATATTGGGGACCGTTTTCTGATAATGGGAGGTCCCTGGCAACTAAATGAGTGATCACAAGGGACGTGAACCATATGGACTTTCTTCCAGACACTGGGCAGTGTGGCAAAGTGCTCTGAGACCTGTCTTCTTCCGGCTTCTCTAATGGGCCATTAGAGAAAGGGACTGTTTGCTGGTTAACAGAGATGAAAGTTTCTGTCATTTTCCTGCAAGCGAACAGGTCTTTAATATTTCCTGCAACCACAGGTCTGTTTCGTGTCTTGTAACCGAAACAACTATAATCTTTAACACCAGAGAGCAGCAGGCCCCAATAGTACAGTGGCAGTCAAGGGAGCAGAAACACCTGCAGGAAAATTAGGGCATTTTTTTGCAAGGCATGTCTGGGATCTGTAAATGCTAGCTGACCACTGGCAGATTTTTTTTTTTTTTTGGTCAGATGTTTTCAGTGACTCCCCTGTACCTGAGTGAGGTGTTCGGTGGACATATTTCACACAAATTCCCAGGAGACTTAAACAGCCTTCTCTGCATCCATTTGTCAGCATTGTTTATTGTGTTCACAGCTTCTGTTTCTGATGCCAAATCATAGTCCTCTTAACTGGGTAAGCTTTCTCTTTCCTTGACACTAATGAACTTATTTTTATTAGAGTCTGCACTTTCCCAATTGTTGCTCTGGATTTGGGGTTTTATGGGCAGATCAAGCACGAATCATCGAGTTAAAGGTGGGAGAGAAGATTAACCTTACCTTTGGGAAACTGTATAAAGACTAAGTCACAGATATTCTACTCAGAATCATAATCAAAGGCTTTTCATCAGTTGAGTTAGGAGATGGACAGATCTGAGAAACAACCGTCTGGGCTGTTTTTGGTAGTTCCGTGGAATTTGGTTTAAATTTTGAAGCACATTTCGACCTTTAGTTGCCTGATTTTTAAAAAGCATAGTTCTAAGTCTTTAGGAAAATAGGGAAAATGTTTATATTCTTACCACTCAGAGAGAAACACTGATAACATTTGGTATATTTCTTTTCAGGTTCTTTCCTGTACTTATCTGTACATGTAAACACATANCTGTACTTTTCTGTACATGTAAACACATACATGTATATAGATTTTATATAAGAAAGGATTCATGCTATACATAAAATGTTTATAATTTGCTTTATTCTTAATATGTTTTAGATACTTTCCATGTCAATATGTACATAGGTCACTATCATTGATACTAATGGCTGTTGGAACTTCCCGGTGGTCCAATTAGTGGAGACTGAGCTTCCCCTGCAGGGGGCACAGGTTCAATGCCTGGTCAGGAAACTAAGATCCCGCATGCTGTGCAGTGTAGCCAAAATCATAAGAATAACTGTTGAATACGCCACTCTATATATCACAATTTATTCTTTATTTTTTGACATTTAGGTTGTGTATCAGTCACCTATGGTCATAATAAGGCTATGTAACAAACAACCACAAAATCTTAGTACCCTGAAGAAATTAAGCATTATTGCTTGCTCTTGAGTTTGCAGACTGGCTGGGGTGGCACTGGTACATAATGGGGTCGATGGAGAGGCTCTGATCCGTGAGTTTGTCATCCATCTCCTGGGATCCTCTCATACTAATGTTGGCGAGTGTATGTTTTTATTGTAGTGATGATAAATGTGCAAGGGTGCAAATCCAATTGCACAAATGCTTATCAAGCCTTGGGTCGCATACTGATCATGAATATTTCATTGCCCAAAGAAAATCACAGGCTCAGCCTTTATTCATGGAGCAGGAAGTATACTGGGTCCCCAGAGAGGGACATAGGAAGAGTAGGTATTTCCACATGTGAATGTAATCAAGCACATTGTCTTCATTTTTCATTATTGGAAGCATTACTGTGAGCATTCCTATGCTTCCAGTTTGTACAGACAATTGATCTTTTTAAGGATACAGTCATAGAAGTGAAAATTGGTCAGGTGTCCACATGTATATAAAGTTTTGACTTTATGTGTGCAACCAGACTGCCTTTGTTTGACTTGTTTAAAAACAAAACCATTTTTGTTTTTTACCCATGTTTGTGAGATTTTTGGGGGGAGAGGAGAGGAGATAGGAGGATATTCACTAAGCCAAAAAGCAACAGCAAAATACCTGTACTTGACTGAGAGGAAAAAAAGGTCCAATACTGATGGATTTTGGCTTTAAATATAACCTTTAGACATCGTGAAATAAGAAGCCCCAGTTAGACCCAAGATATCTGATAATTTTGGAATACCATATTGTTAAACCTATATGGAAAGTACTGAAATATATCTTTAATTTCTAAGTATATTTATCAAATTTGAGTCATTCTATCATGTATATGTGTGTGTGTATATATATATATATGTATGTATATAAGCTTGAGAATTCATGGGAAAATGAAACTTTTAAAAATAGACTTTCTTGGTGTTTCCAGCCATTCCTTGAAAATGCATCCTTTTAGCTTTTTGCACCAGAAAAGTGGCCCAGAACCATGGGTGCCCTTCCTAAAGTCCAGCATCAATACAGAGTAAAAAATAATGATTCCTGCTCCTTCTGGCCATACTCTGATCACTAAAGGTAGCAGCCATATCATTTAGTAATGTGTTTGACTTTAAGAAATAGTAACCAACTTAGAGTAGCATAAACCAAGAGGGATTTGTTTTCCTCTCATAACAAGAAGTCTAGAGGTAGGCAATAACCAAAACTGTTATTTAGTACTTTAACAATCATATCATCTCTACTGATTCCTTTGGCCTTTCTCCCATGGTCTTGGGATGGCCAACCATCAAACCTGAGTTCAAAGCTGAAAAAAAGATGGAAAAGACAGTCCTGTACCTTTTAACAGGAAAGGAAAACTTTCCCATTACTGTTACCTCCAATCAAGCTCAACTTATATGTCACTGGCCAGAACTGTTGGCATGCCCATCCCTAGCTAGGAGGGAGATTGGGAAAGTGAATATTTCTGACGAAGACATAAAAGAAGAAAGGGGGTTGAGAATGGGTATTGGATTGCTAATAAAAAGTATTTTATACAACAAGGAATACAAAATATTAAAGAACTATAAAAACACCATCCAGGGATAGAAAGAGAGCCAAGGGAGAAGGTGTGCAAGCCAAACTGTGCTGACTGAAGTACTGAGTCCTTCAGTCTGGTTCCAAGATATCTTGAATACCTTCTTTAACTCCCCCCAAACTTTGTATGTTTGAATATATGTAAATGTATATGTCTGTAGTGTGTTAGTCGCTCAGTCATGTCTGCCTCTTTGCAACCCACCAGGCTCCTCTATCCTTGGAATTCTCCAGGCAATACTGGCATAGGTTGCCATTCCCTTCTCTGGGGGATCTTTCTGAACCAGGGATCGAACCCAGGTCTCCTGCATTGCAGGCAGATTCTTTACCAACTAAGCCACCAGTAAATGTATGGTTTATATCTTATTTGAAGTACTGGTATCATAATGGATAAAACATTCATTATTAATTACTGATATTTAGCTTTTTAAAAAGAATTTTCTCTTGTTTTTAAGACTTTCTATACTTTAATTTTAGTAGTTTAGCTTTATTGTTTTGGCCATGCCACATGGCATGTGGGATCTTAGTTCCCAAACCAGGGACTGATCTCATGCCCCTTGCATTGGTAGTGCAGAGTCTTAACCACTGGACCACCAGGGAAGTCCTTGATATGTGACCTTTGACTGGACGTTTTATTTAAGTGAGAGTCATGTTCTTAAACTTGGTAAAGTGGAGTGAGAGGCAGTGCCTGTGTCATGAGAAGAACATTCAGCTGGTTGATAATTTGCTTAGGAAAGTGACTTGAATGTGAACTTTCACAGCCTCAGTTTCTTCTTCTGGGCAGTGGAGGCTGCAGCCACTGCCCGCCTCATAGAGTTGTAAGCAAAGCTGGACAAATGAGAAAGTTCACTGTAAACAGTGACAGGTCCTTCCATTATGTGTTAGTGTCTCTTTTTCACTGGGCCCATCAAACAGCTTTTCTCTGAGCCTGGAAACTGTGATGGAGACAAGACTATTCCCCAAAGGGAACTTTTGAAATATTTTCCTACAAAATTCCTGAAGCTCTGACCACCCTGGAAATTCTGCTGATCTCACTGGTTCCACTCGCACGGTTGAATGATAAACAGCAGCCGCAGGTGAACGATCTGCTTTTCTAAACCAGCTCTCAGAAAGGCCCACATGCTGCTGTTTCCATCAGTTCAGTTCAGTTCAGTCGCTCAGTCGTGCCCGACTCTTTGCGACCCCATGAATCGCAGCACGCCAGGCCTCCCTGTCCATCACCATCTCCCAGAGTTCACTCAGACTCATGTCCATCGAGTCCGTGATGCCATCCAGCCATCTCATCCTCTTTCGTCAACTTCTCCTCCTGCTCCCAACCCCTCCCAGCATCAGAGTCTTTTCCAATGAGTCAACTCTTCGCATGAGCTGGCCAAAGTATTGGGGTTTCAGCTTCAGCATCAGTCCTTCCAAAGAACACCCAAAACTGATCTTCAGAATGGACTGGTTGGATCTCCTTGCAGTCCAAGGGACTCTCAAGAGTCTTCTCCAACACCACAGTTCAAAAGCATCAATTCTTCGGCTCTCAGCTTTCTTCGTAGTCCAACTTTCACATCCATACATGACCACTGGAAAAACCATAGCCTTGACTAGACGGACATTTGTTGGCAAAGAAATGTCTCTGCTTTTCAATATGCTATCTAGGTTGGTCATAACTTTTCTTCCAAGGAGTAAATGTCTTTTAATTTCATGGCTGCAATCACCATCCTCAGTGATTTTGGAGCCCAAAAATATTATACCAAAAGAACAAACTGGCTGTGAGTCTCTTCCTAAAATGTTTTTCTGATGAAATGGGTACTATTATTATTCCACATTTGAATTTGAAGAAACCAAGGCTCAGAAATATTAAGCGTTGCCCAAGATCTGACTTTTAAATCACATTTGCCTTATCCAAAGGCAGAGCTCTTCACCTCCACTCCTACCAGCGGTCAAAGGTAGCATCATCATCAAAATTCTCACCTTGCTCTTCCTTCTCCTGCTCATCCTTTAAGCACACCTTTCATCTTATGTAACCTCCTCTTCTCAACTCTGAAGTTGGTTGAACTGTGTTTATTAGCTCCAGCTTACAGATGAGGAAACTGAGGGGTCGAGATGTGAAGTGACCACAAGAGAATTCGTGATTGCCCTTATGATGGAATAGGATCTGGAGTCAAGATTATCCTTCTCAGACAGTTGGAGGCATTCTGATTTAAAAGAAGTCGTGGTATAGAGAACAGACTGATAGTTGCCAAGGGGGAAGGGTTTAGGGGAGGGATGGAATGGCAGGTTGGGGTTAGAAGATATACTGCTACTGCTGCTAAGTCCCTTCAGTCCTGTCCAACTCTGTGCGACCCCATAGATGGCAGCCCACCAGGCTCCTCCATCCCTGGGATCCTCCAGGCAAGAACACTGGAGTGGGTTGCCATTTCCTTCTCCAACGCATGAAAATGAAAAGTGAAAGTGAAGTCGCTCAATCGTGCCCAACTCTTTGCGACCCCATGGACTGCAATCTTCCAGGCTTCTCCGTCCATGGGATTTTCCAGGCAAGAGTATTGGAGTGGGGTGCCATTGCCTTCTCCGTAGAAGATATAAGCTATATAGAGTGGATTGTATATCCAATATATCAAGGATGTATGTAAATCCAATATATATAGAATACACATACATCCATTATATATACATTGTTTATCCACTGTATATAGAATGGAGAAACAAAGTCCTACTGTATAGCACAGAGAACTGTACTCAGTATTCTGTGTTGGTCTTCCCTGGTGGTCCAGGGGTTAAGAAGCCACCTGCCAACGCAAGAGACACCAGTTCAATCCCTGGTCGGGGAAGATCCCACATGCCACGGAGAAACTAAGCCCGTGCGTCAGAACTACCAAGCCCACGTGCTACAGCTACTGAAGCCTGCGTGCCTAGAGCCTGTGCTCCACAAGAGAAGCCTCTGTAATAAGAAGCCCACATACCACAAGCAGAGAACCGCCCCTGCTCTTCACAACTCGAGAAAGCCTGAGTGCAGCAACAAAGACCCAGCACAGCCAGAAAGTAAAAATGAATCAGTCTGTAAACAATATATCCTATAGTAATAATGGAAAAGAAAAATTTTAACAGAATGTGTATATATATATATATATATATATATATACTTATATATGTGTATGTANGTAACTGAATCACTTTATTATACAGCAGAAATTAACACAAAATAGTACATCAGCTATACTTCAACTTTTGAAATATTGAAAAAAAAATAAAAGAAGTCATGGGTTTCTGACCGAAGGTTTGGTCTTGGTGGATAAAATGTGCATCTGGTTGCATTCACTTAAGATTTCACATCTTCTCAGAAACGGAAGGCTGGCCAGCGTGCTCTGCGTTCTTTCTAGCTCTTGCTGGCCTGCTTGGTGAGGGCCAGCAGATGTTTGAATCAGCTGTGCCTCTGCACACGCCATTCCTCCACTGCCTTCCACAGTGCCACTAGAAGCTAGCGTTTCCAGACTTGGAAGAACAAGGGCACGGCTAGGGAAGGGTGTTTAATGAGTAAGCACCACTGCCCTCCTGCCATCCTCATTAATGTTAATGGCTTTTTCTAAGCCTCATTGGCTCAACATATATATATATATTTTTTTTTTTTTTTTTTCTGCCATTATTCAGCTGACCTGATTCTTATCATCACAGTTTGGAGCCCTAGAAGAGGAACTGGAAGACACAGGCTCTAGGCCAAGGTCTACCATCTCACTCTCCCTCTCTGGACCTAAGATCCTTAGCCCTCAGCTGACAAGGTTGAACTGGAAACCCTCTAAGGAGTTTTTCTCTGTGATTTATTTTCCTCCCTGGGCAGAGTTACAGTTCACCATCATTGACTATTTTTGGCTCAAAATGATTGTGGTCAATGGTAGGAGAGGAACTTACTGCAAATTCATCTTTAAAATGTTTTGAGGTCATTAACAGAAAATTGAGCTCACCATTGACTCTGGAGCATTTGATGGTATCAAACTAGACAGGCAGAGGAGTCCTGAATAAAGTGGAATTTGGATTCAAAATTGCCTGGAGATCCCAGATTCCTCCTCCCACCTTCTGTGAAGGGGCAACCACAGCCCAGGTCCAAGGTCACCCCACTTTTAAGAACAAAATGGAGCATAAAACTATGTTTTCTATACTGTTTTATGATTCCTTTCATAGAATGGCAGATCTTTATTACTATATATTTTAGTGTTATTCCTATAAAATTAGTGACCATGTGTATCAGCAATGTATATTATTTTCTTTGTGGCTGAGCTCAGTTACACTACATTTCAGTGACAAGTTCTTTTTTCAGCCTGTGGAAATAATTACATCGTCAAATACCACTTCATGATTAAAAACTTTTCTAACCAGGAATAGCTTCCTTTTCACAGTAATTGCTTGTGGCAAATATCCTTTTTTTAGAAAATAAACGCTGAGCAAATTGAAGTCAGATCATTTTTTCCTCTCCTGCTAAAATAATTGCATGAGTAAGAGGTGATTCCAATTTGGGGGATGTTAATAGTCTTATATATTGCATGGTATTTAGTCAACAACACCCTTCCCGCCCACCTCTCCATCTCAAAATATTTCTCTTTCTTAGCATCAGAGCTGAAGTGGATACATCTTCCTTTTATATCAGCTCTCTTTAACTCTCCCTTCCTGGGTGATATTAAGCCCTCAATTTTACACATATTTCTTTAGCAGCTCTAGTCTCTCCCTCTTAACTATTTTAGAGTCCCAAATCCAGTGCCAGTTATGTGACCTTGGGAAAGTTAAACTCTCAGGCTCAGTTTTTAAAAATGGGAATAAATATGTAATAAAAATTTTACTCCACAGGGTTGTTCTGGGAATTATATAAGAAATTTACCTCTTCGGAGAGTGGCTGGGACATAACGAGCTCAGGCAGTGTTCATTCTCCCACTTACTGTTTTGGTTTATGGCATTTTAGATGTTGCGCACATCTTACCGTAAGCATTGGAACCAGTTGCCTACCTCCCTGATGCAAAGCTTCCTTTCTCTAGTTTTTATTTTTTCCTATTCTTTCTTTCATTTTTATAAACATTTTAGAAAGAGTTTTTAAAAGCCTCTTTCAGACTGGCCTTTTATCTGCTATTCCTGGGTGTGGATTCTCTTGTTTATTTTGAGTGCTGATGCTGGCTCATGGTTGGGACAAAACCAAAGCATGGTTTCTCCCATGCTTTGTAATTTTGGACTGTGAGCTAGTTCAGCAGGAATACTTCTCCTTGAACAATTCATTTGCTCTGGATTCAAGAGGAGTACCTATGAGAAGATTCTGAATTGACCTTTTAGGGTGCTATAGATTTCTCCATGGGCCATGTTTTATGTTAATTTCTGTTCTTCAAGACAGCACCAGTTGAGTAGTTCCCCACCAGTTTGTAAAACTTCCAGTTTTATGCTGAGAAAACCCCTCAGGTTCAGCTTCTTTTCCGCCTAGGAAGGGGTTGTCTGTAGTCTCAGTTGTGGACAGTTTTAAAATTGTATCCATATCTCACCCCTGCAGAGTTTTATTGGAGTTTGTACCACTGCAAGACTTTCAGATTTATGCCAGCATAGTATCTGGACTTTGTGTTTCCCTTTCATTTCTGATTCCTCAAGATTTCCCTTTCTTGTTCTGAATGTGGCTGTGCGGATTTTGTGTATACATGTGTTTTATCCCATTTAACTACGTGAGCAGGAAGATCAGCTTTCTGTATCAGTTTGTTGTTGTTCAGCCTCTCAGTCGTGTCAGACTCTTTGCGACCCCATGGACTGCAGCCCGCCAGGCTTCCCTGTCCTTCACCATCTCCCAGAGCTTGTCCATTGAGTCAGTATCATTGTATCAGTTAAGCGCCCTGTAATCAGGGTTAAGTTCTGTGCCTCTCTTTCGGCACTGAAATGAGTGACTTTGGGTAACATTTACTGACTGGTTTTCAGAATCACTGGAAACTGCTTTTTTTAAATTGGAGGATAATTGCTTTACAATGTTATATTAGTTTCTGCTGTACAACAGTGTAAATTAACTGTAAGTATACACATGACCCCTCCCTCTCAAGCCTCCTTTCCACCCTGCCACCCCACCCCTCTGGGTGATCACAGAGCACCAGGCTGAGCTGCTTGTGCCATACAGCACTTTCCCACTAGCTGTCAGTTTTACACACGGCAGTATGCACACATCAACCCCAATCTCCCAGTTCGTCCCACCCTCCCTTACCCCCACTATGTCCACAAGTCCATTCAGAAACTGCTTTCTTGAAGATCAGAAGTAACCTCTTCATTGCTAAATCCAGTTGTCTTTTCTGAGTCTCAGTATACATCAGTTTTTTGAGTGTTTTTGCTATAAGTAACTATTTATAGTTATTACAAGAAATTGTCAACCAGAATATGAGGTCACAAGTAATATGGTGAAGAACAATTCTTGTTTCATTTATGTTTGCAATCCTCCTGAAGCCAAGCCCAGAATCTTGTACAAAGATATTTGTCTAGTTCCAAGCGGGTAAAATCATTGATAATTATGTTAAGATCATGTTAAATGTACACAATCCAAGAACACAGCATGACTTTATATTTGTTCAAGTGTTCTTTTGGAGACTTCAGAAATATTTTAAATATTTTTATGAGTAACTTTTATACTTCTTAATTTATGTGTATTTTATCTTTTTATTACTTTTGTAGATGGGAGCTTTTCTTCCATTATATCTTCGACCTATTACTTATAAAAGTGAAAGTTAGTGTATTCTGTATAATTTTTCTAATATATTATTGTCTTCCTAATTTTTAATTATTTCAGTATTTAAAATTTTTTTTTCTTTGAGTGTTCAAAGTATGTAATCATGTCACCTGCAAGTAGTGATAGTTTTGCCTTCTCTTCAGTATCATGAGAAACGCTGGGCTGGAGGAAGCACAAGCTGGGATCAAGACTGCTGGAAGAAATATCAATAACCTCAGATATGCAGGTGACACCACCCTTATGGCAGAAAGTGAAGAGGAATTAAAGAGCCTCTTGATGAACGTGAAAGAGGAGAGTGAAAAAGTTGGCTTAAAGCAGAACATTCAGAAAACGAAGATCATGGCATCTGGTCCCATCCCTTCATGGCAAATAGATGGGGAAACAGTGGAAACAGTGGCAGACTTTATTTTTCTGGGCTCCAAAATCACTGCAGATGGTGATTGCAACCATGAAATTAAAAGACACTTACTCCTTAGAAGGAAAGTTATGACCAACCTAGACAGCATATTCAAAAGCACAGACATTACTTTGCCAACAAATGTCCATCTAGTCAAGGCTATAGTTTTTCCACTCGTCATGTATGGATTTAAGAGTTGGACTATAAAGAAACCTGAGAGGCGAAGAATTGATGCTTTTGAACTGTGGTATTGGAGAAGACTCTTCAGAGTCCCTTGGACTGAAAGGAGATCCAACCAGTCCATCCTAAAGGAGATGGGTCCTGGGTGTGCATTGGAAGGACTGATGTTGAAGCTGAAACTCCAATACTTTGGCCACCTGATGCAAAGAGCTGACTCATTTGAAAAGACCCTGATGCTGGGAAAGATTGAGGGGAGGAGAAGGGGACGACAGAGGATGAGATGGTTGGATGGCATCACCAACTCGATGGACATGGGTTTGGGTGGACTGGGGAGTTGGTGATGGACAGAGAGGCCTGGTGTGCTATGGTTCATCAGGTCACAAATAGTTGGACATGACTGGAGTGATTGACCTGAACTGAACTGAATCAGTATTTTAGCCCTAATATTTTTTTGTGGTTTAGTTATATAGGCTACTAATTCTGGTACAAAGTTAAGTAAGAGTCAAATCCTTGTATCTTTGTCTTGTTTTTGACTTTGCTGAAGACCCCTCTTATATTTCTCTCTTTAGCATGATGCAGGCTCTGGGGCAGGGATAGATTTATTGTTATCAGGTAAAGGGAACATGTTAATATCACTGAATATTTTAATCAAGAATAGATGTTGAATTGTGCTTTTCTTCTTAAACTTATTAATATGATGAATTATATCAACATGTCTCTAAAAATAAACAAATGGGATCTAATTAAAATTAAAAGCTTCTGCACAACAAAGGAAACTATAAGCAAGGTGAAAAGAAAGCCTTCTGAATGGGAGAAAATAACAGCAAATGAAGCAACTGACAAACAACTAATCTCAAAAATATACAAGCAACTTATGCAGCTCAATTCCAGAAAAATAAATGACCCAATCAAAAAATGGGCCAAAGACCTAAATAGACATTTCTCCAAAGAAGACATACGGATGGCTAACAAACACATGAAAAGATGCTCCACATCACTCATTATCAGAGAAATGCAAATCAAGACCACAATGAGGTACCATTTCACACCAGTCAGAATGGCTGTGATCCAAAAGTCTGCAAGCAATAAATGCTGGAGAGGGTGTGGAGAAAAGGGAACCCTCCTACACTGTTGGTGGGAATGCAAACTAGTACAGCCACTATGGAGAACAGTGTGGAGATTCCTTAAAAAATTGCAAATAGAACTGCCATATGACCCATCAATCCCACTGCTGGGCAAACACACAGAGGAAACCAGAATTGAAAGAGACACATGTACCCCAATGTTCATCGCAGCACTGTTTATAATAGCCAGGACATGGAAACAACCTAGATGTCCATTAGCAGATGAATGGATAAGAAGGCTGTGGTACATCATATACATGATGGAGTATTATTCAGCCATTAAAAAGAATACATTTGAATCAGTTCTAATGAGATGAATGAAACTGGAACCGATTATACAGAGTGAAGTAAGCCAGAAAGAAAAACACCAATACAGTATACTAACACATATATATGGAATTTAGAAAGATGGTAATGATAACCCTGTATGTGAGACAGCAAAAGAGACACAGATGTATAGAATGGACTTTTGGACCTTGAGGGAGAGGGAGAGGGTGGGATGATTTGGGAGAATGGCACTGAAACATGTATACTATCATGTAAGAAACGAATCGCCAGTCTATGTTCGATACAGGATACAGGATGCTTGGGGCTGGCTTTGCTGGGTCTGTGGGCAGAGTGCTTTGGGGTTCCCAAGTTAGGACCTGATTGGTTGATTCAAACCAGAAGATTTTGGTAAACCCCACAAAGGTCTTATGGAAGGGCCTCATAAGGCATACAAGTCCTGGGAGATTGTTGATCAGAAGGACTGTTGGGAAAGTCATATCAGGAACTCACATTTGTGTGTGACAGAAGCTGCTGTCTAGGGTGTGTGCTTATATGAGGGGCCTAGTGTCAGTGGAAGGTCTATGAAAGCTTCTTGGCAGAACAAAATAGATGCTGAAGCAGTAATACCACAGAGTAGTTTAGCTAACCTCTCAATAATTTGTTAACATTTTGTTTAGGATTTTTGCATCAGTATTCATAAGTTATCTGCGGCTTTATCTTTGAAATCTTTGTCGCATTTTATTGCTCATGCAAAAAAAATTTAGAAGTTTTCATTCTATTTCTGTGTTCTAGAATAGTTTAAATTACATTGGGACTTTCTGTTCTTTACAATTTGATGGTAGAAATCCTATATGAAACCAGCTGGATCTGGTTCTTTTTAGATGAGGCTCTTTGTCAACTTTCCCCATTTTTTCCCCCATGGAAACTGGGTCTGTTTAGATTCTCTCTTTTTCTGGAGTCAGCCTAGGTAAATTATATCTTCTTCAAAAATTGTTCATTCGTCTAGGTTTTCAAAAGTATTTATTTTGAGTTTAGCAAAGTAGTCTTTTATGGTTCTTTTCGTTTGCTTAGATTTTGAAGTCATTTCCTTACAACATTTCTTACTTATGTATTTACTATTTTTCTCCTGTTTCCTGATTAGCTTGCAGATTAACTGTCTTTCTCCCAAAAAAGCTTTTAGTTCTATTTATTCTACTACTATTTTCTGACTCACTAATATCTGCTTTTATTTTTATTGATCTCTTTCTTCTGCTTCTCTTCAGTTTATCTTCCCTTTTCCAACTTATAATACCCAAAGTTGTCGTGGTCTTAGATGCACAGTTAAGTGTATCCAGAGTGCCTCACCGGTCCTTCTGCTATCGTTTCCCCAGTCATTTTTTGGTTGGCTGTATTTCATCTAGAAATTTTCACAGAAGACTCACGGAATCATTGTTCGTTGAGTTCTTGCATATTACAAATTATTGTCCTGTGAAGAGGTGATCAAGGACTTTGCAGTCAAAAAACATAGTGAAAGAAGATATTTATGGAAGGAGAATTATAGAAAAGAGGTATTATAGAGGTGGGTCAAACAGATTGTTGCAGTTAGTTTTTGTCTGGTTGGGTTTTTTCTGGCTGCGCTGGGCCTTTGTTGCTGCACACAAGTTTTCTCTAGTTGCAGCACGCGGGGGCTACTCTCTGTCATGGCGTGTGGGTTTCTCTTTCCTGTGGCTTCTCTTGTTGCCGAGTACAGGCTCTAGGTGCGTGGGTTCAGCAGTGTGGTGCATGGGCTTAGTTGCTCTGCGGCATGTGGAATCCTCCCCAACCAGGGACTGAATCCATGTCTTCTGCATTAGTAGGCGGATTCTTAATCACTGGACCATTAGGGAAGTCCTTGCAGTTAGTTTTTAAAAGTATATTATTTTTCTGTTGGTTTCTGCCATACATTACCATGCAATTATCCTGCAGTTAAAAAAATAAACACTTTAAAATTTTTTTCAAAGTATATCATTTTTCTGGATCTTGGTGATGTGTGTAGAATTTATCAGCTTAAAAGTTTGCATTTATTACCCTTTCTTTGTTTATTCTAAATAGATACGTTTGTGCCTCGTTTTGTATTTTAGATGTATTGTGTATCTTTAAAAGGGGCCCTCAAATTGTATAAGATTCAAGCCCACAGCACTAAATCTACTTCTGGTTGCTGCCCACCTCACCTATCTGGGAACCTTCTTGCAGATGATGGCTCTGTCTTAATCCCTGGGGTATGTCCGTCACCCTCTAGAAATGCATTATTTTTAGAGCTCAGTAGGTGTTGCTGCCCCATATACTTACTCTCCCTCCTCCTCTTCTTTATACTTCCTCCTCTGGAACTCCAGAGAAAATTTGTTTGCCTTTTGTATCCCTTTGCAACCTTGATGTATGTTTCTTGGTTTTGCCAGAAATGGAAGATGGTATGTTTTTTCCTTTTATCCTGATTGTTGGAACATTTCCACAAGCAGAAGTGGGAGAATGCTGACTTAGGCAACTATATTCACACCAGAAGTCCGTTTCTGTCATTTTAAACATTTCTTTCTGTTTTTAAAATACATATACATTATAGAAAATTCAGATCCTGAGAAGTATAAAAAAGAAAATTAAAACCACCATCACTGTTAAAATCCTTGTGTGTTTCTTTCTAATCCTTTTCCCATGCTTACATATTCTCTTTCCCCTAAAAAGCTGGAATCACTGTAAACCTGAAGTGTTGTATCTTGATTTTTTGTTTCACATAAGCATTTTCTCAAAACACTGAAAGAGAAAAAAAGAGCTGTAAAGGCTGCATAAAATAATTATATTATTGTTTCCACATTGTAAGCATTCTGCTAAGTCACTTCAGTCATGTCCGACTCTGTGTGACCCCATAGACAGCAGCCCACCAGGCTCCCCCGTCCCTGGGATTCTCCAGGCAAGAACACTGGAATGGGTTGCCATTTCCTTCTCCAATGCATGAAAGTGAAAAGTGAAAAGCATTAGGTGATTCCATATTTTTTATTACTAATAAATTTTACTGTTCAGGTTGGAAATCTATGTTTTATGGGCCAAATCTAGCCTGTGCAACCTGTTTTTATAAATAAAGTTTTACTGGAACACAGCCATGCCCATTCTATTGTCTATGACTGGTTTCTCCCTACAGAGATAGTGTTGAGTAGCCACGGAGACTGATTGCCCTCTGAAGCCTAAAATATATGTTATCTGACCCTTTAGAGAAAGTTTCCAATCCTGTTGTACTGCAGTGAACATCTTTCTATGTTCATTTTTTACATATATGTCCATGTATACACATGGGGCTTCCCAGGTACCACCAGTGATAAAGAATCTGCCTGCCAATTCAGGAGACGTTAAGAGACGCAGACTGGATCCTTGGGTCCGGAAGATCCCTGGGTCGGGAAGTCCCCTGGAGGAGGAAATGGCAGCCCACTCCAGTATTCTCGCCTGGAGAATCCCATGGACAGAGGAGCCTGGTGTGCTATAGTCCATGGGGTAGCAAAGAGTTGGACATGACTGAAGCGACTTAGCACACACATCATGTATATACATGTTTATTTTATCAGCATGAATTCCTAGAAAAGGAGCTATTTTGATCAAAGCTTATGAACATTTTTATGACACCTGACAAATTGGCCACCAGAAAAGTTACACTTTTCTGTAAGATCCATGCTTACATTACTAGAAGATGAAAGCTTGCCCATATCCCCGCACCCTTGACAACATCAGGCGTAATCATATTTTGTAACAGATTCTGTAAATTGATGAATGGTGTCTTATTTTTGTTTGCCTACCTTTGGTTACTAGTGAGGTGGAACATTTCTTCATAACTGTCATTACCATTTCATTTCTGAACTGCCTGTTTATCCCCTCTGCAATCTTCCTGTTGGAGTATTTGTTTTCACTTCACGATCTGTTAGACATGTTTAAAAGTTACCACTATTATACACTTGATGCTTTGAATGTTGGCAGCTTTGCTTTTTCTCAAAATAATGTGCTGTCAGCATCCATAGCAAGAATGGATGGTATACCATGAGTCTGAAGTCATATGGCAATTCTTTCCATCTTAGGTTTTGTTTTGAAGGGAAGTATATGTGTGTGGGAAAGCTAAAGACTTAGCTGCTTCTCCCTCAGCCTAAGAGAAAGAAAGCTTCCACAAAAGAAACCTAGCAATTTAGGAAAACCTAAACCCTCTTTTCCTTTCTTTTTTCAAATCCGGAATTAACCCAGGGTCTTCAAAGCAGAAAAGCCCCCCTCCCATTGTTTCTGTATGAACCCCTAAATCAATTCCATACTCATGGAAGCTGGTAGCAGGAATGCAGGCGTGTGTGGCAGGCATTATTGCTGAAGCATGCCTCATTTAAGCCCTTTGCCCTCCATGAAATATCTTTTTTTAATGTTTTACAGAAATCATGTAATGAACTGTTGAAAAAGGGTTAATCACTATAATGCAGAAAGTAGCCCCTCAAAAAGTCACACCAGCCATCATACCTTGCAAATAAAATTGTGTGAATTCAGGTGGGTGTCTTGGCTGGGAGAAGAGAGCAAGAAGATATTTCTGAACCATATGGTTGTCCCTAATGCCTTAAAATAAACAAACCCGCTTGGGTTACTCAGTGTAGATGGTTTGGGAAGACATTCTTAAGTTGGCTTAATAGCATGCACGCGAAGCCAGCTTGCCCTGTCTGTGCTCTGGAGTAATGAAGTGATAGCCAGTTTTTTGAGATAGCTGGTGAGTCTCACGTTTAATTGTGACTGCCTGTGGCCTTTTCTGCAGTTTGGCTGACAAATCAGCACTCCATCCCTGTACCTCTTGCTCTTATATTTCTTTGATTTTTTTAAAATAATATTTTGTAATTTCCCCTAAGTTAGCACAGAGGCCATCTCAAACTTACTAATCACCTATACTTGTATAGCACCCCACAGGTTCAAAAAGCTTCCTTCCTGTGATCTTTACCAACTGTGAGGAAAATGGAGCTGACTGTTCTCCCCATTTTATATGGAGTAAACTGAGGTTCCAAAAAAGCTTAATGGGTTCTTGTGTCTGAGCCGTCCAGCTAGTGTGCGTCAGCATTCCAGTGCATGAACCTGGACTTTATTTCTAGTCCAAGCATCCTGTACACTTCAGCATGGACAGAAAGCACCATTGGATTGCCCTGAAAGTGCCCACATGAACTTTCTTTGTCCTGAGGTTACCAGCTTCATTCATTCAGGGGGGAGATACTTATCTCACTCACGATATCCGGTGTAGTGTCCTTTCTGCTAGGTGTTTCAGACAAAATGCTCAATCAGTCATAGCTACCTTGTGAAGGAAGGGCTCTTGCATGGGGAGAGGGAGGCTCAGAGTGGTTAGTGGTTACCTCGCCCAAGAGCACCTCAGAGGTTGCACTGGATGTAAATCAGCCCTGCATGGGCCCGGTACTTGGAGCTGTGCTGGCCTGCGTAAGGCTCAGGTCGAGTGTGCTGGCAAGGGCACGATTCTACCTAGCAGCCTTGACCCAGCCCTTCTTAGTTCACAGCATTGCTCTCAGGAAGCGTCTCTAACGGAACACCCAGATGTAATCCAACTTTAATTTGACTCAGGACTGTGAAGGTCAGTTTTTGAAGGAAATTATACATTCCTGGCAACTCCCGGAGGGCCTTTGCCCTGGCCCCCAGCTGACACATTGACCAACATCCCTTGCCCAGTGAAAGTTTGCACACTCAACGAGGACCAGCAGTGGGACAACCAGGGTACCGGGTGTGTCATCTGGCCATGTGGAGAGGCGGGAGGGCATGTGTCTGTTAGGGCCTGACAAAATGTGGTCCACTGGAGAAGGGAATGGCAAACCACTTCAGTACTCTTGCCTAGAACTCCATGAACAGAGTGAAAAGGCAAAAGGATACAACACTTAAAGAGGAGGCCCCTTTGGTCAGTTGGTACCAATACAGGAAGGCTTTAAAAATTACCCATGAACCTTTGTAAATGAAAAAATTTAGAGAAAAATACTTTTCACTTTACACCTACTATTTTTATCTGTAAGCTGAACTTGTGGGGAGAAGGATTTTTTTTTTTAAATTATAGTAAAATGGATGAACAGTAACATAAAAAGGAAAAATTGGGTTTATATCTGTTCCCATCTTTTCTGCTCTAACTCCATCTTCCACGCTGGGAACTTGTGCCTAAACAACTCAGAAGACCTGACTCATGGTCACCTCCAGAGTTGTGACAATTCCAAAGGCTGGCACAAAACACAGACAGCTTCCAGATCCAACAAGACACTGATTTTAATTAAAAATTTTCAAAAACTTTCAAGCAGCCTAAGTATGTATTATACAAAGTTTCCTCTTTCCTCTTCCATATTCTGACCCCCTTCCCCCATCACACCACATCATGGATCCCCTAAGAAATACTGTCTGGATCCTTGCCCATTAGAGAATTCAATATTTTTCTTTCAAGTTCTGCTTCAGTTCAGGAAGAAGAGTGGCTTTATAAACCATTACCAAATCAAAGCCCCATCAGAGGAGGACAGAAGCCCCTATACATTGGGATGAATTATTCTCGGTTCTTGATTTTATGCCAGTGCTAGTGAAATTTCACAGCTGGTTATTAAAAAATCCTGGGGTCGGGGTTATGTGCTATTTATGTCACAAGAAGCAGGAGAAATAAAATACCCTAAAGATACAAAAATATTTTGTAAATCGACATATTTGGGGCATATGTTTCTCTTTCGGGGCCTAGGAAGCGATTTATGTGCTCTGATGAAGTGCTGGTCGAAAGACTTCTACTGAATTCCCCACTTAATGGTCCACGCACCTTCCAAACTATTGATACAGCTGACCTGGCTAAGGCCCGTGGCGGGTGAAAGGAGGGAGCCTGAGGAAATGGGGACAATTTATTACCTTTCAGAAAGAAATGGTGCGAGTGACCTAAGTCACAGTTTCCTCGAAAGGTAGAGACTGCTAACAATTCAAGTTGACAACTGCCAATGGCAAGCCAACTTCACTTTTCTCACTATAAATCTGAAATTTTGGGTTACTGGGGGGAAGGCTAACATGGAGTATCCCCCCTACCTACTGCTTGGAGCAGTTCAAGCCCTACCTCAGAAGCAAAGATCCAGGCACCTAAGTCCCTCTTCTAAACATGAAGATGGCCCGTGAACCAGCCTCTCCAGGAACTGATGTCTGCTCCTATAGAGAAATGAATTTCGAATGTCTTACTGTGATTAGTGAATGGTTCCCAATATCCAGTCCCCTGAGAATAACACTCTAAAATACCCAAAGTCTAGTTTCTCTTTTTTGTTAGAAATATGATATAGGAGGAAAAGATTTTTTTTTTTCTTTGCTCAGAGAATCTGATACCCAACAAATCAAAGTGGACATGCCTAAGCTGTTGGGTCAAGATGACTGCAGAGTGTGGAGGTTGAGAAGGATTAAAATGAGGCTCAATGTTATAGAAAAGGATGTGGGTTTAGAAGCCTCCCATGTGGGCTGTAGAAGAGGAAGTCTAAAGCTATATTTCATAGACACAACTCACCGGCCCCAGGGACTCCCCCAGGTGCCCAGTCCATCTTATTTCATCAGGAAAAGAGCATGCATCTTGTTTAAGTCTATGGTAGAGACCCTAGAGGGCCTAATGACAGCTTCAGGCTTTGGAAGTATTCAGGATAGGGCCTCCTCTGTTTGTCTCAGGACAGTCAGCTGATGCTCACACTCATCTCTTCTCTACGCAGTAAAGCACCAGCTCAGGGTCTGGCCCACCTTGAAGAAGAGGCTTCTTTCTTGGAAATGAAGTGCTGCTAAATCATGTCAGTCGTGTCCGACTCTTTGTGACCCCCTGGACTGTAGCCCCCCGGGCTCCTCTGTCCATGGGATTCTCCAGGCAAGAATACTGGAGTGGGTTGCCATTTCCTCCTTCACAGAATCTTCCTGACCTAGGGATTGAACTCGCATCTCTTAGGTCTCCTGCACTGGCAGACAGGTTCTTTACCACTTGTGCCACCTGGGAAGCCCAGCTAAATACCATCCTTTGGTTTCTGAAGATACAGATCGGTTTGGAATCTCACTTGTCCTGCACAAATTTGAGATGTTCCTTGATTCAGTTGAACTGAGATAATGCGTAGTGATACACTGAGATGAGGTGAGGTGAAGTCGCTCAGTCGTGTCCGACTCTTTGTGACCCCGTGGACTGTAGCCTACCAGGCTCCTCCGTCCATGGGATTCTCCAGGCAAGAATACTGGAGTGGGTTGCCATTTCCTTTGCCAGGGGATCTTCCCAACCCAGGGATCGAACCCAGGTCTCCCTCGTTGGAGGCAGACGCTTTAACCTCTGAGCCACCAGGTTGTCTATAGCTTAATTGAACTTTAGCTTTTTCATCCCAGGATTACCTCATGGTATAAAAGACATGAGCTTTTGATATTCAAATTGACTTAGGATACAATAGAAAGCTGTTGGTTTAACACATTACATTAAGATTAGAATCTGTTGTACAAACAGAAGACTCAAAATAACCATGGTAGGGTCCCAAAGGTGGTTTTCTTTCTCTTTCGCTTGAAAGAAGTCTGCATGCAGCAGTGAGGATCCTAAATTCCTCTGCATTTTTGTTCTGTCTCCTCAACTTGCAGCTCTCGTCCAGGTTGCCTCAGGGTCCCAGGGGTTGCAGTAGCTCTTGTCAACAGAAATGCATTCCAGGCAACAAGATGAAAGAAGGAAAGACAAAAAGTACAGTACTGCTTGCTTCTCTCTCAGGGAACTTTTCCAGAAACTCACCCTACACCTTCCACTGACATCTCCTTGGACACCCTGTCAACAAGAGAGGGTAGAAGCTGTCATCATGTCATTGGGCACTCTGATGCATGAACTAAAAGCAGTGTCTGTCCTAAGGGAAATTGAGAGAGTGAGTAAGTGACTCAGAGTCTCCACCAGAAGCAATGCTAGAGCCAGGAAAAGACTGTGGCGCAGCCCCGCCCCCTTTCCACTTGGGGTGGCAGCAGGTGAAAATGAGAGAAACCACTCTGGGAGCATTTGCTGGAAGCTTGGTGCGCTGAGCAAGGTGATGAATTAGTTACCAAGAAAGAAGGAAATACATGAAGACTGGGCATACTCGGGACTTTTCCATCTGAGAAATAAGAACACCAGCATTACCATTCCTCTTTAACCCCTGAAGAGTATTTTGCAAAAGGAAGGATATTTTACAGATTCTGAAACTGTTGCACTTGAAAGGAGATCTTTCTGCAATAAGAATGCAATTATACAGATTTTTGAATATTTCTCCAAATGCTGTGAATAAGTCCATCTATACCATTTTTGTACATTCCACACCTATGCGTTAATAAACGGTATTTGTTTTTCCCTTTTTAACTTCACTCTGTGTGATGGTCTCTAGTTCCATCCACGTCTCTGCAAATGGCACAGTTTTGTTTCTTTGTATGGCTGAGTAATAAAGCAGAAGTAGACACACAGACATGAGAACAAATGTATGTACACCAAGCAGAGAAGTGGAAATGGGATGGATGTGAGATTGGGATTGACACGTATGTACTACTGTGTATAAAAACAGATAACGAATGAGAACGGACTGTATAGGTCAGGGAACTCTTCTCAGTGCTGTGTGGTGACCTAAATGGGAAAGAAAGCCAAAGAAGAGGTGATATGTGTATACGTATAGCTGGCTCACTTTGTTGTACTGCAGATGCTAACATAACATTGTAAAACAACTATGCTCCAATAAAAAAAAATGCTCTGTTAATAAGGAGAAGAGAAAAGGACTAGGGCCATGTGTATGAAGGCATCAGTACAGTCGCTCAGTTGTGTCTGACTCCTTGTGACCCCATGAACTGCAGCACGCCAGGTCTCCCTGTCCGTCAACAACTCCCAGAGTCCACCCAAATTCATGTCCATTGAAACAGTGATGCCATCCAACCATCTCATCCTCTGTCATCCCCTTCTCCTCCTGCCTTCAGCATCAGGGTCTTTTCAAATGAGTCAGCTCTTCGCATCAGGTGGCCAAAGTATTGGAGTTTCAGCTTTAGCATCAGTCCTTCCTATGAATGCCCAAGACCCATCTCATTTAGGATGGACTGGTTGGATCTCCTTTCAGTCCAAGGGACTCTCAAGAGTCTTCTCCAACACCACAATTCAAAGCATCAATTCTTCAGCACTCAGCTTTCTTCACAGTCCAACTCTCACATCCATACATGACGACTGGAAAAACCATAGCCTTGACTAGACGGACCTTTGTTGACAAAGTAATGTCTCTGCTTTTGAATATGCTATCAAGGTTGGTCATAACTTTCCTTCCAAGGAGTAAGCATCTTTTAATTTCATGGCTGCAATCCCCATCTGCAGTGATTTTGGAGGCCAAAAAAATAGTCTGACACTGTTTCCACTGTTTTCCCATCTATTTCCCATGAAGCGATGGGACCAGATGCCATGATCTTCATTTTCTGAATGTTGAGCTTTAAGCCAACTTTTTCACTCTCCTCTTTGAATTTCATCAAAAGGTTCTTTAGTTCCTCTTCACTTTCTGCCATAAGGGTGGTGTCATCTGCATATCTGAGGTTATTGATATTTCTCCCAGCAATCTTGATTCCAGCTTGTGCTTCTTCCAGCCCAGCATTTCTCATGATGCACTCTGCATATAAGTTAAATAAGCAGGGTGACAATATACAGCCTTGACATACTCCTTTTCCTATTTGGAACCAGTCTGTTGTTCCATGTCCAGTTCTAACTGCTGCTTCCTGACCTGCATACAGGTTTCTCAAGAGGCAGGTCAGGTGATCTGATATTCCCATTTCTTTCAGAATTTTCCACAGTTTATTGTGATCCACACAGCCAAAGGCTTTGGCATAGTCAATAAAGCAGAAATAGATGTTTTTCTGCAACTCTCTTCCTTTCTTCATGATCCAGCAGATTGTTGACAATTTGATCTCTGGTTCCTCTGCCTTTTCTAAAACCAGCTTGAATATCTGGAAGTTCACAGTTCACGTATTGCTGAAGCCTGGCTTGGAGAATTTTGAGCATTACTTTACTAGTGTGTGAGATGAGTGCAATTGTGCGGTAGTTTGAGCATTCTTTGGCATTGCCTTTCTTTGGGATTGGAATGAAAACTGACCTTTTCCAGTCCTGTGGCCACTGCTGAATTTTCCAAATTTGCTGGCATATGGAGTGCAGCACTTTCACAGCATTATCTTCCAAGGTTTGAAATAGCTCAACTGGAATTCCATCACCTCCGCTAGTTTTGTTCGTAGTGATGCCTTCTAAGGCCCACTTGACTTCACATCCCAGTATGTCTGGCTATAGGTGAGTGATCCCACCATTGTGATTATCTTGGTCATGAAGCTCTTTTTGTACAGTTCTTCTGTATATTCTTAATATCTTCTGCTTCTGTTAGGTCCATACCATTTCTGTCCTTTCTTGAGCCCATCTTTGCATAAAATGTCCCCTTGGTATCTCTAATTTTCTTGAAGAGATCTCTAGTCTTTCCCATTCTGTTGCTTTCCTCTATTTCTTTGCATTGATCACTGAAGAAGGCTTTCTTATCTCTCCTTGCTATTCTTTGGAACTCTGCATTCAGATACTTATATCTTTCCTTTTCTCCTTTACTTTTCACCTCTCTTCTTTTCACAGCTATTTGTAAGGCCTCCCCAGACAGCCATTTTGCTTTTTTGCATTTCTTTCCATGGGGATGGTCTTGATCCCTGTTTCCTGTACAATGTTATGAACCTCTGTCCATAGTTCATCAGGCACTGTCTATCAGATCTAGTGCCTTAAATCTATTTCTCACTTCCACTTATAATCATAAGGGATTTGATTGAGGTCATACCTGAATAGTCTAGTGGTTTTCCCCACTTTCTTCAATTTAAGTCTGAATTTGGCAATAAGGAGTTCATGATATGAGCCACAGTCAGCTCCCAGTCTTGTTTTTGCTGACTGTATAGAGCTTCTCCATCTTTGGCTGCAAAGAATATAATCAATCTGATTTCATTGTTGACCATCTAGTGATGTCCATGTGTAGAGTCTTCTCATGTGTTGTTGGAAGAGAGTGTTTGTTATGACCAGTGCATTCTCTTGGCAAAACTCTATTAGCCTTTGCCCTGCTTCATTCCGTACTCCAAGGCCAAATTTGCCTGTTACTCCAGGTGTTTCTTGACTTCCTACTTCTGCATTCCAGTCCCCTATAATGAAAAGGATACCTTTCTTGGGTGTTAGTTCTAAAAGGTCTTGTAGGTCTTCATAGAACCGTTCAACTTCAGGTTCTTCAGCATTACTGGATGGGGCATAGTCTTGGATCACTGCGATATTGAATGGTTTGCCTTGGAAATGAACAGAGATCATTCTGTCATTTTTGAAATTGCATCCAAGTACTGCATTTTGGACTCTTCTGTTGATCGTAATGGCTACTCCATTTCTTCTAAGGGATTCCTGCCCACAGTAGTAGATATAATGGTCATCTGAGTTAAATTCACCCATTCCAGTCCATTTTAGTTCGCTGATTCCTAGAATGTCGATGTTCACTCTTGCCATCTCCTGTTTGACCACTTCCAATCTGCCTTGATTCATGGACCTGACATTCCAGGTTCCTATGCAATATTGCTCTTTATAGCACTGGATCTTGCTTCCATCACCAGTCACATCCACAAATGAATATTGTTTTTGCTTTGACTCCATCCCTTCATTTTTTCTGGAATTATTTCTCCACTGATCTCTAGTAGCATATTGGGCACCTACCGACCTGGGGAGTTCCCCTTTCAGTATCCTATCGTTTTGCCTTTTCATACTGTTCATGGGGTTCTCAAGGAAAGAATACTGAAGTAAGCATCTTTTAATTTCATGGCTGCAATCACCATCTGCAGTGATTTGGGAGCCCAGAAAAATAAAGTCAGCCACTGTTTCCACTGTTTCCCCTTCTATTTGCCGTGAAGTGATGGGACTGGATGTCATGATCTTCGTTTTCTGAATGTTGAGCTTTAAGCCACCTTTTCACTCTCCTCTTTCACTTTCATCAAGAGGATCTTTAATTCTTCTTCACTTTCTGCCATAAGGGTGGTGTCATCTGCATATCTGAGGTTATTGATATAACCACAGTCACAGACAACTAGCCAATCTGATCACACGGACCACAGCCTTGTCTAACTCAATGAAACTAACCCGTGCCATGTGGGTCCACCCCAGATGGTTGGGTCATGGTGGAGAGGTCTGACAGAATGTGGTCCACTGGAGAAGGGAATAGCAAACCACTTCAGTATTCTTGCCTTGAGAACCCCATAAACAGTATGAAAAGGCAAAAAGATAGGACACTGAAAGATGAACTCCCCAGGTCGGTAGGTGCCCAATATGCTACTGGAGATCAGTGGAGAAATAACTCCAGAAAGAATGAAGGGATGGAGCCAAAGCAAAAACAACACACAGTTGTCGATGTGACTGGTGATGGAAGCAAGGTCTGATGCTGTAAAGAGCAATATTGCATAGGAAGCTGCAATGTTAGGTCCATGAATCAAGGCAGATTGGAAGTGGTCAAACAGGAGATGGCAAGAGTGAAAGTTGACATTCTAGGAATCAGCGAACTAAGATGGACTGGAATGGGTGAATTTGACTCAGATGACTATTATATCTACTACTGTGGGCAGGAATCCCTTAGAAGAAGTGGAGTAGCCATCATAGTCAACAAAAGAGTCCAAAATGCAGTACTTGAATGCAGTCTCAGAAACGACAGAATGATCTCTGTTCATTTCCAAGGCAAACCATTCAGTATCGCAGTAATCCAAGTCTATGCCCCGACCAGTAATGCTGAAGAAGCTGAAGTTGAACGGTTCTATGAAGACCTACAAGACCTTTTAGAACCAACACCCAAAACAGATGTATGAAGGTATATATGTGCATAAAATATTATATATGAATATAAGAAATATATTTTTAAACTACATTTGATTAAATTCATCTTAGAGTGCTTACTACATTGCTTCCTTGTTCAAGAGGTCTTGTTTACAGAGATAAAGTTTAATCTCTTAAGGCTGAAATTTTCTGGGGAAAAACATAACTTAACAAGCAGTCCTCACTGGGTTAGAAGGTCCTCAGCCTACTGCAATCTGTTGCAATTGTTTTCTTTCTGTTCATCAACATAGAGTGTCGGTCTTTGAATATAATCAGGGGACAGTAAAGATTTCTCATTCATTGAGTAGATACAATGGGTTTTTAATGCCATGGTCTAACAAAATAAATGCTTTTTTTTGTCAATGCCCTGAAAAGTAGAATATTGCTTCAAGATCATCAACTCATTGTACTTGGTGAATAAACTGTCTGGTACACGCCAATGAAATTTTCAGATGGAGGAATTAAACATGTTTGGGTTAAAATTATATTTAAAGGAAACAATTCTTTTCAAGGGAAGAGTCGGGTATAGGTTGATTCTTCTAATGATTTAAGTGCTTGTCCTAACTGGGGGTGGCATGAAGCCAGCATGAGCTGGTGATAGAAATCTAACACTTGAATTTAATGATTGAGTAATTTTTAACTAATAGAAACCCTGCTGTTGGATTATATTACTCAAAACAATATTAAGTTTTGTTACACTGTCTAATCAGAAAGAATCTGTGGAAATAATCCATATAATAATCGTCATTTATCATGCTTTATGAGGGAAACTACTCATTCTTCTTGAGAAAGCTGATTATTTCTCATCTAATTAAAACACTAACATTTTGGGACCCTTTGAAGGTTGAGACCCACAAAACCTTCCTGCTGTGTGCAAGAACCTTAAATGTATTTTAGAATAGTTAACATTTTTTCCCTCTAGTTGTGCTTATTATATCTTACTGATACATAGCGTTGGAGAACAGTATTTTATTGTTTCTGGGTCTCTCTCTCTCTTTTTTTTTTAAATCCTGTGGCTGCCTCTCCTAACACCCCTCATCCTTAGGGTCTCTCTAGAATCATTGCTTCCTCAGACTGCCACGACCACCTCCCCCATCCAGTCTTCACTGCTGGTTTCCTAGACATTGATGTAGTTGCCGTGACTGCTCCCTCTGCCTCGGTTTCTACCTTTTCCATTGATCCTGTGCAACACCCAGGTTTATCTTCTGAATGACATAACTTAGGTCACCTAATTAGCAACCTCAAGCACATCCACTTGCATTAAGTTGATGTTAGAGAAAGCATATAGCTTGATATTGATCAAGAAGTTCTGCCTGTCCTACCATGTCTCTGTTTATTTTCAGACACAAACCCTTCACCTTGGTCTCATCAGTCCCACTCCTGGTGCTCAGAGTTGATAGCTGCTCTTTGCAGTTTTTCCACATACCATCCTTTCTACCAAGGACATGTCTCTTTACTGAGTCTGATCCTTTCTTCAAGGCCCAGGGGGTAGCCCATCCTTCATTCTAACTACTCACAGAGCAGTGGTCTCTCCAATACTGAGTTTCTAAAGCACATATTGTCTCTGACGCTTTTTGATATGTGACATAAGATGCCATGTGCTACATCTTCCTACATTTATCATCTAAGCAACTGAAGGCCAGGCTAATATGCCTTCGGTGCTTAGCACAGTTCTTTATGTATGATAAAAAGAATGTTGTTGATGATGAAAGGGTATGAAAAAATCACCAAAGCTAGGGATTCTTTCTTTTTTTTGGAGGCAGGAAGAATGTGTCTTAGTACAAACTTAATTAGCTAAACGTTGGTTTCTTTATTTTGCAAAGAAAGAAACAGATTCACATTTAATAACTTCAATTATTAAAGTCCATGGCAGAGTCTGGGTTTGCCCAGAGTCCTCAATCTCTTCTCCTTTTCCTCTTTTCTCCACTTCTCTCTTCTCGTCATGTCTCTTCCTCTCCATACTAGTATTTTCCAACTTTGCCAATATGAGCTATTGACTGCCTTCATACCAGGACTAGGTAATGCTGAGGTCATTATTAGCATCCTTTGGCAAGTATATTTCAATAAGCCAAGGAAATTTCATGGCTGAATTGATGAACTAGTCCATTGTGCTCTGGATTAATTCATTAACCTGTGGGTCTCTTTTGAAAGCTAACACTGACAGGCAGATATGAATTTAAAGATGCAACTTTTTCCATTCTGGCACTCTTGTGAAACTGCAGGACTATTTTTGTTTTGTTGTCACTGAGTTATCTTTGTGGCTTCCCTTTCCCATCTCTGCCTGCTCCACTTAGTATGTGTTACATAATTTCTGTCACCAAAGAGAGAACAAATCACAAAGTTAAATAGCAGTGAACACACCTATTTAACTTTGTTTAAGATCTGCCCAGGAATGTGGAACATGTTTAAATATAAAACTGAGAATGAGGTCTTTGACATTGATTGATTTTAGAAATTAAGTAGGACTAATCCACAATACTGATCTCATAGAGAACTATTTTCACAAAAGTCCAGAACATTTGTGGGAACTGGACCTTAATTAGAGCCCCATTGTATGGGGATAAATAGCATGATTCTTAGAGTTGATATTGCTCCTAAATGGAATGGCACGTAATCAGGGAAAATTGGTGCATTTAGGTATTGTAGAGGTTTAGAACTGCTTATATATAATATAGAGTCAGCCCAGAAAGCATTTAAAAATACTTCTCAACACTTTTTATAGGATGTTAAAATTATCTCGGAGTACAGAAGTTCATCATCATTAGGGTGGAGAAATGAATGAAAATAATGGGATATGCTTCTTTGTGAAGCAAACAATTTAGAGGTTACCATGGGCCACAGATGAATAAAAACACAATATCTTATCCAAAAGCAAGCACAAAGGATGTTGAACAATTATAATATCTATTAATGATCGCTGTTCGCTTCCAAGGCAAACCATTCAATATCACAGTAATCCAAGACTATGCCCCATCCAGTAACACTGAAGAAGCTGAAGTTGAATGGTTCTATGAAGACCTACAAGACCTTTTAGAACTAATACCCAAGAAAGATATCCTTTTCATTATAGGGGACTGGAATGCAGAAGTAGGAAGTCAATAAACACCTGGAGTAACAGGCAAATTTGGCCTTGGAGTACGGAATGAAGCAGGGCAAAGTCTAATAGCGTTTTGCCAAGAGAATGCACTGGTCATAACAAACACTCTCTTCCAACAACACAAGAGAAGACTCTACACATGGACATCACCAGATGGTCAACACTGAAATCAGATTGATTATATTCTTTGCAGCCATAGATGGAGACGCTCTATCAGTTCAGTTCAGTTCAGTTCAGTCACTCAGTCGTGTCCGACTCTTTGCGGCCCCGTGAATTGCAGCACGCCAGGCCTCCCTGTCCATCACCAACTCTAAGAGTTCACTCAGACTCATGTCCATCGAGTCGGTGATGTCATCCAGCCATCTCATCCTCTGTCATCCCCTTCTCCTCCTGCCCCCAATCCCTCCCAGCATCAGAGTCTTTTCCAGTGAGTCAACTCTTCGCATGAGGTGGACAAAACACTGGAGTTTCAGCTTCAGCATCATTCCCTCCAAAGAAATCCCAGGGCTGATCTCCTTTAGAATGGACTGGTTGGATCTCTTTGCAGTCCAAGGGACTCTCAAGAGTCTTCTCCAACACCACAGTTCAAAAGCATCAATTCTTCGGCACTCAGCCTTCTTCATAGTCCAACTCTCACATCCATACGTGACCACAGGAAAAACCATAGCCTTGACTAGACGGACCTTAGTCAGCAAAATATTATCTCTGCTTTTGAATATACTATCTAGGTTGAGAAGCTCTATACAGTCAGCAAAAACAAGACCGGGAGCTGACTGTGGCTCAGATCATGAACTCCTGATTGCCAAATTCAGACTTAAATTGAAGAAAGTGGGGAAAACCACTAGACCATTCAGGTATGACCTAAATCAAATCCCTTATGATTATACAGTGGAAGTGAGAAATAGATTTAAGGGACTAGATCTGATAGAGTGCCTGATGAACTATGGACAGAGGTTCGTGACATTGTACAGGAGACAGGGATCAAGACCATCCCCATGGAAAATAAATGCAAAAAAGCAAAATGGCTGTCTGAGAAGGCCTTACAAATAGCTGTGAAAAGAAGAGAAGCAAAAAGCAAAGGAGAAAAGGAAAGATATAAGCATCTGAATGCAGAGTTCCAAAGAATAGCAAGGAGAGATAAGA